>JAMPIV010022477.1:0-306505 GCA_024509875.1 Oreohelix idahoensis | reverse complement strand
ATAATACTATATACGAAAGTTAAAACAAATTACTGAGAATCCTTAAGGGCCCTCTTAAGATGCAGACTCGCGGAGGCTGAAAAACTAATAGACTTCAAAATGATGTCTTCACGTTTGTTTTGTGGGTCACTGTGATTGATAACAACAAGCGAAATAACAGGTCTGTAAAAGTGTAACTTACGGAGCAATTCTTGCCACGCGCTTTGACAAGTAAATAACACGTGTCCCTTATGAAAGGACACTGATCCATTATGTAGAAGATATACCTTAATCTTTATCATTCGGTCGTGGAAACGTCTGGTAGTATTTCTCATTTCTTCTTCTTATTCTTCAAGTACCATGCCTTTTGGCGCGTAGGAGATCATGCGTCTCCACGTTGTCATGTCTCCATTACAATTTATCAATTTTGTTGTTGACCTCATTCCATGCCACGATGTCAAACTGTCCAGTATTTGCTTTCTTTGTCATCCCCTATCTCTTTTTCCTTCAAGTCTTACCTGTTGTTTACGATATATTCCAAGCTTTCTTCTTCTCATAACATGCCCCAAAAAAAGTGGATTGCTTCTGTCTAACTTGTGAAAATAAGTTTCCTTTGTGCGTTGGCCTCTTTCAGGACATCCTCATTACACATCTTTTGGCTGTCCATTGGTATTTTTTAACATTCTTCTGTAAAAACCACATCTCTGTGGCCTCTAATGTCTTTCCTATTTGTTTACTAATTGTCCACGACTCACTCCCATACGTCAGGATTGATTCTATATAATACTGAAGAACTCTCCTTTTTACTTCCATTGACAACGAACTGTTGCATAAAATACTCTTTATTGTATAGAATGCTGTTTGTTTTTGCCTGTACTATTCTGCTCTTTACTTCTTAAATGCATCTTCCATTCGTTGTTATTAATGTGGCCAGGTATTTCTCATCTCTACCAAGACTTTTACTTCACTCACTAACTCGATAATGTACTTGAACCGTGAATGAAGAACCATATATGAAAGAAATTATTGCATAAAATTATATATCGTTTGCGATATACTGTACAACAACAATCCCTCACTGGACTGAGACAAAAACTAATGATAAGTTTTACAGAAATTAATGAAAATGACAAATCTGACAGATCCAAAAGACTATAGACCTATCAGTCTATTTAACTGTGTAGAAAAACCTACGGATCGCTTTAATACTGCCAGGCTGGTTATATAACATAGAAGAAAACCACCTGTTAATGGGTTTCATTTTCAAGTTCAATAACAAATATCACGCATAATATCATTACTAAATTATCATCAAAGTTATGTTCAGAAAACCTCATTCGTATCACATTAGAAAATATTACTCTCATTAGTTTTCCTTGCAAAGTTAAGGGAATATTACCACTCATAATTTCAATGTTACGTTCAGAAAAATGATGACACAGTGTCATAATCATGTTTACAAAATCTGGAAAACAACCGCGTTAAGAGAAGTGTCTCACAAATAGCCATGGTATGGACTATCTTCCTCAACTATTTTCTAGGGTCCTTATGTAGCATGGACCCACCATTTGAGTTAGTCCTCTGGCAGGAAGCACTATTTTCTAGGGTCCTTATGTAGCATGGACCCACCATTTGAGTTAGTCCTCTGACAGGAAACATACTTCAAATCACACACACCAAAAGTGGTGGTTTCTGTAGCAAATGTTTACGTCACTTCCTATGACATGCGTGGTAGGGTACAGTGTTAAAATTTCTCCCCGTTTCGGTTCCTAATAACACACGGGCGATATAATTTAGCAGTAACCCCAAATTATTCTTCTCATTTCTCGTTTTATTCTGCACTCACAATTTTCAAAGACATAGTAGCGTTTTATAAACCAATACTCTCTAATACTTGACAGAGTGGTTACAGCACTGGTCTCTAACGGCACAGGATGCTTGGGGGCATATCTGGAGTCCACCAGCTAAGCACAATGCTACATTATTCAAAGGTGGAAGTGAACCTGTCTGTGAGGCTAATTACACCCTCACTGACTCATGAAATCATCCACACACTTCCAGGGATTTCTTCTGTAGTGAAACTTGTTGAGAACCCAGCATTGCACACTAAGCTTAGAGGAGTCCCTTCAGCCCCAGACGTAACTCTGATGTTTACCTGGTTGGCTGCATCTCACTATGGGCCCATGATGGGTAAAGGAAGCTGAGAAGTAGCTCTGCGTGGGACGTGACAATTCCTTGGGGGAGAGCCCAGAAACAGAGCACAGTATTTTAGCTCTGCATATTTGGAGAGTCCCCTTGGATGGCGGGGAATGCACAGTATGCCACGCACGTCTTCTTCCTAGCTTGGAACCAAATGTGATGATCCTTTAAATACCAGCCAAGCTGGAGAAACAGGATCTCATGGCTTCAACTCAACGCGTTTCAGCGTGGCAGAAAAGCCTAGATCTACAGTGTAGATAGCACCAAGGAGTCTTCAACTTGGTATTGGCTGCTACAGAGTGAGAAGCTCAGCAGCTCTAGTTAAACAACAACTCACGGCAAAGGTTCCGGGTTCCAATCACGATATCGTCACACACCAGTCTATCCAGCTGTAAATCTGCACCTGATCTGCGTTTGAGGTAGGGAAGGAAAAGGCAGCGAAGAAGGGAACTGGTCACCTCCATCTCTCGAAACTGGACCTACTATAGTGAAGTCACTTCACTCCCCTACTGCAGTATCTTTGCTATCAAACTATTTTTACCTTTTACTCTCTACCAATCAGAAAATTCCAGAATTTAACGTGTGCAATGTTAGCGTGACGTCATACAATTCAACTACAAAATCATACTCAAGTCATCTTGCCTCTGCCGACTTGACTCTTGTTGACTCATTCTTTTAGTGTTCCGACCCATTCGTCTGCTCCTAATATCAAAACGTTATGCCTTCTGGTTATTACCTCTACAACAAGGGTTGTGCCAAACTCACACAGCAGGGGCCATAATCTCATTTTCTTCTCGCAGCGATCCAATTAGTCTTTCAAAAACAAAAAGCTACGTTATCAAGTCACTGAATTTTACACGTGATACTGCACTGTGGCTGCACCGTGTTTCGAACCCGCTACTGTAGCCACGAAAGACCAGCCCTGTAACCACTCTGCCAGTCGAACGCTTTAGTGTCTTAGTGGTACTTTAATTTACACACAAAAAAGAAACAAACGAGAAGACAGATTTATCATCATCACCTTTCAGTTTGCTAAAACACACACAGACCGTTATCATCATCACCTTTCAGTTTGCTAAAACACACACAGACCGTTATCATCATCACCTTTCAGTTTGCTAAAACACACACAGACCGTTATCATCATCACCTTTCAGTTTGCTAAAACACACACAGACCGTTATCATCATAACCTTTCAGTTTGCTAAAACACACCACAGACCGTTATCAATCATCACCTTTCAGTTTGCTAAAAACACACACAGACCGTTATCATCATCACCTTTCAGTTTGCTAAAACACACACAGACCGTTATCATCATCACCTTTCAGTTTGCTAAAAAACACAACACAGACCGTTATCATCATCACCTTTCAGTTTGCTAAAACACACACAGACCGTTATCATCATCACCTTTCAGTTTGCTAAAACACACACACAGACCGTTATCATCATCACCTTTCAGTTTGCTAAAAACACACCACAGACCGTTATCATCACCTTTCAGTTTGCTAAAACCTTATCATCACCTTTGCTAAAAACACCACACAGACCGTTATCATCATCACCTTTCAGTTTGCTAAAAAACACACACAGACCGTTATCATCATCACCTTTCAGTTTGCTAAAACACACACAGTTCGTCAACAAATTTCACGCTTAGGACCGTCAACAAATTCACGCATAGGACCGTCAACAAATTCAACGCAATAGACCGTCAACAAATTCACGCATAGACCGTCAACAAATTCACGCATAGACCGTCAACAAATTCACGCTTAGATTTTCTGTCCTGTGCCATCTGGTTAAGTTCTTTTTATTTTTGTGTTTATATCTATTTCGTCTTTCTTCCACTTACTTCTCCATTTGTTTAGGTTTTCTTCTGCATCTTTTACCCACGGAGTCCAGAGCAATATGGCCTTGTCATGATACAGCTTATCTTAGTGTGTGAGCTAGCCAGTGCCAACATCTCCTTTATGCTGTTCCTTTTAGCTTGTAGTTTCTGGAGGACGGAGTAACTGGCACCATGCCAACTCTCCTTAGTCGCAAAAATAAGATTTGTAGTCATTTACCTTTTCAGGATTTTGACAAGATCATGATTCTAGGTTTTGCAGATGACCTGGCTCTTCTGCTTCCATAACCGTAATCAGATGCAAGACAAAATGAAAATAGTCGATGAGAAGTCACAACAAGTGGGTCTGAAAATACATAGAAAAACAAAAATGATAATAAGAATAAACTCAGGAAATGATAACAAGGCCGAACTTGAGGAAACACCGCTGTTGGATATGAGATCATACACGTCTTGCAGCAATATGGACCAAGCTTTAGAGATAGACAATGATATCAAGATAACAATACAAAGGGCGGGAAGAGCTTTTATTGCATTGGGAAACGTATGGAGATCGAGAAAGATCAAGTCCTGCACAAAAAATAAGAGTCTTCAGCTCGGATGTCGGCTCAGTCCTGTTTTATGGCTCTGGGACATGAAGATCAACAAAAACAACAATCAAAAAGCTACGGACTTTCATAAATGAATGCTTGCGTAGAAAAGAAGGATTTAAATTTTATGACAAGGCCACCAATGTGGAATTGATGACAATAACCAGATAAGCGCCAATACCGTAGGCGATGAGAAGAAGGCGCTGGCGATGGATAGGACACATATTGAGGAAACAGTTGATAGTATTACAGAGCAGACTTTGTTTTGGGATACCCAGAGAAAGAGAGGGAGAGGTAAAAATAATCACACACACAAGAAAACTGGACACAGAAGTGGACATGATGAGAAAGACGTGGACAGAACTTGAGCTGAAGGCACGTGACAGGAAGACTTGGCATGTGTTTGTTGACAGCCTATGTCACGTGACAGGAAGACTTGGCATGTGTTTGTTGAAGGCCTATGTCACGTGGCAAGAGGACTTGGCATGTGTTTGTTGAAGGCCTATGTCACGTGACAGGAAGACTTGGCATGTGTTTGTTGAAAGCCGATGCTGCTTGGGGAACTAAAGGATATTGATTGATTCATTTATTGATTGATTGATTGATAACTCGCTGGCAGAACCTGCTAATATTTTAATCATTATTATGTTCTTTTTAAATCCTCCGTATAGTTCCTGTGATCTCTCAAAAGATCATCAAAGACTATGACGGTTACTTCTCCAGACATGTCCTTAGAAGATATTACTATGAGATGGTGCATGAGGCTAACAACCTCATCATGTAAAACAAATTATTACAGAAACTTCTACTGCAGGAACACATGAATACTTTAGTGCAGGCTTCCTGCAAGAGGACCAAGCTGTAGTGGTGTCTTTATGTTTCATAACAAGCAAAAGGGGAAAGATGATGATGGCGATGATGATGATGATCCTGTCTAACCGTTTTTAATTGATCAAGATCTCTCACAATCAATACTACAAATTATGGCCATTTTTCATAACCTGAGTTGATTATATTTACATTTTTGATCAGTCAACATTTTAGACACATTTTGTTATACAAATTGAGAGACGGTATCACAATTAATACCCTTCATGCTTTTATATATATATAAGTTTATAAACTAATAAAACGGTATTGAATCAGTTTTACTAATAACAGTTCATATTAGTAAAACTGATTCAATACCGTTTTATTAGTTTATAAACTTATATTCCTTACCAGTTTTACTGCAGCCCCTTAATTTATTTACTTATACTATTTTATATATATATAATGGTTCATTCAAACGCAAATTCTCTGGTGGTCCGACAGTTGATCACGTGTTGCGAAATGAAACTTTTTTTTCTATTTAAGGGCGATAGATTCTGAAGTCTCTTGCGCATTCCGAGCACGTAAAAATCCACTTGACGTAAGGAAAGCCCGCAGACTGCGCCTAGAGACCCCCATCAAACGCAAAACTAACTAGCAGATTTACCATGAAAGGGCGAATCTATACTACTTTCTTTTTCTTCTTCTTCTTCTTCTTCCTCTTCTTCTTCTTCTTCTTCGTACACTCTCAGGCGTCTGCTAGAATATTGTCAAAGAAAACAGTAGTCAGCTTGAGGCTATTTGTATCTCCATGGAGTTTTTCCAGGAATAGTACTGGTGACGGCCATATGTGCTTTCTATGTCCCTCATATGTTGAGCATCTTTGAAGCAGATGCTACACTCACTGGTAGTTCCTTTCTTTTAACTTATTGAGTAGATGGTGTCCCAATCTGTTGTGACCCGTGCGAAGTCCAAAGATTACCACTTGTTCTTCTTCTGCTGAAGCTATATAGTAATATGCATTATCTTGTGTGTGCCTTGATACCCTGCATCCCATTTGTTCTTGTATCTGATTGTGATAAAACTCTGTGCCTCTTCGAAAGGTATGCTTGTAACAGGTTGAGCTAACTTTCTTTTTTCTACAAGGACCATGCATGCTGGCGTGGGAGATCATGTCTCTCAACAATCACTTTCTGTCCCCTGTGCTGCATATAAATTATGTTGTTGATTTCATTCCATGCCACGATGTCAGGACTATCCACTGTACTCTTTCTCTTTGTTATCCTAAATCTCTTTTCCTGTTATTCTTTCCTGCTGTGATTACATATTCCAGATTTCCTGCTGTCATTATATATTCCAGATTTCCTGCTGTTTTATATATTCCAGATTTCTTGCTGTCATTATATATTCCAGATTTCCTGCTGTATTATATATTCCAGATTTTCTGATATATTATATATTCCATATTTCTTGCTGTCATTATATATTCCAGATTTCTTGCTGTCATTATATATTCCAGATTTCCTGCTGTATTATATATTCCAGATTTTTTGCTGTCATTACATATTCCAGATTTCCTGCTGTATTATATATTCCAAATTTCCTGCTGTATTATATATTCCAGATTTCTTGCTGTCATTATATATTCCAGATTTCTTGCTGTCATTATAAGTTCCAGATTTCCTGCTGTATTATATATTCCAGATTTCCTGCTGTATTATATATTCCAGATTTTCTGATATATTATATATTCCATATTTCTTGCTGTCATTATATATTCCAGATTTCTTGCTGTCATTATAAGTTCGAGATTTCCTGCTGTATTATATATTCCAGATTTCCTGCTGTATTATATATTCCAGATTTCCCGCTGTATTATATATTCTAGATTTCCTGCTGTATTATATATTCCAGATTTCCTGCTGTATTATATATTCCAGATTTCATGCTCTCGTTATATATTCCAGATTACTTGCTGTCATTATATATTCCAGATTTCTTACTGTCATTATATGTTCAAGATTTCCTGCTGTATTATATATTCCAGATTTCTTGCTGTCATTATATGTTCCAGATTTCTTGCTGTCATTATATGTTCCAGATTTCTTGCTGTCATTTTATGTTCCAGATTTCCTGCTGTATTATATATTCCAGATTTCTTGCTGTCATTATAAGTTCCAGATTTCCTGCTGTATTATATATTCCAGATTTCCTGCTGTATTATATATTCCAGATTTTCTGATATATTATATATTCCATATTTCTTGCTGTCATTATATATTCCAGATTTCTTGCTGTCATTATATATTCCAGATTTCCTGCTGTATTATATATTCCAGATTTCTTGCTGTCATTATATATTCCAGATTTCCTGCTGTATTATATATTCCAGATTTTCTGATATTTTATATATTCCATATTTCTTGCTGTCATTATATATTCCAGATTTCTTGCTGTCATTATATATTCCAGATTTCCTGCTGTATTATATATTCCAGATTTCTTGCTGTCATTATATATTCCAGATTTCCTGCTGTATTATATATTCCAGATTTCTTGCTGTCATTATATATTCCAGATTTCTTGCTGTCATTATAAGTTCCAGATTTCCTGCTGTATTATATATTCCAGATTTCCTGCTGTATTATATATTCCAGATTTCCTGCTGTATTATATATTCTAGATTTCATGCTGTATTATATATTCCAGATTTCCTGCTGTATTATATATTCCAGATTTCATGCTCTCGTTATATATTCCAGATTACTTGCTGTCATTATATATTCCAGATTTCTTACTGTCATTATATGTTCAAGATTTCCTGCTGTATTATATATTCCAGATTTCTTGCTGTCATTATATGTTCCAGATTTCTTGCTGTCATTATATATTCCAGATTTATTGCTGTCATTTTATGTTCCAGATTTCCTGCTGTATTATATATTCCAGATTTCTTGCTGTCATTATATGTTCCAGATTTCTTGCTGTCAATATATGTTCCAGATTTCCTGCTGTATTATGTATTCCAGATTTCTTGCTGTCATTATATGTTCCAGATTTCTTGCTGTGATTATATATTCCAGATTTCTTGCTGTAATTATATGTTCCAGATTTCCTGCTGTATTATATATTCCAGATTTCTTGCTGTCATTATATGTTCCAGGTTTCTTGCTGTCATTATATGTTCCAGATTTCCTGCTGTATTATATATTCCAGATTTCTTGCTGTCATTATATATTCCAAATTTCCTGCTGTATTATATATTCCAGATTTCTTGCTGTCATTATATATTCCAAATTTCATGCTGTATTATATAGGCCTATTCCAGATTTCTTGCTGTCATTATATGTTCTAGATTTCTTGCTGTCATTATATGATCCAGATTTCCTGCTGTATTATATATTCCAGTTTTCTTGCTGTTATTACATATTCCAGATTTCTTGCTGTCATTGCATATTCCAGATTTCTTGCTGTTATTACATATTCCAGATTTCCCGCTGTCATTATATATTCCAGATTTCTTGCTGTCATTGCATATTCCAGATTTCTTGCTGTTATTACATATTCCAGATTTCTTGCTGTCATTATATATTCCAGATTTCCTGATGGCATTATAAATTCTAAATTTCTTGCTGTCATTACATGTTCCAGATTTCTTGCTGTCAGTATATATTCCAGATTTCTTGCTGTCATAATATATATCAGATTTCCTGCTGACATTATATATTACAGATTTCGTGCTGACATTATATATTCCAGATTTCTTGCTGTCATTATATATAACAGATTTCCTGCTGTCATTTTATATACCATATTATCTGCTGTCATTATATATTCCAGCTATTCTGCTGTCATTGTATATTCCATATTTCTTTCTGTCATTAAATGTTCCAGATTTCCTGCTGTCAATACAGATTCCACATTTCCTGCTACCATTATATATATATCAGATTTCCTTCGATCATTATATATCTCAAATTTTCTGCTGTCATTATATATTCAAGATTTCCTGCTGCTATTCTTCATTCCAGATTTTTTGCTGTCAATATATATTCCAGATTTCTTGCTGTCATTATACATTCTAGATTTCTTGCTGTCATTATATATTCCAGATTTGCTGCTGTCATTATATATTCCAGATTTCCCGCTGTCATTATATATTCCAGATTTCCTGCTGTCATTATACATTCCAGATTTCCTGCTGTCATTATATATGCCACATTTACTGATGTTTTTATTTATTCCAGATTTCCTGCTGTCATTATATATTCCAGATTTCCTGCTGTCATTATATATTCCAGATTTCCTGTTGTCATTATCTATTACAGATTTCTTGCTGCCATTATATATTCCAGATATCCTTCTTCTTCTTCTTCTTCTTCTTCTTAGATCCTTAACCACCGACCGTCAAAGCAGTCAGTGGCCATCACGCCTAGTGGCATCTTGTAGGGCAACAACAAATTGATTCCACTTTGCTCGATCGGTGGCCATTCTTCGTACAGTGCCCCAACTCTGGTTCATTCTTTGCATCTCAGCCTCCACAGTCCTCCGCCAAGTTGTTTTTGGTCGGCCTCTCTTTCGTTTTCCTTCAGGGGTCCAAAGCATAGCTGTTCTTGTGATGGCATCGGGGTCTCTTCTGAGGACATGACCAACCCAGCTCCAGCGTCTGCCAGCTATGATGGTGTGCATGTCCTCTTGCTTGCTATGAGTATGCAGATCTTGGTTGGTGATGGTATTCGGCCAAAAGATTCGATGAATTTTTCTTAGGCATATTGTGTGAAAAGAGGACAATTTCGACATTTCCTTCTCTGTAACTCTCCAGCACAGAAAGCACACAGCTCTGATATAATCTTAATTTTGTGCTTGTGCTGTATTGGGGGGACTTCCAGATGTTGTTTAAGCTAAAGAAGGCTGTTCTTGCCTTATTCATTCTGATCTTGATGTCTTTGCCTGCCCCACCGTCTGGTGTTACTATGCTTCCTAGGTATGTGAAGGTATCTGTCTGTACCAGTTGCTGATTCCTTACCTCTCATTATATATTCCAGATTACTTGCTGTCATTATATATTCCAGAGTTCCTGCTGTCATTATTTATGCCAGATGTTAAGGTTAAGGATCGAAGAAGAAGAAGAAGTTCTGCTGATATTATATATTAGAGATTTCTTGCTGTCATAATATTTTACAGATTTCCTGCTGCCATTATATATTCCAGATTTCTTGCTGTCATTATATATACCAGAATTCTTGCTGTAATTATATATACCACATTTTCTGATGTCATTATTTATTCCAGATTTCTTGCTTCATTAGATATATAACAGATTTCCTGTTGTCGTTATATATTTCATATTTCCTTCTGTCATTGAATATTCCAGATATCCTGCTGCCATTATATATAGCAGATATCCTGCTGTCCTTATATATTCCACATTTCCTTCTACCATTATATATTCAAGATTTCCTGCTGTCATTATAAATTCCAAATTTCCTGCTGTCATTATATATGCCAGATTTCTTACTGCCACTATACATATTCCAGATTTCATGGTGTCATTATATATTCTAGATTTCTTGCTGTTATTATATTTCCATATTTCTTGCTGTATTATATATTCCAGATTTCCTGCTGTATTATATATTACAGATTTTCTGCTGTGTTATATATTCCAGATTTCATGCTCTCGTTATATATTCCAGATTACTTGCTGTCATTATATATTCCAGATTTCTTACTGTTATTATATGTTCGAGATTTCCTGCTGTATTATATATTCCAGATTTCTTACTGTCATTATATGTTCAAGATTTCCTGCTGTATTATATATTCCACATTTCTTGCTGTTGTCACAGCATAAAAGTAAATCATCTGTCACCTTCTTGGGCCTTCTCATCAGTTATCGTATAGTGGAGTTTATTTGTTCTCTTTTCCTTTTTTGTGGGTGACAGTGGTGGGTGAATGGGGTTCAATTTCAACACGTCATCAGATTTAAACAATAGAGCAACAATCAAGACCCCAAAACGGAGTCACAATAATGAAGACATAGTCTCTAAAAAGATCCATAGTTCTTTATTTAGCCACAATGCAGGGTTATAGGTTGACTTACATGATCTGACTTGTTCTTACATCTATAAAACCTCATTCATTTCGGGGGGGGGGGGGGCACTCCCTTCTCGAGATTCCTTGCTGGGCGTCTGTATTAACCATTGACCGACCTACAGACCATGTCCTATGTCCTTCTTCTGCCCTTACTTTAACGGTCTTCGTTAATGACAGGCTTACCCGTTCTATTCGGTTCTGGGTTGTTTCACGATGTCAACTTCTTACTGTGGGACAGTCAGCCATAACCAGTTCAATTATTATCAAGTTGACCCTTCAGTTCTTCTTTGTTATTCTTCATCTTCTTTCCTTGGAGTGAAAAAATGGAGCATCTTGTGGTTCGGGGGACATATTGTAACCTCTGACGTCATCACCGTTGCTCTGTATGACGTCGTTTTTTTAAGATCCATAGTTCCGTAAGCTGCATCGAGATTATTCTCTTCCCTTCCTAGTCGGTCCCTTATTCTTTATTATTCCGTCATCTCAACCGTATGCTGCTGCTCCTGTGACACTGTCATTATATGTTCCAGATTTCTTGCTGTCATTATATATTCCAGATTTCTTGCTGACATTATATGTTCCAGATTTCCTGCTGTATTATATATTCCAGATTTCTTGCTGTCATTATATGTTCAATATTTCTTGCTGTCATTATATGTTCCAGATTTTGTGCTGTATTATATATTCCAGATTTCTTGCTGTCATTATATGTTCCAGATTTCTTGCTGTCATTATATATTCTAGATTTCCTGCTGTATTATATATTCCAGATTTCCTGCTGTATTATATATTCCAGATTTCTTGCTGTCATTATATGTTCCAGATTTCTTGCTGTCATTATATGTTTCAGATTTCCTGCTGTATTATATATTCCATATTTCTTGCTGTCATTATATATTCCAAATTTCTTGCTGTATTATATATTCCAGATTTCTTGCTGTCATCATATATTCCAAATTTCTTGCTGTATTATATATTCCAGATTTCTTGCTGTCATTATATATTCCAGATTTATTGCTGTTGTTACATGTTCCAGATTTCTTGCTGTCATCATATATTCCAGATTTCTTGCTGTCATTACATATTCCAGATTTATTGCTGTCATTAAATATTCCAGATTTCTTGCTGTTATTACATATTACAGATTTCCTGCTGTCATTATATATTCCAGATTTCTTGCTGTCATTGTATATTCCAGATTTCATGCTGTTATTACATATACCAGATTTCGTGCTGTCATTATATATTCCAGATTTCCTTATGACATTATAAATTCTAGATTTCTTGCTGTCATTATATATTCCAGATTTTTTGCTGTCATAATATATTCCAGATTTCTTGCTGTCATAATATATATCAGATTTCCTGCTGACATTATATATTACAGATTTCGTGCTGACATTATATATTCCAGATTTCTTGCTGTCATTATATATAACAGATTTCCTGCTGTCATTTTATATACCATATTATTTTCTGTCATTATATATTCCAGATTTTCTGCTGTCATTGTATATTCCATATTTCTTTCTGTCATTAAATGTTCCAGATTTCCTGCTGTCAATACAGATTCCACATTTCCTGCTACCATTATATATATATATATCAGATTTCTTTCGATCATTATATATCTCAAATTTTCTGCTGTCATTATATATTCCAGATTTCCTGCTGCTATTCTTCATTCCAGATTTTCTGTTGTCAATATATTTTCCAGATTTCGTGCTGTCATTATATATTCTAGATTTCTTGCTGTCATTATATATTCCAGATTTGCTGCTGTCATTATATATTTTAGATTTCCTGCTGTCATTATATATTCTAGATTTCCTGCTGTCATTATACATTCCAGATTTCCTGCTGTCATTATATATGCCAAATTTACTGATGTATTTATTTATTGCAGATTTCCTGCTGTCATTATATATTCCAGATTTCTTGCTGTCATTATATATTCTAGATTTTCTGCTGTCATTATATATTCCAGATTTCCTGCTGTCATTATCTATTACAGATTTCTTGCTGCCATTATATATTCCAGATATCCTGCTGTCATTAAATATCCCATATTTCATGCTCTCGTTATATATTCCAGATTACTTGCTGTCATTATATATTCCAGAGTTCCTGCTGTCATTATTTATGCCAGATGTTCTGCTGATATTATATATTAGATATTTCTTGCTGTCATTACATAGTCCAGATTTCCTGCTGTCATAATATTTTACAGATTTCCTGCTGCCATTATATATTCCAGGTTTCTTGTGTAATATAATATGATACATTAATAATACGAACCACACATTGTAATAATATGCGAATCTTCACATGTACGATATTCTGTAAATAAACATGGCTACGAATTGAACATGCTTTTACTGAGTCCCTTCTGAAACGTGTGTGCTTGTGTAGATGACGAGGTAATGATTATATACATACATCATAACATTACATGGTGGCAGCGGTCGATACCGGACTGACGCAAAACAGCTACACGATAACACGTGAGTACAGTATTCGGCTAATTTTCGTCATCGTGGTCAGCCATGGCGGTGAAACAATATCGCAACGCACCGCAAATGAGATTCGCCGGTCAAGGTGATAAGAGTGAAGCTTTCTTGTTATGGCGCCAACGCATAGATCTATATTCCAAGACCACTGGTCTGGAAGGACAAACCCTAACTCCATATATCCTAGAAGCATTGGACGATGAAGGTTTGAAAATCTACAACAGTTTTGCTACCGCCATGCCGGTTGAGTCGGCCCAGTGAAGAAAGTGATCCTTCCACTTTTGATACTGTGAAGATACTAACTTTCAGTAATGAACCAAAGAGAACGCAGGCTTTCTGCAAGGTACAATTCCGAATACCAGGAATTAAAATGCACAAAGAAAGAAACATTCGGTTCAAGATAGACACAGGTGCCCAAGGTAACACTCTACCCTTAAGAATATTCAGACAGATCATGCCTGACAAGGTGGATAAGCAAGGATTTCCCACAAGGGATGTAAAAAGTAGGAGTGGCAGGACAAAGCTAAGAGCTTACAATGGAACAAGTATAGACTGTTTCGGAGCAGTAACACTTGAATGTTTATACAGAGACTCTGAATGGACATCGTCAACATTTTACTTGGTAGATGTTGAAGGACCTGCAATTTTGGGTTTACCAATGTGCGAAAAGCTGAGTGTGGTAACTATTAACAACATTAAAGCTGACAAAAAAGACCATCTTACTCTACACGTCACTGGAGTAGATGACCTTAAACAGCGATTCCCAGAACAGTTCGACAGAATAGGCAAACTTCCAGGAAAGGCAAGATTCTTTTTAAAAGACAACGCTGAGCCAAAGATAGACCCACCTAGAAAGTATCCTATACATGTTAAACAGAAACTTGCCACAGAACTAGAAAAGATGGTGCAGAATGATGTTATTAGAAAGGTTGAAGAGCATTCTGATTGGTGTAGTAGTATCACAACCGTTCTGAAGCAGGATGGTTCTCTTCGGGTTTGCCTTGACCCAAAACACTTAAACAACAGTCTAAAGCGCTGTCCACACAAAATGCATACAGTGGAAGAGATAACTCACAGATTCCACAATGCCAAATATTTTTCTAAACTAGATGCTGTACACGGATACTGGAGTGTTGAGATAGCAGAGGAAAGTCAACTCCTTACAACTTTTCGAACACCATTCGGCAGATATTGTTTCAAGAGACTCCCATTTGGTTTGAATGTATCACAAGACATCTTCCAACAGAAGATTGACAACATTGTTGAGCAATGTTCTGGTACAGTGGCTATTGCGGATGACATTGTAGTCTGCGGCAGGTCAGAACAAGAACACGACCGTAACTTGATTAACTTGATGCATGTAGCACAGGCCAATGGGCTAACATTCAACAGCAAAAAGTGTACAATTAAGGCAACGGAGATACCATTTTTTGGATTGCTGTACACCCAGAATGGTGTAAAACCAGACCCTAAAAAGGTTGAAGATATTCATGACATGCCAACACCAGCTACAAAGAAGGAACTGCAACAATTCTTAGGTGCTGTCAATTTCCTAGCACAATTCATACCAAATTTGTCAGCTGCTGCAGAACCTTTGCGATCTCTACTACAGAATGAAACTCCGTATGAATGGTCAGAAGACTACCAACACATATTCAACCACTTGAAGACCCTCATATCATCTGATGCATGCTTGAAATACTATGACATGCAAGCACCCACTTTTCTCATGGTTGATTCCAGTCTGAAAGGCCTAGGAGCAGCACTTTTGCAACCAGACAAAAATCCTGAAGGACACTATGCCAAAGAACTTCGTCCTGTAGCTTACGCAAGCAAATCATTAAGTTCTGGCGAAAAGAAACTTGCAAACATTGAAAGAGAAATGCTAGCTGTACGTTTTGGAATCAAACGCTTCCACACATTTCTTTTCAACCGCCCATTTACAATTCTCTCAGATCATAAGCCACTTGAGATGATTCATAAAAAACCAATAGCTTCAGCACCACCACGACTACAAGCTCTGTTATTGGAAACACAAGGTTATGATTTTAATATTCAGTATATCCCAGGAGAGGATATAGGTCTTGCAGATGCTCTCAGCAGATTACCAAACCCCAACAAGACAGCAGATCTTACCCCAAACATCAAAGTTGATTTTGTCAAGTTTAGCGATAATCGACTTGAACACATCAGAGAAGACACAATTGTCGTGGAATATTCTAATCCACATATATAAATTATCAAGTAAATATAAAGCCTAATAAATAAATTCTAATAACGAAAAGAGCAATGGTAAAATAACAGTGCTGTCACAAAGAATGTACTCGAAATCCCCTTGGTTTTATGCTTCGTCTGCAAATTGTAACGCTTTCACGTTGATAGTAAAAGCCTACTATATTATTACCCGCTTTCTTCAATGAAACGTGTGCTGTATTTCTTGGAAAAACATTGAGAGGCAGACTGCGTAATGACCTAAATTAATCCTAACATTAATTATATTACGTTACCAAAACGAACGAACAGATGGACTAAAGGATAGAGAGAGGGGCGAATGAAATCAGGAACGCATGCAAAATTAAACACGCGTCTCGCTATTAATGCCACCCTAAACACGCGTCGCGCGATACACAAATGCTGCCATCACGCGTGTAAGACTACATGCACTAACTTTATTTCAATCGACAGTGATAAAATACATTACCCTTCCCAGAGTTAGGTTTTAAAATCACGAAAAACGCTTATTAGAAAAGATAACATTATATGGGTTTACGTTTGAAAACATTACAGTACCCAGACAGCACATCTTCGAAACAGGAGGTAGAAGAAATTGCATATTTTGAACGCAGCCACTTAGCTCTATTAAATATATATATTTGGGTTCCTTAGGGTTTGCTGACAAAGAATATGTACAACGTTATGCAAATAGTCTAGGAATTGACAAGTTATAGCCAAAATAAAATGATGGTGCTGTCAGACAACACCCAAAATCAGAATCGCTCAGTGGTAGATTTTTTTAATCCACCATTGTACGGGAAATGGGCCACAAGTTACATTTGAACTGATTGGCTGGAATGATATGTAAGGCTACACACGATTAGTCGGACTATAAATACTATCTTTGGTTGTTAGGGGAGACGCAGGAAGTTAAAATTTTTTCAAACCCTTGTCGAAACGTGGCTCCATTGGCTAGACTCGCTGATATACTCACTTAGAAGCGTTAGTTCGAGACCACTAGTCATATAAGCTTGATAAAGCAACAGTGCGTTGAAGCCAGCTCACATTTTTGTTAAAATAAAAGCCTGGAACATAAGCAGATGGGAATTTGTGCCTGTAATTGTGCCAGAATTCATTGCTAATCAACGTATCTGTGTTTGTTTCCATGAATTGTGGTAAGCTTGAAACATTCAGTATCTTTTAATGAAAATTGAATGTGAATTGTTAATTTATGCCTGTATATATGTGTAGTTCAGTAGCAAACCTGATGTAAAGCCTATAATGCTCCAGCCTGAACAGAAGGTGTCGGAGGAAAGTAAAACTGCATGGAATGGCCAAACAGTACACTGACACCTAGATTATTGATTAGACAGAAATAATGCTGGAAGTGCAGAGGCGTAGTAACCATTAAGGAGGTTAATGCTGGTATAAAGTATTTCAGATGAAGCTGACAGTTGGCCTAACGCTCTGAACTCAATGTTTGTGATGTATTGTGCTCAGTGTAAAAAGAGAGTATAAATTAGTTATGAAGTAGAAGGTACATCCTTCTTGTTTTCAGGGACCGTGGTCTTGATGGTATTGAGCAGCACCTGGTCAGAGCTTTGCTGAATCCAGAGTCGGACAGCATACTCCTTGGTCCATTTAGCTATCAGTGAGGTGTCTCCACAGCACAGGGGAGAAATCGAGCAGAGGAGTCTGTTCCTGCCGCCATCACGCCAGATAAGCTGATGTGGCCAGCTGAGCTCAAAATTATGTACCCCCAGCTTAAAATGACCTTGTAAAAATAAAATTAAGAGGGGAATTAAATTGTGTTAATATCAGGAACTGAGAACATCTCCAATAATAGTTCCCATAAAGACAAACTATTGAAGTCATGATGACAAATACCAACAGAGCTTGAACAAAACAAAACCAGTATTACCTCATATTACTACTACACAACTGACACACATAGGATACTTTTAATAATATATGTCACTACTATATTCATATTGATAAATTCTGTACATATAACTTGTAATTAAAATTGATTGTGATTCCTGGTTCCCTTTGTAGTTGAATCAGGACACATATTCATTCATAACAGCAATGAATACATATTGTTATTTGAAAAGTTATCAGTGACTCCTTTAAGATATCCTTGTAGAGTGTTTTATGTATGTGAGTGTCACAGTGTTGTCAAGTGTGGTGGAATAAATTAAATTGTTTATCTGTCTGTTGTTGTTTTGACTTACACTTCATCATACACATACCCTAGACATATAACGTAGTCATCACACTATTCCAGAATAATTCTGACTGAGATATATATATATATATGTGGCAGCAAGTAAGGTTATCTATAATACACTACTCTCATTAGATATAGATACCTTCACAGCTGATCTCAGTCAGTACACTAAGTCCCCCTATAAATATTTATAACATCCCACTTCACCACATATATTGGGGGCTCGCTCTTGGGATTTTGAATCTTTCCCTATTATAAATATTGGGGGTAATTCACTTCAGGGAATATAAGAATTAAAAGGTATCCTTGGGTGGAATTAAATAAGGTTGAGCTCACGGTGCCTGTGTTGTCCATTAGATATATATTTAGAGATTAAATTGTTGGTTAGACATTGTATAAATTTACATGATAGACAATGGCGGACCTGGCCAAGTTTCGATCTGCTGCTGTTCAGACTGCAAAAGAGTTAGGATTGGATGGGCAAGTTATGGTTGCCTATGTTACTACGGAATGTGACAAATTTATTGAACGCGAAGAAAGAAGGTTTGAAGCCGAAAGAAAGTTAGAGGCTGAAAGGGAAATTAAGAAGTTACAATTTGAGGCTGAGGCTGAGACTAAGAAGTTACAATTTGAGGCTGAGGCTGAGACTAAGAGGTTGCAGATTGAGGCTGAGGCTAAGAAATTGGAAGCAGAAGAAAGAAGATTGACTGCAGAGAGGGAAGCAGAAAAGGAGGAGAAAAGATTACAAAGGGAACATGAGTTACGGCTAAGGGAGTTTGATTTTCAGGGCCATGCTCCTGAAAATGGTGCCAGTCCCTTTGCCTCTGATGCCACTGCTGGCCAAGGAGCCTCAACCTCAGCTATGAATTTTCATTTAGATCATTTTGTTGAGAAAGACGATGATATAGAGAGCTACCTAAATAGGTATGAACTATTAGCTACCACGTATGGGTTAGAGAGAGAAAGGTGGGCTTAAAGTTATCTCAAGGACTTCGTGGGGCAGCTTATGAAGTTTTTGCAAAAATGAGCAGAGGTGATCAGGAAAATTATGACATGCTAAAGCAGGCTCTTTTGTTAAGGTATGAAAAGAATGCAGAATTCTATAGGAAAAAATTTAGGAATGCTAAACTACTGTCAGGTGAAACCTATCACCAGTTCTCTGCACGAATAGAGACATACTTGGAGAAATGGACTTCTCTGGGGAAAACCCAAGATCTTAAGGAAATGGTCCTTATAGAGCAATTAAGAGAGTCCATGGCTCCAGACCTGAGAAAGTTTCTCATGGAACAAGGTGCAGAGAGGCTGGGTGAGTTGCTAAATGTTGCTGAAAGGTATCAAGCAGCTCAAGCAGAGGTAACAGGTAATAAAAAGAAACAAGTGGATAACTTTAGGGCACCACAGAACTTTAATAAATTTGATCCTAAGGATCAAAACAAAGGTAAGCACCAATTTGATAGGCCACGGTATGAAAATAAAAATAAATTCCCACAATTCGATGAAAGGAAATATGATGAAAGAAAATCTTTCAACCAAGGAAAAAGGTGGTGTAAAAATTGTAAGATGAACAATCATGACACTGACCATTGTAGAAGGAAACCTCCTCATTGTGCTGCTATGACATCGGGGAAAAAGGAAAAGAAGGTCAAACCTGAAGAACTACAGGAACCATACCACCCCCCAGTGTGTGAAGATGTCATCTGTAATGGTGTCACTATAAGGTGTTTATATGATACCGGTTTAGATTACGATTCCGTTGTGAGTTCTCACCTGGTGCAGGCCGATCAATATACCACAGAAACAGTGGAGATTCAAACTGCAACCAAGGATGTAGCTACCATGACACTTCCCGTCGCCCGAATAAAAGTGAAAACGCGATATGTGGAAGGAATCATAAAAGCAGCAGTGATAAATGAGCCAATCTACCCTCTAATATTGGGGTGTAGATATGTCTTCTTGGGAAATCCCAAGAGACCTGTGATATTGGCAACAGTGCAGACCAGATCACAGTCAAAAAAGGAGGAGGATAATCCCATAAATACTCACCCAGATGAGATGAGGAAGGCACAGGCTGAGGACAAAACACTCAAGCCATGTTTCAAGAAGTTGCCCAAATCTCATACACCTCCAGGCAAGGGAGAGTTTTATATGAAGAACAAACTGATATATAGGAAGGCTGGATCTGAATCCAATGGTCACGGACAGCTGGTCCTTCCCACTTCATATAGGACTAAAGTGTTGGAACTAGGGCATGCGATTCCCTTCAGTGGTCATATGGGAATCAGCGCAACAGGACAGCGAATAGCTTGTCACTATTTCTGGCCAGGAATAACTGAAGATATCAAACGATATGTAAAATCCTGTCCAGAGTGCCAACGAGTAGCACCTAAACATTGGACTGCACCAGCAACTCTGGGGGAAATGCCCATAGTGGGAACACCCTTTGAGAGAGTTGCCGTGGATCTTGTGGGACCTCTCACCCGAACCAAGAGAAGGAACAGCTACATTCTGACTCTGGTGGACACTTGTTCTATGTGGGGAGAGGCTGTAGCCCTGTCATCGATTGATTCTAAACATGTGGCAGAGGCATTGCTCACAATTTTCACAAGGTTAGGCTTTCCCAATCAAATCTTGACTGATAATGGCTCTCAGTTCAAGGGGAAACTAACTGAAGAAGTTTTCAGGATCTTCCAGGCCAAACACTTCCATTGTAGTGTGTATCATCCCCAAGGGAACGGCCAAGTGGAAAGATTTAACGGCACATTGATGTCGATCCTGAGAAAGTTGGCACACGAAAAACCAGATACATGGGACCAGTACCTGCACGCCGCCCTCTTTGCTTATCGGGAGGTACCCCATAGTTCAACCGGTATGGCCCCGGCAACATTATTGTTTGGAAGGCCAATAAAAGGTCCACTTGAAGCTTTGTTAAGAACGTGGACTGATGAAAAGGCAGAGGAAAACATTACATCTTCATACCAATATGTGAATGAGCTGACCACTCGTTTAAAAACTGGCTGGAAACTGGCCAATGAAAATTTGAAACAAGCCAGGAAGAAACATGCTGCCTATTATAACAGGAAGGCGAAAGACAGAAATTTGGCTGTGGGAGAGAAAGTACTGCTTCTTTTGCCCGGGAGTCAGAATAAGTTACAAATTGGATGGCAGGGTCCATATACAGTTTTAGAGAAGGTATCTAGAACAAATTATAAGATAGATAAGAAGGGGAAAGAAAAAATCTATCATGTGAATCTCCTGAAGAAATATTTGGAAAGAGAACATCAGGAGGAGACACACTTGTTGACCTTGTCCATCGCCATGGAGATGAAAAAGGAACCACTTTCATCATTTGAGTATCCATTACACCCCTGTGAGACAGCAGCACAGGTGAAAATCAGTACACATTTAACGAAAACTCAGAAAGAGAGAGTGCAACAGGTTCTAAATAATCATGCAGAGGTGTTAACAGACCGACCAGGGCATACAAACCTATTGGAATATGATATGAAACTGATAGACCCCACACCTGTCTGTATGAAACCATATTCGATTCCGTTTGCTAAGGAGAAAGCTTTGAAGGAAGAGATAGACTATCTATTGAAGGAGGGAATTATTTCACACAGTGAATCCTCATATAGTTCCGGTGTTGTACTCTTAAGGAAGCCCTCTGGAGAACATAGACTCTGTATAGATTACAGGAGACTGAACGCTATTACAGAAGGACAGGTAGATCCATTGCCGGATACAAATCAGCTGTTTGCCAGACTAAATAAAGCTAAATATTTCTCAAAAGTGGATCTGAGTAAAGGATACTATCAGATTCCAGTAAAGCCTGAGGTTAGACCATACCTAGCTTTTAGTACCTCAGAAGGACACTATGAGTTTAATAGATTGCCATTTGGATTGAAGAATGCGCCTAGTGTCTTCTCTAGAATGATGAGAAAATTATTGGACCCTCTGAATAATCCATGTATAACAAATTTCATGGATGATATCCTGATAGCGACAGAAACATTTGAGGAACACATTGACTCTCTGAACATGCTGTTTAATCGACTTAGGGAGGCAAATTTAACAGCCCGACCAACCAAATGTTGCGTTGGATGTAAAGAATTGGAATTTTTGGGACACACAGTTTATCAGGGAAACATGACCCCTGACCCAAAGAATTTAGAGAAACTACAGAAAGCCCCGAGACCACAAACCAAGAAGGACGTGAGATCCTTTGTCTCATTATGTGGTTTCTACCAGAAGTATATCAAAAACTTTAATTCCATATGTGCACCGTTAACTGATTTGACACGTAAAGGACATCCAGATCGCATTACATGGACACCACAATGTGAAATGACTTACCAAGAATTGAAGGAAAAGCTCACAAGTAAACCCATTTTGAAATTACCTGACTTAAGTCAAGAATTCATAGTAAGGACGGATGCAAGTAATATTGGGTTAGGTGCAACTCTACTACAGAAATCAGATGCATTGGATGGGGAATTAAGCCCAGTGGCATATGCTAGCAGAAAATTGAATAAAGCCGAAATCAATTACTCAACTAGCGAAAAAGAATGTCTTGCAGTAATATGGGCAATAAAGAAATTCAATATTTATCTGTATGGGAAGGCCTTTAAGTTGCAAACAGACCACAAACCTTTATCGTTTCTAGCACAGGCTAGACATGAGAACTCCAGGTTACTCCGATGGTCTTTACTTTTGGCTCCATATAATTTTAGCATTGAGTATATATCTGGAAAAACAAATTTGGGAGCGGATTTTTTAAGCCGCCATCCGTGTGATGAGAATCACCGTAAACCCCAGAACTAATAATAAATTTCTCTATGTGTATATAGAATAAAGGACTGACATATAATGTCTGTTTTAAGAGGGGAGATGTCGTGGAATATTCTAATCCACATATATAAATTATCAAGTAAATATAAAGCCTAATAAATAAATTCTAATAACGAAAAGAGCAATGGTAAAATAACAGTGCTGTCACAAAGAATGTACTCGAAATCCCCTTGGTTTTATGCTTCGTCTGCAAATTGTAACGCTTTCACGTTGATAGTAAAAGCCTACTATATTATTACCCGCTTTCTTCAATGAAACGTGTGCTGTATTTCTTGGAAAAACATTGAGAGGCAGACTGCGTAATGACCTAAATTAATCCTAACATTAATTATATTACGTTACCAAAACGAACGAACAGATGGACTAAAGGATAGAGAGAGGGGCGAATGAAATCAGGAACGCATGCAAAATTAAACACGCGTCTCGCTATTAATGCCACCCTAAACACGCGTCGCGCGATACACAAATGCTGCCATCACGCGTGTAAGACTACATGCACTAACTTTATTTCAATCGACAGTGATAAAATACATTACCCTTCCCAGAGTTAGGTTTTAAAATCACGAAAAACGCTTATTAGAAAAGATAACATTATATGGGTTTACGTTTGAAAACATTACAGTACCCAGACAGCACATCTTCGAAACAGGAGGTAGAAGAAATTGCATATTTTGAACGCAGCCACTTAGCTCTATTAAATATATATATTTGGGTTCCTTAGGGTTTGCTGACAAAGAATATGTACAACGTTATGCAAATAGTCTAGGAATTGACAAGTTATAGCCAAAATAAAATGATGGTGCTGTCAGACAACACCCAAAATCAGAATCGCTCAGTGGTAGATTTTTTTAATCCACCATTGTACGGGAAATGGGCCACAAGTTACATTTGAACTGATTGGCTGGAATGATATGTAAGGCTACACACGATTAGTCGGACTATAAATACTATCTTTGGTTGTTAGGGGAGACGCAGGAAGTTAAAATTTTTTCAAACCCTTGTCGAAACGTGGCTCCATTGGCTAGACTCGCTGATATACTCACTTAGAAGCGTTAGTTCGAGACCACTAGTCATATAAGCTTGATAAAGCAACAGTGCGTTGAAGCCAGCTCACATTTTTGTTAAAATAAAAGCCTGGAACATAAGCAGATGGGAATTTGTGCCTGTAATTGTGCCAGAATTCATTGCTAATCAACGTATCTGTGTTTGTTTCCATGAATTGTGGTAAGCTTGAAACATTCAGTATCTTTTAATGAAAATTGAATGTGAATTGTTAATTTATGCCTGTATATATGTGTAGTTCAGTAGCAAACCTGATGTAAAGCCTATAATGCTCCAGCCTGAACAGAAGGTGTCGGAGGAAAGTAAAACTGCATGGAATGGCCAAACAGTACACTGACACCTAGATTATTGATTAGACAGAAATAATGCTGGAAGTGCAGAGGCGTAGTAACCATTAAGGAGGTTAATGCTGGTATAAAGTATTTCAGATGAAGCTGACAGTTGGCCTAACGCTCTGAACTCAATGTTTGTGATGTATTGTGCTCAGTGTAAAAAGAGAGTATAAATTAGTTATGAAGTAGAAGGTACATCCTTCTTGTTTTCAGGGACCGTGGTCTTGATGGTATTGAGCAGCACCTGGTCAGAGCTTTGCTGAATCCAGAGTCGGACAGCATACTCCTTGGTCCATTTAGCTATCAGTGAGGTGTCTCCACAGCACAGGGGAGAAATCGAGCAGAGGAGTCTGTTCCTGCCGCCATCACGCCAGATAAGCTGATGTGGCCAGCTGAGCTCAAAATTATGTACCCCCAGCTTAAAATGACCTTGTAAAAATAACATTAAGAGGGGAATTAAATTGTGTTAATATCAGGAACTGAGAACATCTCCAATAATAGTTCCCATAAGGACAAACTATTGAAGTCATGATGACAAATACCAACAGAGCTTGAACAAAACAAAACCAGTATTACCTCATATTACTACTACACAACTGACACACATAGGATACCTGTAATAATATATGTCACTACTATATTCATATTGATAAATTCTGTACATATAACTTGTAATTTAAATTGATTGTGATTCCTGGTTCCCTTTGTAGTTGAATCAGGACACATATTCATTCATACCAGCAATGAATACATATTGTTATTTGAAAAGTTATCAGTGACTTCTTTAAGATATCCTTGTAGAGTGTTTTATGTATGTGAGTGTCACAGTGTTGTCAAGTGTAGTGGAATAAATTAAATTGTTTATCTGTCTGTTGTTGTTTTGACTTACACTTCATCATACACATACCCTAGACATATAACGTAGTCATCACACTATTCCAGAATAATTCTGACTGAGATATATATATATATGTGGCAGCAAGTAAGGTTATCTATAATACACTACTCTCATTAGATATAGATACCTTCACAGCTGATCTCAGTCAGTACACTAAGTCCCCCTATAAATATTTATAACATCCCCCTTCACCACAACAATGAGAGATCCTATCCTTAACTCTCTCAAAGAACTGATATACCATGGATGGCCAAGCTCTATCAGGGAAGTTCCAACACACATCCGTCCATACTACTCGATGAGGGACGAGTTAAGCATCGAAGATGGTCTGATCCTTAAAGGAGATCGCATTGTTGTACCAGAAACACAACGCGATATCATCCTTAAACAGCTCCATAATAGTCACCTTGGTATTGTGAAGACACAACTGAGAGCAAAGAAAGATGTTTACTGGCCACAGATAAACAAGGACATAGAAACACTATGTAAAAACTGTTCAATTTGCCAAGAACATGCAAATAGGCAGTGCAGAGAACCTCTCATACCATCAGACATACCATTGAGCCCTTGGAGCATTATAGGAACTGATATTTTCTCAATCGACAATAATGACTATCTTATTATTGCTGATTACTACAGCAAATTTCCCATCATTGAGAAACGTCCACAACCCTCACCATCAGCTGTTATTGCAGACATTACAAAGAAGTATTGCAGCATGTTTGGCATCCCAGATGAAATTAGATCAGACAACGGTCCACATTTCTCAGGTCAAGCATACAGAAACTTCACTAAGGACTGGAAGATCAAACACACAACATCATCACCTAGATACCCTAAATCTAATGGTTTCATTGAGAGACAGATACAAACTATCAAGTCAATCATGAAGAAAACAAGAACAGAGGATGTACACCTAGCACTCTTGAGATGGAGAACAACACCGGTAGACAGTAAGATCGACAGTCCAGCAGAACTTATGTTTGATAGAAGAATTAAAGACCTCCTACCATCTAAGGTCCACTTCCGTCCACAACATAGAGACAGCACATATGATCAATTTCAGCGTCGTCAGCAAGTTCAGAAATCCAACTATGACAAATGTGCTAAAGACCTACCACCATTACATCCTGGTCAGCATGTGACTACCTACAACCACAACAATGACACATGGTCAAAAGCAACAATCATTTCCAGAAACCCTGAACCCAGGAGCTATACTTTAAGACCAGACAGCAGCAGCAACCTCCTGAGGCGAAACAGAGTGGACATAAGAGAAATCCCACAGAATACAACAGAACAGAGAATTCCCATGCTTTCAACAGACAATGCAGTAACTCCAGACCTTGGTGCCCCACAAAACCAACAAGCGCCAAGGCCGAAATCACAACCAACTCAAGCTAAACCAGGGACTTCCGCAGAACCACCAGCACTTTACACCACTCGTTCTGGCCGTACAGTGACACCTCCCAGCCGATACAGACAGTGACATATATATACTCACACTGAGCATTACACATACTTATCCTTTCTCACATGAAACATTTTGTTGGAAATGTTTGCACACATTTTTTTTTTCAAAAAAGGGGGGATGTAATATAATATGATACATTAATAATACGAACCACACATTGTAATAATATGCGAATCTTCACATGTACGATATTCTGTAAATAAACATGGCTACGAATTGAACATGCTTTTACTGAGTCCCTTCTGAAACGTGTGTGCTTGTGTAGATGACGAGGTAATGATTATATACATACATCATAACATTACATCTTGCTGTCATTATATATACCAGAATTCTTGCTATCATTATATATACCACATTTTCTGATGTCATTATTTATTCCAGATTTCTTGCTGTCATTAGATATATATCAGATTTCCTGTTGTCGTTATATATTTCATATTTCCTACTGTCATTGAATATTCCAGATATCCTGCTGTCATTATATATAACAGATATCCTGCTGTCCTTATATATTCCACATTTCCTTCAACCATTATATATTCAAGATTTCCTGCTGTGATTATAAATTCCAAATTTCCTGCTGTCATTATATATGCCAGATTTCTTACTGCCACTATATATATTCCCGATTTCATGGTGTCATTATATATTCCAGATTTCTTACTGTTATTATATTTCCATATTTCCTGCTGTATTATATATTCCAGATTTCCTGCTGTATTATTGTTGCGAACATATTTTTTGACGCACAGATTACAAATGTACGATATGTCTATTTAATATGGAAAATATATAGTTGTATTTAATTGGGTACGAAAATGCTTTCTTTTGGAAAGCCAGATAATCCATGTTTGATTTATACGTTTGATTATATGGATAATCTCCCTTGATATTGATCGGGCGTAAGAATACTTATATTTTGGCATTCATCATTTGTCATAGCCAGAAAATAGATTGATCGTTCTTAGAATGTTTATAGCCTGAATTCATATGTATTACATATTATTAGTGCAAGTAGATTCAGTCCTATATTGTATATTTTGTATGGGTAGGCAGGACTATATTCTTTATGCCGCACTAGCGGAGGTATTGGTTGTCTTAACGAGTCGTGATGAGTTCCGATATTGCCGCCTACAATGGCTGGTCACGTATTTCCTAAGGGCTGGTCTTTCTAGAGTGAAAAATGATTTATGAAGTGATTTCTTCAGTAGGAGATTGTGTTTCTACAAGATTATAGTGTTAGAGAATCTCCTCGTGTACTGTATTATTTGGGATTCGGACTCAAGTTAAATCCAGATCCTTTTGACGATCTCCTTATGGTTAGACCTAGATGAGGCAACGTATTTTCGTGCATCGTTGGTCGTTTAACTAGATATTGTTGTAGATGACAGGTTCCATCAGCGCTCATGTCTTCATGAAGTAACCTTCTGACAAAGGGACTGTATGGTAACTCTAGAAAGTTATACTTATTCAAGTTTTGAATCAACTTTGGCTGATGATTATTCTTCTGCTGGGCGAGTGAGCGAAAGCTCAGGGAAGGAGGCCATCTTTGTATTCCTGTCATCATTTTTGATCACTGTCCAGAGAACGGGTCGTGTATCTTACTATTCGGACAGTGGCATGGAGATCTCATTTATATGAAAACCCCTTATCGTGGTTTCACAGTATGATATAAACATTGAATATAAGCAACCTAAGAACTTAGCAAGGGAAAGAAGGTTCGCCCATCGAACTCTTCATTTGTTTACCGATCCGCCTTTACTGACGCGTTCAGTCAGATAGGGGATGCGGCCATAATGTATAACAACATTGAATGCTGTTTTGTACCACCCATTATATTTGAATGTTCCATGACATGGGATCTACTATTCATGCCTGAAGATTGATGTGTCAACATGTACTTATGATCTATGCGTTCTGTCCCAGTATGTGCGTCTGAATAAACTGTATGAAAAGATTCCAGCAGTCTGTATTGGTGACTTATAGCCATGAGTGAATGAGTACTTTATATTGGTCAATATACGAACATTCCATCATTTGCGCTAATAACACTCTACACTCTCACTCCATCTTTAAACCATCCTGCGTCGGTTGAATTGACCAAGTTAAGGGCCTGCTCCTCCTGGAGCCTCAGAAGGAAACCACTTCTTACAGCTGCCTTTGCCTTCCCTAACTCAGGACTAGAGTGAGTTACCCATTTACAGCACCGCTGGGTAGACTGGAGCATGCCTGGTATCATTCGACACTGTTCCCACTTTTTACCGTAGTGGCTAGTCAAGCAAACAACAACAATATACATTTTACAATTATATATTCCAGATTTCTTGCTGTTATTATATTTCCATATTTCCTGCTGTAATTATATATTCCAGATTTCTTGCTGTTATTATATTTCCAGATTTCCTGGTGTAATTATATATTCCAGATTTCTTGCTGTTATTATATTTGCAGATTTCCTGGTGTAATTATATATTCCAGATTTCCTGCTGTATTATATATTCCAGATTTCTTGCTGTTATTATATTTCCATATTTCCTGCTGTAATTATATATTCCAGATTTCTTGCTATTATATTTCCAGATTTCCTGGTGTAATTATATATCCCAGATTTCCTGCTGTATTATATATTCCAGATTTCTTGCTGTTATTATATTTCCATATTTCCTGCTGTAATTATATATTCCAGATTTCTTGCTGTTATTATATTTCCAGATTTCCTGCTGTAATTATATATGCCAGATTTCTTGCTGTTCTTAAATGTCCCAGATTTCCTTCTAATATGTCAGTAATAGGCTTTCTTTGTGCACAGACTTCTTTCAAGACATCCTCTTTATTCTCTTTAGCAGTCCGTGATATTTAACATTCTACTGCAAAGTCACATTTCTGTGGCTTCCATGCTTTTTTTTTAAAATAAAAGTCTGCCTTGTTTTGGCAAGGCGTGTACCGTTAAACCAAGTCGGTTATATTAGGGTGCATGTCCAAATATAAAAGATCTTTAGGTCTGATGACATTAATGAGCTTCCATTCATTTTCCTACTTGCTTACTGATAGTTCATGGCTTACTTAATATGTCATGGTTCATTCATTTTACTACTAGTTTACTGATAGTTCATGGCTTACTTAATATGTCATGGTTCATTCATTTTCCTACTTGTTTACTGATAGTTTATGGCTTACTTAATATGTCATGGTTCATTCATTTTACTACTTGTTTACTGATAGTTCATGGCTTACTTAATATGTCATGGTCCATTCATTTTACTACTTGTTTACTGATAGTTCATGGCTTACTTAATATGTCATGGTTCATTCATTTTACTACTTGTTTACTGATAGTTCATGGCTTACTTAATATGTCATGGTCCATTCATTTTACTACTTGTTTACTGATAGTTCATGGCTTACTTAATATGTCATGGTTCATTCATTTTCCTACTTGTTTACTGATAGTTCATGGCTTACTTAATATGTCATGGTTCATTCATTTTACTACTTGTTTACTGATAGTTCATGGCTTACTTAATATGTCATGGTCCATTCATTTTACTACTTGTTTACTGATAGTTCATGGCTTACTTAATATGTCATGGTTCATTCATTTTCCTACTTGTTTACTGATAGTTCATGGCTTACTTAATATGTCATGGTTCATTCATTTTCCTGCTTGTTTACTGATAGTTCATAGCTAACTTAATATGTCATGGTCCATTCATTTTACTACTTGTTTACTGATAGTTCATGGCTTACTTAATATGTCATGGTTCATTCATTTTCCTACTTGTTTACTGATAGTTCATGGCTAACTTAATATGTCATGGTTCATTCATTTTCCTGCTTGTTTACTGATAGTTCATGGCTAACTTAATATGTCATGGTCCATTCATTTTCCTACTTGTTTACTGATAGTTCATGGCTTACTTAATATGTCATGGTCCATTCATTTTCCTGCTTGTTTACTGATAGTTCATGGCTTACTTAATATGTCATGGTCCATTCATTTTCCTGCTTGTTTACTGATAGTTCATGGCTAACTTAATATGTCATGGTTCATTCATTTTCCTACTTGTTTACTGATAGTTCATGGCTTACTTAATATGTCATGGTCCATTCATTTTCCTGCTTGTTTACTGATAGTTCATGGCTAACTTAATATGTCATGTTTCATTCATTTTCCTACTTGTTTACTGATAGTTCATGGCTTACTTAATATGTCATGGTTCATTCATTTTCCTACTTGTTTACTGATAGTTCATGGCTTACTTAATATGTCATGGTTCATTCATTTTACTACTTGTTTACTGATAGTTCATGGCTTACTTAATATGTCATGGTCCATTCATTTTACTACTTGTTTACTGATAGTTCATGGCTTACTTAATATGTCATGGTTCATTCATTTTCCTACTTGTTTACTGATAGTTCATGGCTTACTTAATATGTCATGGTTCATTCATTTTACTACTTGTTTACTGATAGTTCATGGCTTACTTAATATGTCATGGTCCATTCATTTTACTACTTGTTTACTGATAGTTATGGCTTACTTAATATGTCATGGTTCATTCATTTTCCTGCTTGTTTACTGATAGTTCATGGCTAACTTAATATGTCATGGTCCATTCATTTTACTACTTGTTTACTGATAGTTCATGGCTTACTTAATATGTCATGGTTCATTCATTTTCCTACTTGTTTACTGATAGTTCATGGCTTACTTAATATGTCATGGTTCATTCATTTTCCTGCTTGTTTGCTGATAGTTCATGGCTAACTTAATATGTCATGGTCCATTCATTTTCCTACTTGTTTACTGATAGTTCATGGCTTACTTAATATGTCATGGTCCATTCATTTTCCTGCTTGTTTACTGATAGTTCATGGCTTACTTAATATGTCATGGTCCATTCATTTTCCTGCTTGTTTACTGATAGTTCATGGCTTACTTAATATGTCATGGTTCATTCATTTTCCTACTTGTTTACTGATAGTTCATGGCTTACTTAATATGTCATGGTCCATTCATTTTCCTGCTTGTTTACTGATAGTTCATGGCTAACTTAATATGTCATGGTTCATTCATTTTCCTACTTGTTTACTGATAGTTCATGGCTTACTTAATATGTCATGGTTCATTCATTTTCCTACTTGTTTACTGATAGTTCATGGCTAACTTAATATGCCATGGTTCATTCATTTTCCTACTTGTTTACTGATAGTTCATGGCTAACTTAATATGTCATGGTTCATTCATTTTCCTACTTGTTTACTGATAGTTCATGGCTAACTTAATATGTCATGGTTCATTCATTTTCCTGCTTGTTTACTGATAGTTCATGGCTAACTTAATATGTCATGGTTCATTCATTTTCCTGCATGTTTACTGATAGTTCATGGCTAACTTAATATGTCATGGTTCATTCATTGTCCTGCTTGTTTACTGATAGTTCATGGCTAACTTAATATGTCATGGTTCATTCATTTTCCTACTTGTTTACTGATAGTTCATGGCTAACTTAATATGTCATGGTCCATTAATTTTCCTACTTGTTTACTGATAGTTCATGGCTAACTTAATATGTCATGGTTCATTCATTTTCCTACTTGTTTACTAATAGTTCATGGCTTACTTAATATGTCATAGTTCATTCATTTTACTACTTGTTTACTGATAGTTCATGACTAACTTAATATGTCATGGTCCATTCATTTTCCTACTTGTTTACTGATAGTTCATGGCTAACTTAATATGTCATGGTTCATTCATTTTCCTACTTGTTTACTGATAGTTCATGGCTAACTTAATATGTCATGGTTCATTCATTTTCCTACTTGTTTACTGATAGTTCATGGCTTACTTAATATGTCATGGTTCATTCATTTTCCTGCTTGTTTACTGATAGTTCATGGCTAACTTAATATGTCATGGTTCATTCATTTTCCTGCTTGTTTACTGATAGTTCATGGCTAACTTAATATGTCATGGTTCATTCATTTTCCTACTTGTTTACTGATAGTTCATGGCTTACTTAATATGTCATGGTCCATTCATTTTCCTACTTGTTTACTGATAGTTCATGGCTAACTTAATATGTCATGGTTCATTCATTTTCTTGCTTGTTTACTGATAGTTCATGGCTTACGTAATATGTCATGGTTCATTCATTTTCCTACTTGTTTACTGATAGTTCATGGCTTACTTAATATGTCATGGTCCATTCATTTTCCTACTTGTTTACTGATAGTTCATGGCTAACTTAATATGTCATGGTTCATTCATTTTCCTGCTTGTTTACTGATAGTTCATGGCTAACTTAATATGTCATGGTTCATTCATTTTCTTACTTGTTTACTGATAGTTCATGGCTTACTTAATATGTCATGGTCCATTCATTTTCCTACTTGTTTACTGATAGTTCATGGCTAACTTAATATGTCATGGTTCATTCATTTTCCTGCTTGTTTACTGATAGTTCATGGCTAACTTAATATGTCATGGTTCATTCATTTTCCTACTTGTTTACTGATAGTTCATGGCTTACTTAATATGTCATGGTCCATTCATTTTCCTACTTGTTTACTGATAGTTCATGGCTAACTTAATATGTCATGGTTCATTCATTTTCCTACTTGTTTACTGATAGTTCATGGCTAACTTAATATGTCATGGTTCATTTATTTTCCTGCTTGTTTACTGATAGTTCATGGCTAACTTAATATGTCATGGTTCATTCATTTTCCTACTTGTTTACTGATAGTTCATGGCTTACTTAATATGTCATGGTTCATTCGTTTTCCTACTTTTTTACTGATAGTTCATGGCTTACTTAATATGTCATGGTCCATTCATTGTCCTGCTTGTTTACTGATAGTTAATGGCTTACTTAATATGACATGGTTTATTCATTTTCCTACTTGTTTACTGATAGTTCATGGCTAACTTAATATGTCATGGTTCACTCATTTTCCTACTTGTTTACTGATAGTTCATGGCTTACTTAATATGTCATGGTTCATTCATTTTCCTACTTGTTTACTGATAGTTCATGGCTAACTTAATATGTCATGGTCCATTCATTTTCCTACTTGTTTACTGATAGTTCATGGCTAACTTAATATGTCATGGTTCATTCATTTTCCTACTTGTTTACTGATAGTTCATTTCTAACTTAATATGTCATGGTCCATTCATTTTCCTACTTGTTTACTGATAGTTCATGGCTAACTTAATATGTCATGGTTCATTCATTTTACTACTTGTTTACTGATAGTTCATGGCTAACTTAATATGTCATGGTTCATTCATTGTCCTACTTGTTTACTGATAGTTCATGGCTTACTTAATATGTCATGGTTCATTCATTTTCCTACTTGTTTACTGATAGATCATGGCTTACTTAATATGTCATCTTCTTTCTTCTTCTTCTTTGATCCATAACTGCCAACCGTCAAAGCAGTCAGCGGCCATCACGCCTGGTGGCGTCTTGTAGGGCAGCAACAAATTGATTCCACTTTGCTCGGTCGGCGGCCATCCTTCGTACAGTGCCCCAACTGTGGTTCATTCTTTGCATCTCAGCTTCCACAGTTCTCCGCCAAGTTGTTTTTGGTCGGCCTCTCTTTCGCTTTCCCTCGGGGGTCCATAGCATAGCTGTTCTTGCGATGGTATCAGGATCCCTTCTGAGGACATGGCCAACCCAACTCCAGCGTCTGCCAGCTATGATGGTGTGCATGTCCTCCTGGTTACTCCGAATAAGTAGTTCTTGGTTGCTGATGGTGTTTGGCCAAAAGATTCGGAGAATTTTCCTTAGGCAGATTGTGTGGAAGGAGGACAGTTTCGACATTTCCTTCTTTAATATGTCATGGTTCATTCATTTTCCTACTTGTTTACTGATAGTTCATGGCTTACTTAATATGTCATGGTTCATTCATTTTCCTACTTGTTTACTGATAGTTCATAGCTTACTTAATATGTCATGGTTCATTCATTTTCCTACTTGTTTACTGATAGTTCATGGCTAACTTAATATGTCATGGTTCATTCATTGTCCTGCTTGTTTACTGATAGTTCATGGCTAACTTAATATGTCATGGTTAATTCATTTTCCTACTTGTTTACTGATAGTTCATGGCTAACTTAATATGTCATGGTTCATTCATTTTCCTGCTTGTTTACTGATAGTTCATGGCTTACTTAATATGTCATGGTTCATTCATTTTCCTACTTGTTTACTGATAGTTCATGGCTAACTTAATATGTCATGGTTCATTCATTGTCCTGCTTGTTTACTGATAGTTCATGGCTAACTTAATATGTCATGGTTAATTCATTTTCCTACTTGTTTACTGATAGTTCATAGCTAACTTAATATGTCATGGTTCATTCATTTTCCTGCTTGTTTACTGATAGTTCATGGCTTACTTAATATGTCATGGTTCATTCATTTTCCTACTTGTTTACTGATAGTTCATGGCTTACTTAATATGTCATGGTTCATTCATTTCCTGCTTGTTTACTGATAGTTCATGGCTAACTTAATATGTCATGGTTCATTCATTTTCCTACTTGTTTACTGATAGTTCATGGCTTACTTAATATGTCATGGTTCATTCATTTTCCTACTTGTTTACTGATAGTTCATGGCTTACTTAATATGTCATGGTTCATTCATTTTCCTACTTGTTTACTGATAGTTCATGGCTAAATTAATATGTCATGGTTCATTCATTGTCCTGCTTGTTTACTGATAGTTCATGGCTAACTTAATATGTCATGGTTAATTCATTTTCCTACTTGTTTACTGATAGTTCATAGCTAACTTAATATGTCATGGTTCATTCATTTTCCTGCTTGTTTACTGATAGTTCATGGCTTACTTGATATGTCATGGTTCATTCATTTTCCTACTTGTTTACTGATAGTTCATGGCTAACTTAATATGTCATGGTTCATTCATTGTCCTGCTTGTTTACTGATAGTTCATGGCTAACTTAATATGTCATGGTTAATTCATTTTCCTACTTGTTTACTGATAGTTCATAGCTAACTTAATATGTCATGGTTCATTTCATCATTTCATCATTGGTCTATTTTCCTGCTTGTTTACTGATAGTTCATGGCTTACTTAATATGTCATGGTTCATTCATTTTCCTACTTGTTTACTGATAGTTCATGGCTTACTTAATATGTCATGGTTCATTCATTTCCTGCTTGTTTACTGATAGTTCATGGCTAACTTAATATGTCATGGTTCATTCATTTTCCTGCTTGTTTACTGATAGTTCATGGCTAACTTAATATGTCATGGTTCATTCATTGTCCTGCTTGTTTACTGATAGTTCATTGCTAACTTAATATGTCATGGTTCATTCATTTTCCTACTTGTTTACTGATAGTTCATGGCTAACTTAATATGTCATGGTTCATTCATTTTCCTGCTTGTTTACTGACTGTCATGGTTCATATTTCATGATAGTTCTAAACTTAATATGTCATGGTTCATTCATTTTCCTGCTTGTTTACTGATAGTTCATGGCTAACTTAATATGTCATGGTTCATTCATTTTCCTGCTTGTTTACTGATAGTTCATGGCTAACTTAATATGTCATGGTTCATTCATTTTCCTACTTTTTTACTGATAGTTCATGGCTTACTTAATATGTCATGGTCCATTCATTTTCCTACTTGTTTACTGATAGTTCATGGCTAACTTAATATGTCATGGTTCATTCATTTTCTTGCTTGTTTACTGATAGTTCATGGCTTACTTAATATGTCATGGTTCATTCATTTTCCTACTTGTTTACTGATAGTTCATGGCTTACTTAATATGTCATGGTCCATTCATTTTCCTACTTGTTTACTGATAGTTCATGGCTTACTTAATATGACATGGTTCATTCATTTTCCTACTTGTTTACTGATAGTTCATGGCTAACTTAATATGTCATGGTTCATTCATTTTCCTACTTGTTTACTGATAGTTCATGGCTTACTTAATATGTCATGGTTCATTCATTTTCCTACTTGTTTACTGATAGTTCATGGCTAACTTAATATGTCATGGTTCATTCATTTTCCTGCTTGTTTACTGATAGTTCATGGCTAACTTAATATGTCATGGTTCATTCATTTTCCTACTTGTTTACTGATAGTTCATGGCTTACTTAATATGTCATGGTCCATTCATTTTCCTACTTGTTTACTGATAGTTCATGGCTAACTTAATATGTCATGGTTCATTCATTTTCCTGCTTGTTTACTGATAGTTCATGGCTAACTTAATATGTCATGGTTCATTCATTTTCCTACTTGTTTACTGATAGTTCATGGCTTACTTAATATGTCATGGTCCATTCATTTTCCTACTTGTTTACTGATAGTTCATGGCTAACTTAATATGTCATGGTTCATTCATTTTCCTACTTGTTTACTGATAGTTCATGGCTAACTTAATATGTCATGGTTCATTTATTTTCCTGCTTGTTTACTGATAGTTCATGGCTAACTTAATATGTCATGGTTCATTCATTTTCCTACTTGTTTACTGATAGTTCATGGCTTACTTAATATGTCATGGTTCATTCATTTTCCTACTTGTTTACTGATAGTTCATGGCTTACTTAATATGTCATGGTCCATTCATTGTCCTGCTTGTTTACTGATAGTTCATGGCTTACTTAATATGACATGGTTCATTCATTTTCCTACTTGTTTACTGATAGTTCATGACTAACTTAATATGTCATGGTTCATTCATTTTCCTACTTGTTTACTGATAGTTCATGGCTTACTTAATATGTCATGGTTCATTCATTTTCCTACTTGTTTACTGATAGTTCATGGCTAACTTAATATGTCATGGTCCATTCATTTTCCTACTTGTTTACTGATAGTTCATGGCTAACTTAATATGTCATGGTTCATTCATTTTCCTACTTGTTTACTGATAGTTCATTTCTAACTTAATATGTCATGGTCCATTCATTTTCCTACTTGTTTACTGATAATTCATGGCTAACTTAATATGTCATGGTTCATTCATTTTACTACTTGTTTACTGATAGTTCATGGCTAACTTAATATGTCATGGTTCATTCATTGTCCTACTTGTTTACTGATAGTTCATGGCTTACTTAATATGTCATGGTTCATTCATTTTCCTACTTGTTTAATGATAGATCATGGCTTACTTAATATGTCATCTTCTTTCTTCTTCTTCTTTGATCCATAACCGCCAACCGTCAAAGCAGTCAGCGGCCATCACGCCTGGTGGCGTCTTGTAGGGCAGCAACAAATTGATTCCACTTTGCTCGGTCGGCGGCCATCCTTCGTACAGTGCCCCAACTGTGGTTCATTCTTTGCATCTCAGCTTCCACAGTTCTCCGCCAAGTTGTTTTTGGTCGGCCTCTCTTTCGCTTTCCCTCGGGGGTCCATAGCATAGCTGTTCTTGCGATGGTATCAGGATCCCTTCTGAGGACATGGCCAACCCAACTCCAGCGTCTGCCAGCTATGATGGTGTGCATGTCCTCCTGGTTACTCCGAATAAGTAGTTCTTGCTTGCTGATGGTGTTTGGCCAAAAGATTCGGAGAATTTTCCTTAGGCAGATTGTGTGGAAGGAGGACAGTTTCGAGATTTCCTTCTTTAATATGTCATGGTTCATTCATTTTCCTACTTGTTTACTGATAGTTCATGGCTTACTTAATATGTCATGGTTCATTCATTTTCCTACTTGTTTACTGATAGTTCATGGCTAACTTAATATGTCATGGTTCATTCATTGTCCTGCTTGTTTACTGATAGTTCATGGCTAACTTAATATGTCATGGTTAATTCATTTTCCTACTTGTTTACTGATAGTTCATGGCTAACTTAATATGTCATGGTTCATTCATTTTCCTACTTGTTTACTGATAGTTCATGGCTAACTTAATATGTCATGGTTCATTAATTTTCCTGCTTGTTTACTGATAGTTCATGGCTTACTTAATATGTCATGGTTCATTCATTTCCTGCTTGTTTACTGATAGTTCATGGCTTACTTAATATGTCATGGTTCATTCATTTATTATTTCATTACCCATCAGTTCGCTCCCCAAAAGAGCTTAGGCCTTCAACAAAAGCAATGTAAGTCCTCCTTCATGACTGACTCTAATTTCCATTGAAAATTATTTGTACCTCAAAATACTTATCCTTTTATGGACCGCTGTTTTTGCCTTAGCTGTTCTACTCTTCACCTCTGAGATGCATCTCCCATCTAATCTTGTTAATAAGTCTTTGTATTCGATTTTATTACATGTTTCAGAACTGTTTCATTTACATAGATGGCGCATACTGGAGGAAGTACTTTCTTCCTGGTGATTGTTACTTCCGTCTTATGATGTGTCAAAGCTAAAAGGGCAGAAACGCTTTCACTTAACGAGCGCAAAAAAGGGGGAGTGGGGTGTGGGAGATAGAATTCGTCAAATTGTTTTTATTGATGTTTGGAATATATTTTCACTTGCAACATAATTTATCTAAAATGTTTAGTCCTTACCGTTGGTCCATGATTTGTTTCCCTTCAGAATGCCTATACTTTCATCTTTCCATTTGTATCTCTGACACCCTTGCCTTGAAGTCATGCGCCAGCTAATGAAGGGGTGTAATATGTAACTAAGACAGAAGGTTATGTCAAAGGTGAACAGAGCCTGCCTTGCCAAAAGGGGACAACACTCCTACTTGAAAAACAGGCAAATGATACTGTAGATATCTAATGAACTCACGCCTAAAAAAATATTATCAAATTGTTTCCAGCGACTAATTTCCACTTCTCAGCAAGTTTTGTTACATCGTAGCTTTCATTCCCTAGTCCAGTGATTCTCAAGCGGTGTGCCGCGGCACTCTAGTGTGCTGCCGCGCCCATCAAAGTGTGCCGTGAACACAAAAAGGTTGAGAAACACTGCCCTTGTCACTATGTATGCCATTCTTTCATCATCATCATTTTTGTTCACCATTTTCCGGTTCGCTCCTTATGAAGCATAGTCCCACCACTGCAGTTGTCCCTCTTGCTGGAAGTCTGCACCAAACAGTCCCATTCTCCTGTAGTAGTGATTTATGTGTCAACTTGTTTGTCATGATGATGCTGCTAGTCCCATATTAGTCGCCTTGTATTACATGCCTAAGGGTACAGTATAGTATATATTATTATTTCTTTGTCTCATAATAGACCCCCAAAGACCACAAGTAGCTGAATGTCTAAACGCCGTTCTATTGCCTCTAGTTTGTGAGAGAATATTAGTCTATCCTGTTTTACTTGTTCCGAGTAGTCCCCGGAGATTTCTGAAGACTAGAAGTACTACACCTTCATGCATGTCGTACAAAGCCACTAATCTGCGATTGTACATGAGGATAGCAATCTCATCATGTGAAACAAATTACCACAGAAATCATCACTGCAAGAACACGTGACTAATTGGTGCAGGCTTTCTTGCAAGGGACAAGCTGTTGTGGCCGTGTACATAGTTGTTCCTTTGGAAACAGACTATATTCTTACGAGACAGAGGAAGCACAGACCACCCCATAATTTTATATTTTATGAGAAACAGAAAATAATAAATAGTGTCACATATTTAGGACAAAGAGTCGCTTCCACACGCCATTTCTAATAATTGGGTGATTTCCCCTGACCAATCGGATAGCTCAGATTTACCCCGGGGAAAGTGGAACAGGACGCCATTTTGGCAGTAGAATGAAAGAGCGCAACTCAAGAGGTCGTATTTGATCTAGCTCTACATATTTCTTAGTTTTGAGGAATCAAACTACAACATTTATTATAAAATGTGTAATTCAGGACATTGAGTGTTATATATTTTCTCACTGGCGTAAGTAGTGACGATAGTTAAACATGTATTCTGAATAGAGCTCCCAACCCTAGTCGCAGCAGAACTAGGCTCGAGGATTTGAGTCAATTTGAAAAAACAATGTCTTACACCTCAAATCAGGTAGAGTAGACTATTCTTGTGTTGGAAAGCATTTAACTCCAGGAATGCTTATGACAATAAAGAAATCAAGGACAAATCTGAGGAGATGGGTAAATGTAGTCGAACCTAAAATAAGACTGTAACTTAAAGGAAGGAACACGGAGGAATGAGAAGGTTCGCCATATTTGACAATTGAGTAGGCCTACGAGACAAAGATGCAAAAAAGGATTTTTGCATCGATGAAAGCATCTGATGAGATGATAAAACTTTATTATGCTTATTATTGTAAAAATGTTCTAAATTCCAGACTTTGTTGAAATTTTAAGTTTCATGCTGAAAGATATTAAAAGTTTTGCATGAAATCGAACGCTGTTGAGAAGGTGAATTACTACAGTTTTGAGATCTAGATAAGAAATCTGTCTATTTCAATTAAATTCGCTACATCAACACCTAAGAGAAGAAAATCGAACCTGGTACACAAATTTAAGAGAGAAATCTAAATCTCTGGTGATTAGGCCAGTTAAACATCTGCTCTCTGTAAAGTAAATTGAAAATACTGCATATACCGGCACTGCCACATGAAGGTAATATGGTGCCGTTCCAGTCCTAAGGAACACATGCCCCGGTTACATGTTGGTTATATGGTGCCCGTGACCACTTCTCTTTGATAAAGCGAATAACTAGCGATCATAGACCATGGACGATTTACTACAAAATTTTCAACAGCTGGGTGTGGAACAACAACAACCACAGAACCAACCCGTAAATACACAACCACTGCAGCCCCAGGACAGACAAAATATGGAAGGACCAACAATAATAGCGCTACGGCAAATTACTGAAACCCTACAGAAAAATGACAACTACGCGAAATTCACACAGGTTAGATCCATTGTTCAGCCGTTCGATGGCAACAAGAAAAAATTCAGAAGATGGTTGTCCGACATGGAAAAATTTGCGGCACTAGCAGAGGCAACAACGGATGAAGAGAAAAAAAAAATCGCTCTGTTAGGTTCTGATTCGTACGTGACTGATTTTTTAAGAAGGAGGTCCCAGCAGTACCCCACAGAAACCTACGAGTCCCTAAAAAAAGAGCTCACCCAGAGATATGGGGAAATCATAGACAAAATGCATGCTTGGTCAGTCCTTAGAAGCATGAAACAGGAAAGAGATGAATCGGTACAACTTTTTGGAGATCGATTCCTCAATATGGCAGAAGAGGCATTTTGCGGAGAAATCCCTACCACACCTGATGTAGAAATACAGTTAGTGGGGATATTTGCCGATGGCCTTAGAGCGGAAAATATCAGAAGGCATCTTATTAGAAAAGACACCAAGACTATTGCTGAAACAATCCAAGCAGCAATACAGGAGGAAAATCTTCACCGAAGGTTCCAACAAAGAGCAGGTAGGGAACCCCGACCAGAATATAGGGACTATGATGAGCATGAGCCTATGGAAGTTGACCATACCAGGAGGCAATGGACTCGCCCACGACAACGTGATGATAGACCCCGCAATTATAGACCCCCCACACAGAGGCAAAACGACGTCAATAATGTCAGTACAAACGGATGCTTTACATGCGGTAGGCTCGGACATGGTTACAAGTCCTGTAGAGCAAATTACAATCATGCACCATTCAGAAGAGGAGGTTACCAACCACAACAACCCGCACCACCCCCACGTGATTACACCAGAAATCAGTATACCAGAGGCGCACCTCAACCCCTCATGCGTCAGGGAAACGGCCGCGCCACTCACTAAACAGGACCGTTAGTGAGGGCAACAATCACAGAAATTGGTCCAAAACAAAAGAAACAACACAGAACAGAAATTGTCAAGTGGGCCCATCCAGTAAAATACAATATGAAGAAATGTTGCATGATGGAACTAAAATACATCCGGACCCCAGTTCCTGCATCATGTCTATACAGGGCCAACAATATAGGGCACTGGTAGATACAGGAGCATCCATCAGCCTTATTAGGTTCCAGCTGTTCAAGAGGATCCAACACTTAGTACGATTTCAACCGTCCAAAACACACCTAGCTTCAGTCACGGGACAAAGACTAAATTCAGTTGGGACAGCATGGCTAAAAATTTCCTTAGGCGAAACAAACTTTGAACACCCATTTGTCATTACAAAGGACATGTCTAGAAATTTTATCCTAGGGAGAGATTTTTTTAACAAACACAAAGTTCGAATATACTATGACCTCCAGAAAATCAAAGTCAACAATACATACATAGATCTCCAGGACGATATCCACATAGCGTCTTTGGTAAGGCTGACAGCTCCCATAACGGTGGCTCCAAACTCCCTGGTCATAGCAAAAGGCAGAGTAAAAAATTCTGAGTACATAACACCAGGGCAATCAATTCAAGTACAGCCCCTAGCAGAAGAAAGCATTATTGATGACCCATTGTTGCAAATTACAGAGGGAATCGCTGAAGTCTCGAAGTCCAGAGATTTCCCCATCATGATATTGAATATGTCAGGAAAAACTACCACTATAAAAAGAGGCACAGTTGTAGCGCAAGTGGATACGTCAACAATAAGACAAACCAAAACCAATAGAGACCATCCACAAATTGTCTCAACCACTCCCACTGGACATAATGCACGAAATCGCAGTACAAATAACCATAGTACATGGAAAGTAAACAGTTATAAGGCTTATGCAGAAAAAGGCAGCAACATCAGTCACAGCTATGTTACACCACAGCATACCCTACCCAGATGGCAGAAACGAACCAGTCCATACATAAGAAGAGAAAGGCCACAGTATGAAAATGACTATAATTACTCATTCTTGCGCCCCAGCACACCAAGAGAAAAGATGAAGTGCTGTATATCACAGAGTAACAGAGAAACAGAAATTGTCTTGCCAGGAGGATATCCAAAGCGACAAGACAGTGATACATGCCCCATGGAGTATCAATATAACTCAAAAACAGGTGGATATGATAAAGTCCCAAAACCAATTGAAATTTCCGAAGAAAAGGAAGAATTCTTATATGACTATACCACAGGAGGATACTATAGCAGCAAAGTTGGAAACAGAAAGAATGAAAAATTTTCGCCCAGGGAAAGAAGACAGCCCTATAGCACAAACAGAAGAAATACAGTAACGTACGCAGATAAGCGCAGTTACGGCAGAAATAATCAGAAAAAATGGCACAACAACGACTACCCCAGAAATATAATAAGAAATGAATATACAGTAAATGCAGTGACAAATGGAAATGCACACAGTACATGGCAGAGGAGACAGTACCAAGCACAGCCCAATGAACGGCAAAGAACTACGCAAAATAAAGCCACATACCAGGAGCAGAGATTTTCACAAGATGCAAGAAAAATGTCCCAAAATTATGGGAATGAAACGGAGGCATCAAGACAGACCAGAGATATCATAGCAGATCATAAATACAGAGAGAGAATAGCTCAGTTACTTGCAACCCTGAATGCCACAGAAGATAATAAGCAACGTTTGAAAACGTTTGTAGAAAAGCACCAGGATGTATTCGCACTCAATGACATGGAATTAGGCAGAACTAACACTGTCACAATGGACATTCAAACAACCACAGAGGAGCCAATACATATGAAACCCTATCATACGCCCTTGAAAAACAGAGAACTCGTGGAAAGGTCTATAAATGAAATGCTACAGGCAGGAATCATCGAAAGATCCCGTTCCCAATGGTCCTCACCCATAGTGATCGTAACAAAGAAAGACGGCTCCAGTCGCTTTTGCTGCGACTACCGTGCCCTTAACAAAATCACAAAAGTCATTTCCTACCCCCTCCCCAGGATAGACGATCTACTTGCGACGTTAGGAAAGTCTACATACTTTACCACACTTGATGCAAGGTCAGGCTTTTGGTGCATCCCCATGACACCTGAGGCAAAACAGAAATCCACATTCTGTTCACATATGGGAAGTTTTTTTTGGAATGTTATGCCATTTGGTCTAAAAGGATCTCCAGCAACATATATGTCACTCATGGATGAAGTGTTAAAGGGTCTACATCCATTTGCCCTGGCATACATAGACGATATCCTGATACATACCGCAGGCACGATGGAAGACCACCTCCCCAAGGTTGAAACAGTGTTTGATAGACTCAGGCATCACCAAATAAAGTTAAAACTGTCGAAGTGTGAGTTTCTAAAGACAGAAACAAAATATTTAGGCTTTGTCATCAATAGACATGGCGTCAGACCTGATGAAGATAAAGTCAAAGCCATAAGAGAAATGCCTAGCCCCAAGACGGTGAGACAAACACGCTCGTTTATTGGTACAATAGGGTACTATAGGCGCCACATCATCAATTTCTCCAGAGCAGCAGAGCCTTTGATAGCCCTTACCCGCAAGTATGCACGCTTCAAATGGACAGAAGACTGCCAGAGATCCTTTGAGTATCTTAAAAAATGCCCTAACCACCATCCCACTGCTTGGACATCCAGATATTTCTCAGCCCATGATACTATACGCCGATGCCTCAGATAACGCAATTGGTGCTTGTTTGGTCCAACCTGTACTAGAAGATGAAACACCCATCCTACCAAACATTCCAAATGAGAAACCCATTGCATTCCTATCCCACGCATTGTCAAAGTCACAAAAACGGTGGACCACCACTGAGAAAGAAGCATATGCTATTCACTATGCAGTACAAAAGTTTGACTTTTACGTCAGAGGAACTAAACTCATTATAAGAACTGATCATCAACCTTTGGTTAACTGGCTCACCAAAACACAAGAACAGCCAAAGAAGTTACAGACATGGGCAATGAATTTACAGTCCTACGACACCACTATCGAACATATCCCAGGCGAAATGAACACCTGTGCAGACCTCTTATCCAGGATTAAATATGATGATGAAACTGAAGTGAAAACAAATAGAGTCAAAAATGATGGCACATCCTCAGAGATTGACGATAATGCTAAAGAAATTAATGAAATTACTTCATCAAGTCGAAGAAGTACCTCAGATTCTGCCACTCAAGTAGAAGAAGAAAGCCAAGAGATGTTTGACATGAGAGTAGAACAAGCGAAAGATGCAGAAATTGTCAAGCTGCTCACATACGTGAAAGAAAACCCAACAAAAAGTAAAGATTTTACAGTACACCCAACGGATGGAACTCTATACTATATTGATCAGAAACAAGAAGGGACACTAAGAAAAGTCATTCCAGCACATCTAGTCCCAGAAGTATTGCTACAGTTTCATGATAACAACGGGCACATGGGAAGAGACAAAACAATTGATGTCATAAAGAAAAGGTATTATTGGCAAACTTTCTACAAGGACATTACAGAATATGTAGCCACCTGTAGAACATGTAAATTGAGAAACATGAAGCCACATTTAATTCCCCTTCAAGAAATGCAACCTTCCCATTATCCCATGCAAACAGTGAGCATTGACTTATCAGGTCCTTACCCACTCACCCAATCAGGCAACAAATACCTCCTGCACATAGTTGACCAATACTCTGTTTGGCCAGAAAGTTACCCACTCAGTGATGCCACATCGCAGTCCATCACGCAAATTTTTTTTACAAGAATTCATTCCCAGGCATGGCTGTCCAAAACGAATCATTTCAGACAACGGTAAACAGTTTATAGGTAACCCATTTAAAGCCACCTTACACCAGCTGAATATTGAGCATACTACAACCACTTATTATTGCCCAAATGCAAATGGCAGAAATGAACGCATGCACGCCACCCTACATGATATTATTAGCAAATATATCAAGGGGAACCACCAATACTGGGACCTATACATTAACCAAGCTCTTGAAGCCATCCGAGTAAACGTGAACGATACCACAGGAATGTCACCCTTTCTCATGCTATACGGAAGAGAACCAAACTTTCCGTTAGACAACCTACTTCGCCCACAAAGAAAATACATGGGAGAAGACCCCATCGAAATAATCCTTCAAGAAAAGTATAAAGCTCACCAGATTGCACAACGAAATACGCAGAAGGCATTTCACAAGAAACAGAAACAACATGATAAATCAGCCAAGCTACCAACGTACAAAATAGGAGACAGAGTATACTACTACAAGAAACATGTACGCAGTTCAAAATTCGATGACCGATGGTTAGATGGCTACAAAATCATGAAACAAACTACGCCTGTAAACTTCATTATTTGGAATGAAGAGAAACAACACCAAACAAAAGCTCACGTAAAACAAATAAAAATCGATAATCACCGGCCCATTCCGCCTCTGACGACAAATACAAGACCAGTCAGAAAAGCCACCCTAAATTATAATCCATCCAGCACAGATTCGTCTGACATATCAGAGTCAGAGACGACAGACTCTGAATTTTACCAAGACGACCACATACCCAGACCACCCACAGATGAAATACATCGAGCAAGACAACAACGAGACTCGTCCGAAAGCGAAGAAGATATCCCACCACTTGAATTACGTAATAGACTACAAGACAGAGACCTGCGCATTAGAAATGAAGAAATCATGCCACAGACGTCACACGATGACAACACGAAAACACCTTATATCCACACTCAAACTTACTCCCGCAGTGATAAATCGTCAGCTGATACCTATCACACCCCCAGTTCAGGCAGTTCTAGTTTTAACACTAGTGAAAACCAAACACTGCTATACCACAAGAACAAGATTGCTCGTTCAAAACAATCAGATCCTGAAGAAACTATACCCAAGCAGATTGTTGAACCATATACCAGCGATCTTTATGGAGACGAAACAGAACAAGACAGCATAGCTTTGTCAGACCCCAACGAACATAATGACAGAAAAATGGTAGAATTATACCAACAAGAAACAGACATTGATACAGCTAGTTCCATTGAAACCAGTGATGCGGATAGTACATTATTTGTACCAGTCAGCTCCAGCGTCAAACGCGCCTATAAAACAGAATCTGATGACTCAATCCCTAGCAACAAAATTCCGCGTATACAGCACAACTATATCAGACGAAAGATTCTGAAGAAACGCAATCATGTTCCAAAACCAAGCCGAGAAGTGTTAGCCTCATCTCAACTAGTCAAAAACAACAGTGTGCAAATTACTGTGCCCATTGTAACCAGTGCTAACGTTCAGCACAACCAGGTCAGAAGAAAAATCAAGGCGAAACATATACCTGCCTCAAAACCAACAGATGTTCCAGCCATACAAACCCTCACCACAGTAAAACCATCACCGCAATCAAATGATGTGAAGCCATCACCGCATTCGTCAATGTCCTCAGTGTCCCAACAATCAGCAAATGCAGTGTCGTCGCCTATCACACCCGTCACCACTGCTACTCAGTATGATGCTCGCCTAAGCAGTCGGGACATTGCAAGGTTAGAGATGGTGAAGGAACTAGCGAAGCTGTTCTGAAAAACACGCCCAAGTGTTTTATATGTTCGCAAATCCGAACACGGTCTACGCATATGTGAATAAACCTTTTTAACAATGTACTAACTCTCCCCATGTACTCTATTTTCAGTTTTAGACAGTTCAAATGACTTGCTTACAGACTAAGATGTCAAAGCCTCACTGAGAAAGTTATTTTTTCCAGCCTTAGAATACGGATGAACAGAAAGAAATCAAGACCAGCACACGGAGGATTTTCTTTAGATAGCATAATTATGAAATAAAAATGTTAAAACGATTGATAACACACGGTGTTACGAGTTTACAGACACCCTTATTTAGTTACATACATTTTCTTAATATTTAGAATGCTACACAACTTTACCTATAACACATGTGTCACACTATTCTGTTGTAACATTCATCTCCACTTTTGTAACTGATCATATTCCACGCTCCATTCACCAGCATGATCTCTGATACTCCAACAATTTTTGTTGATACTGCCTATCACAAATACCCCAATGACATTTGCGCATGCTGAATTTCTGCAAATGAAGAATCCCTTGAGAGCATTAGTATATGCTAACCCCAGATTGAACACATTACACCTATTTGTTGATGATGCCTTTGCCCATGTTAAAGAAATAGCATTTGCACATGCTGACCTAGCAAATGAAATACCCCTTTACAGCATTTGTATATGCTGAACCCACATTGAACACCCCATTACCGCATGATAACCACTAATGACACATGAGATGAAGAAGCAACTGGTTATGTATGATGAAAATGCCATTTTATATTAAGGTGAAACTTTATGTTGTCACAACTGAGATTTTGTTGAAATGTTTATGCACAAAATCCCCCACATTAACATTGGAGGAGGAATAATCTTAGTCTTTCGTGGTTACGAGATAAGACAAGGATATAATAGAATATTTGATGAATACCATGGACATGGAACAAATCAGAGCAGATGATTGTTGCACATATGAGGACCATATTTGAAGTCATTATTGAAGGATTATCAGTAGACAAGAAACACAAATGAATTATGATAATCCCATGGAACCACAGGTACTAAGGACACAAAATGGAGATTAAATAATGGAGAAAAAAAAAATAATGACTGAATAATTGCTACGCCCAGAGGTAAAGGAAATAGAGATGCATCCGCATTTTGGAGAAGATATCTTTTTTTTTTTTTTTGATTTTTGCTTATTGCCTTTGTAATATGAACATTGTTGTATAACAAATGACTATTCCTTATCACGAATTACAGAATGTTGTAAGATAGTTGGAATAAATTGACAATTTACTATACTCATAATATACCCAGAATTACAAGAGAAAAAAAAAATAAATGATTGATGAAAGTGGACACACTGAGAATTGCTCACCCCGAGGATATTGAAAAAAAAAAATAAATAAATAAATAAATAATGTTATCCCAAGGACAGACATGTCACAGATATATCATGGAGATTGGAAATGCAGCAAACTTGGTCAAGGACACCATGAAATAGACCCCCGCCCCACACTTAAGATAACTGACGGATGAGATTTTTGAATTATAAGTACCATAAGTCACCCATCTGGCTGTAGTCAGCGGATGTTACAGGCACCACATAACTCTGACTAACCCTCGACCAGCGAAGGCAGAGTTGGTGTCGAAATTTTGCACATATGTAAAAAGTCATGTTTTGGTAAAGTCTAGACATTTATGTTAATAGTTCTATAAATGATTAGTTGATATATTGATGATAAATATTCGCAAATATAGTACATGGACAATTAATAAGGATATATTTCCAGTACAGAATAAGAGGAATAGGAAGGATCCACATTTTAAATATTGGAGCACCATGAGCGAGGAATTGGACTTATAAAGAAAATGGAAATGGTACACTGTATGCAAGGATAACCAGAAATAATATGGATAAATAGTAGTCAGAGTGCCAGGAACTTTGTCTTACGAGAATATTGTAGATTCCTCACGATCAATTGATTATTTTCTTCCTTTCTATGTCACATTTTTTTTTTGAGTGATGACCCCAAAATTTTTTTTTTCATCTCATATTGTCAAAAGTTCTTACATCTCAGTTGATAGTTCCATAAATAATTGTTTGATGTGTTTTGCATAAAGGTATTGCTAGATAAGGTACATAGGGAGTTACTAAGGATGAATTCTCAAGATAACAGGAGGACTAGAATAGATACAATGATATTGGAACACCATAAATGATACATTGGTGTTATGAAAAAAAAAAAAAAGGAGACAAATATAAATTGTATACAAGGATGCCTCGAGAGTGACAACATGGATACATATTGTCAAGAGTATAAGCAGTTGTCTTAAAAGAGAAAATAAAGTAATACGGAACCCAATGTAGAAAATTCATGATGATTTGGAAACTATATTTTTCTTTTTCCCTTATATTTCATAATATGATAGTAACACATTCGTCTGTTGGTTGCTGAATAATTTGATGTTTGAAAATTGATGTATGGGAAGTCAAAGAAGATCTTTGAAGAATAAATATATATATAAAATAATATTTCTAGGAAAGAGTTCACAAAAAAAAAAATACTGTATTGACAGAAAAGAAGGAATGATTAGAAATAACTGACTAATGGACAGGATCACCACCAGACGCACGGATATTGGAGACAAACATCACATATTTTGAAGAAGAAGAAAAAAAAAAAAAAATATCGAACATTTTCTACAGTGACGGACTTAGAACGAATTTATACACTTACCATTTAGAAAATGTCTATAACAAGGAAACATTCAGATAGATAAATAAGGATAAGCCATGAGGTTTTAATGCTTTTATTGTGAAAAATGATTACTTATAAAAATGATGCTGGTTGTATTATCGTCTGATAAATATGCATATTATGTTTAGAGATGTTTTCTACATGTAATAATGAGCAAGTGGCTCATTCACTGGAAAAAAAAAGAAGAAGAAGATGATGAGTACCCATGAAAACATTGGCTATTCTATGAAAGTGGATTACCATTACCATAGGAATTAGAGATTTTGGACATTTCTTGGAATATTGCAGAGTACTTGGGAAATAGAATAAATAAGTACGCCAGAATAAAAAAATTTTTTTTTTAGTACTTGCAGGCTTTTAATATGGAGCAAATAACAGTACAGAAAAGAGATAACACCCCTACCACATCCAAGAGAATGAAATCAACTATATTTTTTGAATGAAATGTAATAGATTATGATAATCCAGCCAAGTTCTGCAAATAAGATAGTTTATTGTTCATTCCCCAGTGTTGCCACTCGTCACATTTTTTTTAGTGATGACCTTATGAGTGTTTTGCAGATTTTGTTGGGCAGTGTTGCCAATTTGTAAATTTGGTGAAAAATATTATGATGTGATGAATAAGTTACACTTTTTGAAGTTGATGTCCACTACTAGTTTTTTTTTTACATAGCAGACGACCTCATATAGACATAGGACCCCAGTATAGGAATTAGATTAAATTTTTTGGAAATATTTTTGGACTTAGAAAAATTTTTGAACTTTAAATTTTTCTGAAAAATTTTTTGAACTTAGAAATTTTTGGGGATGGATTTTTGTTATTGATAGTACTCAAATGTCTCCCTACGGGATACATTTGCGGAGCCCCGGGATCTATATGTGGCCGTGTACATAGTTGTTCCTTTGGAAACAGACTATATTCTTACGAGACAGAGGAAGCACAGACCACCCTATAATTTTATATTTTATGAGAAACAGAAAATAATAAATAGTGTCACATATTTAGGACAAAGAGTCGCTTCCACACGCCATTTCTAATAATTGGGTGATTTCCCCTGACCAATCGGATAGCTCAGATTTACCCCGGGGAAAGTGGAACAGGACGCCATTTTGGCAGTAGAATGAAAGAGCGCAACTCAAGAGGTCGTATCTGATCTAGCTCTACATATTTCTTAGTTTTGAGGAAATCAAACTACAACATTTATTATAAAATGTGTAATTCAGGACATTGAGTGTTATATATTTTCTCACTGGCGTAAGTAGTGACGATAGTTAAACATGTATTCTGAATAGAGCTCCCAACCCTAGTCGCAGCAGAACTAGGCTCGAGGATTTGAGTCAATTTGAAAAAAACAATGTCTTACACCTCAAATCAGGTAGAGTAGACTATTCTTGTGTTGGAAAGCATTTAACTCCAGGAATGCTTATGACAATAAAGAAATCAAGGACAAATCTGAGGAGATGGGTAAATGTAGTCGAACCTAAAATAAGACTGTAACTTAAAGGAAGGAACACGGAGGAATGAGAAGGTTCGCCATATTTGACAATTGAGTAGGCCTACGAGACAAAGATGCAAAAAAGGATTTTTGCATCGATGAAAGCATCTGATGAGATGATAAAACTTTATTATGCTTATTATTGTAAAAATGTTCTAAATTCCAGACTTTGTTGAAATTTTAAGTTTCATGCTGAAAGATATTAAAAGTTTTGCATGAAATCGAACGCTGTTGAGAAGGTGAATTACTACAGTTTTGAGATCTAGATAAGAAATCTGTCTATTTCAATTAAATTCGCTACATCAACACCTAAGAGAAGAAAATCGAACCTGGTAACACAAATTTAAGAGAGAAATCTAAATCTCTGGTGATTAGGCCAGTTAAACATCTGCTCTCTGTAAAGTAAATTGAAAATACTGCATATACCGGCCCTGCCACATGAAGGTAATATGGTGCCGTTAAAGCCCTCAGGAACAAATGCCCCGGTTACACGAACGGATTCATCATTTCGCTGCGAGCAGGACAGCTACTTGCCCAGATAAGCACCCTGTGGCGAGTCTTATTTCAGTCGTTCATTTTTCTGTGACCATCTTTCCTCCTTGCCCTATGCCATTCCGTTTTTCTTCTTTCGCTCAGTATCTTTTGCTTACGCCCGCACCTATCGATATTATCTTTACCTTGCTGGGTTGACCCTAGGTACTTTACCATCCCACTAACTCTCTGACCTGTCTATTTTCCTTTGTAACTGTCGGCGCTTAGTAAAAAGGAAAGCAAAGCCACCTTGACTTGTTTGATAAATCGCCAGCAATAGATGGGTAAAGCTGTCCAAATACGCACTAGATTGCAGAACTACTTCTGCTCATCTAGAATATACACAATAAAGAAAATATCACACTAAATCAAACGCGCCCTGATATAACCAAAAGTTCCACGTACACGGTTTATTGTTAATTGTTAATCAGAATCCCCCTCATTGCACTCAGGGCAAATCCATAGGTGCTCAGTCTCCCTCAGCAAATGTCGAAGAGTATGAATGCTAATTGTATCTGTAGCACGCTGGTTGTACATACGACGGATGCATCCTCTCTCACATCCATCTCTGCTAGTCCCACGTATGATGGCAAAATCCAATTGTCTCAGCCTTGTTGATTCATCCATTGCAGTGTCGTTATCTAGCACGCGATCATTAATTGCTCCTAGTATCTCTCCCTTATCCATATCCAGTGCCTCCACTATGAGTGCTCTGGAGGCCACTCTGTCAGCTATCTCATTGTTACGTACCCCTCCATGACCATGACTGTAACTTCACACCAGTTCTTGAAGACTTGAGGATTCTATTGATGTTTGCCATTCCTGTCGCAGCCATCCATTCTTAACTTTCCGAAGCATGGCTTGAGAGTCTGACAATATAACTGCCCTGGTTGATGAAGTTTCAGACAACCACCTCAGTGCTGCCGTAACTGTCTTTACCCCCATTCTTATGCTGGAGGTTGTTGTCATGTAGGCTCCACTCTGTTTAGCAACGACCCTGCCTATTATTCTCGCAGAAAAGCCCCATCTTGATTTCACACCATGCACTACAGACCAATCAGTGTACACAATGGCGTCCTCATCCCCAGCATGATCACTTATCAGCTGATTAATCTCCAGCTCTGCTTTTCCATTTCCCCAAGCTCTGCACTCTCTGCCAAGACTAATGATGACCTGCTGGTAGTTTATTCAGTTCTCCCCTCACTTACTCCACTCTTCCTCTGTGGATGCATTTTCAAACCTGGTCACCTGACCAATCGTAGCCTCTGCCTGTGCCATCCATGACATCCCCCTCTTTATTCTTGCTCCTTTAATGTCATCTACGTTCTCGTGTCTATTGTCGGTGGTTACTCGCATATAGGCTTTTACCTGGGCCATCGCATATCTGGATCTAATCGACAGCAATCCGAGCATGTATCTCATTATCACAATGGGGTATCATGCGTACAGTCCAAAACTAATCGCATCCCTTCATTCTGAATGCATTCCAGTCGTTCACATTGTGACACTGAGAGCGTGAATATTCATAGCCCATATTCAGTTACTGAAATCACGAGCTGATAATACAAGTGAAACAATAGTCTCTGTTCCAAGCGTGCAGCAGCCATTGTTTTTCAGGCTGTCAGTCCTCGCTTGCACTTGTATGATCAGTTCGACATGATACTTGAACGTTAGCCCACGATCAAACGTTACCCGAGATATTTCAGCTTGTTTTGCCTCTCAATGTTCTGCCCATTGAAAGTGATGTCTGGAAGGTCTGCTTTCACTATGGAGTTGTTCAAAGACCACCATATCATGCAGGCCTTGTTAGAAACCGCCTGTAGTGTTTCTTGTATGCCATGGACCATTTCCTGTCTGTCTGAGCTAGTTCTGTACATGAGTACTTGTATTTTTTTTTAATCGTACGCCCGCTATTGCTCGGGGTGAAATCTCCGGTTAATATGTCTAACCTGAAATAGATTTTACTTGAGTATCCCCTTTTTCTCTGTACAATGACAAGTGTCCTCTCGCCATTCAGGCAGATACTCGCCGATTTCGGAGGTACCCATTAGAGCTGGGTTGGCACAGGAGCCTTTCAGGTTTTCCAGTCTTGGTCGACGACACTCCTTCAAATGTCTTCGCCAGGGCTCGAATTATTCCATTCCAAGTCCCGGTCGACGACACTTCTTCAAATGTACTTGCCAGGGCTCGAACCTGGATCACCCGATCGCCAGCGCAGTGTGGTAACCATTACATGAGCGCTACTCCCGTACATGAGTATGTCATCTGCGAAAGTTAATGTTCGTCCCAGTCCTGTTGGTTGAAAGGTTACTACTTTTGCTGTGTAGATGTTAAACAGCACTGGTGATAGTGGAGAACCCTGGAGTAGTCCCCCGGACAAATGAGCATTGATTCTGATGTCCAGGTTCCCAAGCGAAATGCAACTGATCTCTCCATTAAGGCAGCTGCTATCCACCTTGTTAGCCAAGGGTTTACACCCTATGCCATTATACAGTCTATTAGGGTTGCAAAGTCCACACTGTTATAAGCATCCTCTAGGTCAATGACAACCACCTTTTCTCTTTTACCCTGGAATCCCTCGCACGCATCGTACGCAAAGGTTCCAGCCTTACCCCATGTTGTTTTCAAGGGCCTGAGCTACCCATGGTATCAGTATAGATGTGTGCATTTTCGAGGTGGCTCATTACTTGTCTTTTCAAGTAATGTACCATATGCATTATGCAGTGTGATAATTAGATAGCTGCTGAGCAGTGTGGGGTCTTTGCCAAGTTTAGGAAGTTCCCGAAGGTAACTGTGTAGCCAGTCTTCCGGCACCTCAGCATTATGTATGCTGGTACTGAAATCGCTCACAATATTTATAATGGCTGTGTTGTCGAGCTGATTTATGTTGTAGTACTGCACACCATCAGGACCCGGACCAGTGTTTCTGCTGGGTTTCAATGTGTACACCACGTCCTCTTTAGAAATGAGATCAAAGTATATTTGGCCCCTTATGCCATTTTTCAGAACAATGCCCTTTATTTTCAGGCGGGCACATTTGTAACTTTTATCCGTTTGATCCACATATCGATTGAATAATGCTCTTTCATTCTCTAGTCCGTCTTCAGGCTTGGTCCTGTAGAGCTTTTGATATTAGGGTTGGGTTGCCTTGCATTTTTCCTCTTCATTCTTCGATGTAAGGACCAGAATTACTGTAAGTTTTTTTTCCGTGCCCACCTGTTTCACAAAGTCCTCCCACGCTTTATCTTTGGCCTCCCTTGCCAAGCTCTTGAATCTATTAACGGCTCTTTCCTTTTTCTCCTTCATCTCTTCAACCTCTCCCTCATTCATCATTCTTGTGTTTCGTGCTTTACGCCATTCCTTTGTTCCCTTTTCCTTTTCTTTCCATACTTCCTCCACTGTCTTATTCCATCAGATAGATTGGGTGAAAGGTGTTATTGCTGTCTATCGTTTGGCATTTTGATGCCATGTATGTAAAGGGTTGTTTAAGTTGAGTCGCCCTGTAGGATATTTGAAGGTCTGTTTAGGTTTCCTGTGTCTAGTGGTCCTACCTTTTGCAGTGAGTATGATGCAAGATAGATGATCACTTTCCTGTGCACCTAATACATCCCAACGTGCCATGGTTGTGGCAGCACTAGAGATGAATGCCAGATCTATGACACCATTTGTTCCCCATGTTTAATTGTCAGTCTAGTTGGGCGTCCATCATTCAAGATGGTAAGATTTATGTTAAGTAATGCCTGGCTCAAAGCTATACCCTGCCTATTTTCCGTGATGTTCTCCCACTCCTTGGATTTAGCACTGAAATCGCCATCAATTAAACACCTTATGTTAGAATCTTCAGACAATTCCGCCAGAAAATTCCAACTACACTCTTCTGTAAGATGGTCGACATGAGCACATAAATTGTAGACTCGTCACTCCTGACCGCCTATATTCACAGCAATCCCCTGAAATTCCGCATCCTCACTAGTTTGGGATCTTGTATCCAACCATGTATGAGGGAGCTCAACTTTACATATGTAGCTTGCCCTCGTCTGCCAAGCCCACACGGATTTGTGTAACATCTGTAGCCTGGGCAATTGATAATACTATTGGCTTCTAAATTTGTCTCCTGGATCATGAGGATATCGAAATTATAGATAATTGTTTATGCAATGGCTGCCCGTTAATTGGCACTTCGACAATTCCAGTATCCTATACGCACATATTTCATTGAGAGGCGATCTGCTTTCTTCATAACTTTTTTTATTCCTGCTCTTCTTTTTCTCTCTCTCCTATTCCCTCCCCTACCTCTCCTTCTGCATTTGCATCTCCTCATTTCATTTGCTGCAGGTATCGACGACAGAGCACGATTTCCGTAGCTTCCGCGATGATTCTGGATAGTTAAAATACTCATGGTGTATTTGTAATACATGTAGGAAATATTCGATCACCCTGGTAGAGCCACCATACCAGGGAAGAGCCAAAGTATGTCCTTAAGGAGTCCATCTGCCTGGTGCCGCCCCGCTCGTCCTCCAGACAGCCAATGTTCGCGACTGCTTACCCAGCAGCCATTCAGTCTCTCGGCACATTGGTCCACCTTAGACTTGGCGTAAATATATACGTATATGGTAAATTGTTGAAAAGAGCATACTACGAAGAAAAGTTGCAAACAACGTAACAGAAAAACTGAGTTTTCCCGAGTAACAACTTTTTTCACATCTCAACGACAGCACCTTAGAAGTTGCGTATGTTTGTCTTGCGTAAACACCCATAGTATTTAGTTATTGTTATATATTAGTAGTGTACAATTAAACCTCAAACCTAGGGGTCTTTTATGTTTGGACATGCGCCCTAATATAACCGACTAAGTTGAACGGGACGCACCTCGCCAAAGCGAGGCAAAACTTTATTTTTTTTAAAAAATAGTAGTGTAAAGTACTGTCCTACTATAGCACAGTGCTTCTTAACCAGGGGTGCATGCACCCCATGTGGGTGCGAGACCTACCTTCAGGTGGTGCGAGACATGCCAGTTCTTTTTAAAAGTGCATCATCATAAACACAATATAATACACAGAACTGAAATGTATTTGTACAAAATAGGTTACTGAAATGTGAATTCAATACTGAACTCTATTCACATTTTGTAAATAGCACTTTCTCAAAACATCATTTTATGTAATTTTTTGTCGCTTTCTTGTCATATTTTGCAAGTTAGAAGATAATGAAGTGCCAGGCTTCTTAGGATGCTATAAAAGGGCGCGAGGCTTTTTAAGATGCTGTAAAGGGGTACGAGGCTTCTGTAAAGGGGTGCGAGGATTCTACAAGGGGGTGCAAGGCTTCTGTAAAGGGGTGCGAGGATTCTACAAGGGGTGCGAAACTTCTGTAAAGGGGTGCGAGGCTTCTTAAATTGCTGTAAATGGGTGTGGGAGTTGTAAAAGGTTAAGAAACACTGTACTAGAAATAGAATAAACACATTGATTGCTATAAAACGGTTTTAACAAAACGTGTCAAATATTTCACGCAATAACAAAATAACACGATTGTAATTTTGTTATTCTTTTTTTAAATTAAATCTTGCCTCCTTTTGGTGAGGCGCGCTCCTTCAACCTAGACACTGGGTGCATCGGTTATATTAGGGCACATGTTCAAATATTAAACACTTTGCGGTCAGGAATAAGTATAACACGATGGTAAACTTTCCTTCATACAGCAGAAAGCTGTTATTAGGAAAGTAACATTTTTTTAAAACCTGAATGAGCATCCAATTGACAGAATGGTTAGTACGCTGGACTCTCTCAGTAACGGTGCCGGGTTCAATTCACGGTACCGACACGCTCCATTATACCCAGCTGGAAATGGGTACTGACTTTGCTGTTGACTTAGGGAAGGAAAAGGCAGCAAGGCAGGGAACTGATCACCCCACCTCTCGATGCTGGGCTTAGTATAGTGAAGTCTCTAACACTTCGCTCCCCTATGGTAGTTTGTGATATGGGACTACCTTAAAAGAATAAATAACTTGATTAGAAAAATTAATACAAACTTTGATGAATATATAATGAAAAAAAATGTAATCAGTTTAGAAGAACATCAATGTCGTAAATTTACTTTTCAGTCAACGATAAATATTTAATTAAAGAGCTAGTGAAACAATTAATCAGATTCAGCGAGTTGCGACAATAGGCAATCCAATTTTTTAGTCACTAAGCGGACAATCAAGTAAGCAGATATTCATTTGGTTGCAGATATCAATATCAGCTAACAAAGTCTGTTTAGAATGAGGAAACAATATAGAAATACATTTCCAATGACCCGCAAAGATGAGTATTATAAAACCACCATAATAAAGGCAGCCAAAACAAAAATTATAACCTTTGTATGATAGCATTTAACGAGAGATAATGGTGTCCTTTGATAACAATAATGAAAACTACGATAAAGGAAGCTTCGGAATACTAACATAGAGACAAAACAGCTAATGACTAATCAAATAGACGGTCTTTCTGACGAGTGCTATCATGGTGGGTGACGCAGTAATTATGGTGAATGTTTTAGGTGAGGAGTAGGTGGTAGTTATAGCATGAGTAATGTGGCGGGCGGAATAATGATGCAGAAATGTTGTGAGCTTGATTGTGGTCAATATAACACCTCAGTGGTGCCGATGGTTGACTGTTAGATGTTCTTTCAGGTTGTGTTTTCTAACATGCTGCCAGAGATACACCTTCAGTCCGTATGTCAGGGATGTAGCTTTAGCTGACATCAGGTAGGGTTTCCACGGGATTTAATATGATATCGCTTTCATCTTGAGCTTCCCCTGTCCATGAGACTTCTATTGAAGGATTGTGATGGCATTCGATTCCACGCGATTATGGTGTCATTTGATTGAGCAGGATTGCGATAGCATTTGAATGAGAAGAATTGTGATGGTATTTGATTGAGCTGGATTGTGATGTCATTCTATTAGACAAGATTGTGATGACATTTGATTGGGCAGAATTGTGATGATATTTTATTGAGCATGATTGTGACGGCACATGTTTGGGCAGGTCTGTGATATTTTATTGAGCAGAATTGTGGCAGCATTAGTTTGAGTAAGATTGTGATGGCATTTTGTTGAGCAGGATTTTGATAGCTTTTGTTTGAGAAAATTGTGGTGGCATTTGATTGGGCAGGATTGTGAGTCATTTAGTTGGGCAGGATTGTGAGGCATTTGGTTGGGCAGAATTGTGAGGTATTTGATTAGGCTATGCACAAATGAGGTAATTAAGCCTTTATTTTGTCTTTATGAAGTTGATACATATCACTGTTGATACATACCGCTGTTCATACATACTGTTGTTGATACATACCGAAGTTGATACATACTTTTGTTGATACATACTGTTGTTGATAAATACCGTTATTTATATATACCAGGGTTGATAAATACTGTTGTTGATAAATACCGTTATTTATATATACCAGTGTTAATAAATACTGTTGTTGATAAATACCGTTATTTATATATACCAGTGTTGATAAATACTGTTGTTGATAAATACCGTTATTTATATATACCAGTGTTGATAAATACCGTTATTTATATATACCAGTGTTGATACCATCTTGCAGATTTCATTGTTTATCGTCATCATCATTACCTTGTAGCTCCCCGAGGAGCATTCGCCTTAAAAATCTTGTCAGATTATCTATTTTAATGTTGAAACTCTTTTCTTGTGTTTGTCTAGTTGATATTAATGTTGAAACTGATCTCTTGTGTCAGTCTTGTTGATCTTAATGATGACACTGTTTTCTTATGTTAGTCTTGTTGATTGATACAGAGTAAATATTAGCAAGGGGAAGTGATCTTGAAAATGTTAAGCGAATAGATTCGATTGCGGGTTACGTTGCTTGGTTAAGCTGATGTTAAGTTAAAATGGTATTAGGGGGATTCCCTCGTGTGATCGAGAAGTTTCCAAGTCGGTAAGCGTGGCGAACACTGGTCAGTTCAAATTGCGGAGATGTGTTTTCTCTGAACTGTCTTGAGCTGTGAGTAAGCTCGTGTGACTAGCCCATGCAATTATCGAGACTGAGTTGTGTTTTTTAAACAACCGAGTCTCGTGTCTTTTTAGGCGGGACTAGTGTGTGAACTAAGAGCAGTCTGTTTTTGGGCACCGACGGGAGAGGTCGACCCTACAGTGTGTGTTTTGAGTATGCCTGCGCAGTGCAAAAGTTATAGAGGCCATTATTTGTGTAGGCCAGTAATTCCTGAGTTTATTGAAGAATTATGTTTGTGAGTATTTTTGAAGAGATAAAAGGATCCATATTTATATTAGAGCGCCAATGTTGAGAGCGTCTTTATTGAGGTGATTTGAGGAGGCCATTATTATTTATGTTGTTAGCACGGCGAGGATGATGCCCGTTGCTAAAAGGATCCATATTTATATTAGAGCGCCAATGTTGAGAGCGTCTTTATTGAGGTGATTTGAGGAGGCCATTATTATTTATGTTGTTAGCACGGCGAGGATGATGCCCGTTGCTAAAAGGATCCATATTTATATTAGAGCGCCAATGTTGAGAGCGTCTTTATTGAGGAGATTTGAGGAGGCCATTATTATTTATGTTATTAGCACGGCGAGGATTACCGTTGCTAAAAGGATCCATGAGAATATTATAGCGCAGATTTGAGGAGGCCATTATTATTTATGTTATTAGCACGGCGAGGATGACCGTTGCTAAAAGGATCCATGAGAATATTATAGCGCAGATTTAAGGAGGCCATTATTATTCATGTTGTCAGCACGCCGAGGATGACCGTGTGCTGAGAGGATCCATATTTATATTAGAGCGCCAATGTTGAGAGCGTCTTTGATGAGGCAGGTTTATTATATATAAGCACGGTGATGCCGACCGTTGCTGAAGGGATCCATTAACTATTTAGATGATGTTGAAAGCATCTTTGATGAGGTATGTTTGTTATATTAGCACGGTGATGATGACCGTTGCTGAGAAGATCCAGTATTGATATTGTATAGCGCTAATGATTCTGAGAAGTGGAGATGTGACTATAGTACTTCCTTGTTGTGAGTTATGTTTGACTATGTGTATTTCCTATTAACGTATTGTGACAATAAACAATGTTAAATGTCACCTGTAGTTCCATGACTCATACGTGCGTACCTGTAGTGTGTGAATGAACCCACGCACACCCACTGCAACATTTAACACGGTAGGAGAACAGTAGGCGTGATGGTAGTAACGCATGACCATAAATAGCCTGCGTGGCGAAATATATATCAACAAACAGGTTGTATCAATAACAGTATCTCGTGTGTAGCAGTGGTATGTAGTAGCACTAATCCTCATTAGTAACAAGATGTATTAGTAACAGTAATCTTCATTATCAACAAAAATAATTATACCTATACCTAGTAATCACCATAGTGTGTATCATTTGGTGGTTTTACAGATTTAACGGAATAAACCCACGGAATTCGCGTGATAAGGGAGCCCTGTGTGGGCATGGCTTGTGTGAGTCTCCTGACCTTGCTTCATAATCCTCGACCTAGTTTGTTAACTGTGTCCAACACGGCAGAATATAACAGTAGACAGTCAAGTTTAACTAAATGTGAAGTGTTTTGAAGAGTCGTTTGCAGATTATCTCAAGTCAAGAGTTGCAGAGGATGCTGTGCGGTGTTTCCTGTGTGCTGATGCTGTGTTGAGCGCATTCTACACTTTAGCAAGAACCTGAAGAGAAGAAAGTCTAGTTCGTGTACCTTTCTGCGGTGGAACGTTTTTATCTGCAGAACTTTGTGATATCTAGTGTGTTGGCGGAAAGGACGAAAATATTTTAAGATAAGTGGTTTTGTTCTGTGTAGATTGTGCTACTTTTCTGCATGTCAGCAAGTCTGCCTATACTATCCATTGCTATTTCCTGTTGATAAGTGTCGTTTTGTTTCGATAATTACATCGATTGATTGTAGGATATGCTAATGCATGAGTAATGTATGACTATGTACAGGAATTGATGATACAGTAATTAAGAAATAATTGCAATTTCTTAAAAAGATAATTGCCTTGGTGAGGTGAAAGTTTAATTAATACATATATAGTTGTCTAAGTAAGTAAGTCACTATGGACTATGATACAGATCCTGAGTATAAAAAATACCGTGAACTATTAGGATATGGAGACCGTAAGCTGACTGAGTCTGAAATAACAATATTGATATGTGAAAAGGAAATTCATGAAAGTGACGAGAGGTATCGGAAAAGGGAGCTGGAAGAGAAGAAGCAACTGGACATAAAACAGAGTACCCTAGAGCAAAGGGAAAGTGTCACAGAATGTACTGCTGAAGAGAGTAAACTTCAGGAGAAATTATCTAAGCTAACGAGTGATTTATGTAAATCAAACTCAGAACTTGCTAGTACTCAAACAGCATTGAGTGTAGCATTGTGTAAAATCAAAGAGTTGGAAACTCAGATTAAAGATAAGGATAGTGAAGTTAGAAATCTAACTCAGGAACTTCAAGAAAGGAGAGAGATATATGACAAATTGAAACTTGAGACCTATGAACATAATAGGACGTATACAGAAACGCTCCTTGATTTATTAGATGATATTGCAAATCTCGGTGACGAACATGAAGAGAAAAAGATTCATGAGCTTTAAGAGCAGTGATGATATTAAGATTCAGTCACTACAGCTGGAGTTGACTCAGTTAAGAGGGAAAAAAGGAAAGGATGATAAAGATAGATTAGTACAGTTGATGGCTGAGAAAGAGAAGGTCACTAAGATTAAAAATTTACTAGCAGAGGAAAGCTGTAAAGTTTTAAGAGCTGAGAGCTTAAGCAAGAAATTAAGTGCAGATATTGCACTTAAAGATATTCAAATTTCAGAAGCCAGAATGAGAATAGATGGTCTACTCGACATTCTCTTGAAGAAAAAAATGTGGTCTTCTGTCAGTGTTGACAGTGAAAGACATAAAGCAAAAAGTCAGTCCTATACACTTTTTGCGGATTCTAAAGTCAAGAATAGTGGAAGCAAATCTTTTCGTGGGAAATATAACTTTCAACGCAATGCCGATGATTCTAACGGTGTTGGTTCCTGGCGGCAAGCTAGCAAAGAAAAATCTACAGTATTAGATAGTCCTGCAGATAATGAAAGAAACAGGAATAGATATCAAGTCAGGGTGTTAAAAACAAACCAGGTATTAAGTGAGAACTCTGATGGCTTGATAACAGGGAAGAAAAATAGCACTCCTTATTCCAGGAAGGAAACATATTTTGTGAAAAACTATAAAGAGATTGTCAAACCTTCTAGTCATACCCAGTCAAGTCAGTGTGACTCATTTTTTAAACACATTGCCACAGGCAAAGATAAAAACACTTTTGATAGGAGATATAACCCTGAGGTTAGAATGTACCAAGGGAGTTCTTCATATAGTAACGTTTCTTCTCCTAAAAACAAGAAACAATTTGACAGATCTCAACATCGTGATCCTGAGAGTGTTGGAAATTATAGTGGAAATAATTATGTGAAAGTTTGTCAATCTGGTAATAAATTTTTTGATAAAAAGCCAGTTCTATCTAGTAGATATTTTTATCCAAGAGAAAATGCTAATCGTAATTATGCTAAATGGGATGTAAAACAGTACAACTGTGTCAATAGAACAAATAACAATGTTCTTAACAGCAATTATAGAAATCGTAAGCAGGTTAGCTGTACTCCACATGAGAGCAAAGTTATTAACAAGCAAAGTAATAATACTATTGATTGTCACACTAGTGGTGTCGAAAGGTCATCTCGTTCTTGTGAATGTGGTAAATTTTTTCAGCATACAGCAGAGTTGAACTTTCGTTACGGTCAAGTTGTCTCTAAGCCTTATGTAATGTCTACACGTTTGAGGAGGGCTTGCTGAGATGTGTGAAAAGGGGCCAAGACTCTACTCCACCATAAGGGATAGGTAAACGTGAAAGTTGATTTTCCGTTTTTCCTTATTAAATCTAACAGATGATTAATAGAAATTTTCATTTGTATTGTCTCGTAGCGTGCGACGTTGTGATGAGTCGGCGCCCTTGTTGACATTATTCGTGAAGAATGTGGATTATCTATCAAGCGGAACCTATGAGCGTCTCGCTATACATCTGACGAGTCACTTTTTGGAGGATCAGGAATTATCGACAGATTGACGGGAATATTTTTTTTTACAGCTGATTTATTTTTTAGAATAGTACATGTTATTGTATTCTGTGGATAATATATCATATGATGTTGTATTAAAATATTGGTAATTTCTTTAAAACATTATGATATTCATCATTATGCATTATTTGATTGCTGTATATATATTTTTTGTTGTAACATTATGTTATGTTTGTATGTTGGAAAGTTGATATACAGATGACATCGTATTTTTCTTAGGTTTATTTTTTTGGTGATGTATTTTTTGAAAAAAAAGAAAAACTGACATGTTTTGATTTAAATGTTTGTCTAGAGATAAGATATTTTATGCTTCCCTCATTTTGTTAAAAGTTAATTTCATTGTTAGTTTATTAGTTATGACTTAGAATTACTTAAATAATAATTTTATTTTTTGATAACTTATCGTTCTGAAATATTTTGTATGGTAATTTTGGGAAAAGAATTGTTTTTTGGCATTGTAATTTATTTTTGTGTGCCCTATGATTGAAAGGGATATTACTTCTTTGGAAACTTGTCTTATTTGATATTATGATGTATTTTTATTATTTAGCGGTTGATTGTGCGTTAGGTCAAAACTTAGTTATCGCAAATGCTATTACTTGTTTGTGTAAGGTTTATAATTTATTTTCAGTTAAGTATAACTTTTGTAACTTAATTAAATTACTTATTAGACTTTGTTTAGTTATGAATTATTCTTTTTGTGGTGTTAGTATGGATATACTTTGACATTTTTTTTGTGTGCCTTGTAATCATGTTTGTATTTAATTTTTGAAAGATATTGTCTGATCTGAACATTTATTAGTATGTATTGTTATTGTCTTTCTATGCATTCATACCTTTGCTTTCCATTCGTCTTTGTTGACTATTCTTCATTTAATTCTATCCTTTTGTTGTCTTTCCGATATGTGTTCATATCTTGTTTATATTTCCGTATCACATCTTCGTTTCTCTTCATTCTACTTGTATACTTCTTCTTCTTTCAATACTTATACTTTCATTCATTGTATTCTTGAGTTAATTATATAACTTAATATAATGTAACTAGTATTTTGGTAAATTTGTATTTATTTTTCATGAAATCGTTTTACTTATTGGTTATTATGTGGTATTGTTGATTGTTTCTCATTTTCCGATTTCTTACTTTCCTTTACTACAGATCATTCTTCTGTTGCTTGATCTTGTTCTTTCACTTTCTATTGCTTGTTGCTTGTACTAAATGTACTTATCTTGGTGTTCTATTAAGATTAATTTTGGTATGCTTGTATTATGATTGATGCTTTTGTTGTAATTTACATCGGTAACATTCATTGGAAAGAAGAGTTGGTCACTCGAAAAGCAGCGGCTGGGAGACTTTATTAGGCCATAAATCGAGGATTCCTCAGCAAGAAAGAGGTTGGTAAGAAAACGAAGATGGCTGTATACCGCTCCACCTATGTCCCAGTCTTGACATATGGATGCGAGTCATGGGCAATGACTACAACCCACAAAAGCCAGATTCAAACCTCAGAAATGAGGTATCTGAGGAAAGTGGTTGAAGTAACAAGAAGCGTCATTGATGCGTGATGCCATATGATGATGGATGGTATCCGCATGTCTGGTTTTGTGTAGTGTGTAGATGTGTTCAGTCAAAACAATGTTCATACAACAATAACAGGGCAATCCACATAGGACGTCAGTAAACTCACGACGTATAAAGTCAATGAGTCTTGAAACAGCCGTTGACGTTTTTCTTCATTATTTATTGTGGACGCCACAGTGACAAAATGGTTACGCAAATGTGTAGGCACATCAAACAGTCATTATCACAGCAACATTCAATACAGCAATAGACGGTAGACAGCATTACAATGATGAGTCAGATGCATGTTATATTTCATAGTGCTGTAAATGTAGTCAGGTGGAAAACTCCATCCTTTTCTATAACAGCCAGGAGATAACCAGATGTATGAGATCAGTTCACTCTCCTTAGTTTGACTTCAGCAAGACAGACACGTCTGCCGAAGTATAAATAATGTCCTCAAGAATATCCTCTAGATAATAAAGGTTTTCTAAACCTAGTTCATTTAACAAAGTAGCAAGTAATGGTCCTTGGTACATGCATCAACCGATGCAGTACAATGCAGCGACATGTGAGCTGGGAAAGAACATCTCGTGACGACGACTTTCGGAGACAGGCTATGAATCGAAATCGCTCACGACCCAAAATCGATAGAGTTAATGAAAAAGTCAATTTACCTTGCTTTCATGAAATACACAGAAATATCACGCCTCCCGACATGTGGGAAAACACTAGAGGTATTATCTCGACTAAACGAAATATCCATAAGAGGACTACACATCCCTGACAGAACAAAAAATAGCGGAGATCCCCTCTTCAACGAGGCATCTCTTTCGCCATTCCAAATCGCTCACTCCCACTAGTGGTGGGCGGAAACCGATCGACAAACAACAAGACAAGTCATGCGCAGTCCAGCGCAAAAATGACCACAGCTCAAAAGTTAACTGCATTCGATACCAACGCGAGAAGACAAATGCTTACCGAGAAAAGTGACTATAAATTACAAGCAGTTGTTGCCCTTGCGTTATAAAACAGATATTGAAATAAAACGATGTTGCGAGAATTTATCACGCAACATATCACCACCTCCTCCCGATAAAAAAAAAATGTGGAACATATTTTTTTTTTTTCAATATCAAAGAGCAAGCGATAAGCGGCTCAAAACGCACGAATTATGCGCTGATAATTAACTAAATTGCCAAACAATAGGCTAATTATAGAGTGTCTGGTGAGGATATACCTCAACAGAAAAATAAATATGTCTCAAAAAATATTCACATCGGGGAGGTGTCACCAACACACATCACGTTAGCATGTAAACACAATATACGTATGCAAGTTACTATAATCATCATTAAACAGCATACTCTAATATTGTCTTTAAAAATGGATGTACAGATCTGATAGGAAAATTTAAATAGTACATTCTTTGACATGTAATGACATAAGTACATAGTAAAGTTAAACTACATGACGATCCAGGACATATGCTCTGGTATTCCGAGGGTAAGTACACAATCTAGAACTCGTAAGGTAAGTCCTCAGCTCAACAATGACATTCTGAGAAAGTACAAGCAATATAATGCTAATTAATAACTAATATGCTTCATAAGGTACAATACATTATTAATAATTGTGGCTGTTTAGTAAACTAACGGCCCTTATATTAACTACTCAGTCCTCCTCTATCATTTTAAAAAACGAACAGAAGAAGATGACAACAAAGCACGATAGTGTGTACATATAAAGTAAGTACAGATGTGCTAATCTATTGTAGAAATATAGGTGTGTTATGACTCTGTAATATATAGAAATATAGGACAGAAGTATTAGTTGGAGTCATGTGGGCATCTAGACAAAATGTCAGCCATCACATTATCAGCACCACGGATAGCTCGTACCGTGAAGTGAAAAGGTTGAAGAGCTATAGCATATCGAGTGGATCTCGAACTCTTCAAATTCTTAGTCTGAATAGCTGTAAGAGCTTTCTGATCAGTCTCTAGAATGAAATGTGCGCCCAGGAGGAATCTTTGTAGCTTTAGAATTGACCAAACCATCGCTAACAACTCACGGTCTAAAACCGAGTAGTTCCTCTCTGCCGCATTTAGTTTTCTAGAAATGTACATAACAGGATGCAGAGTATTTGCATATTCTTGCATCAGTGCTGCTCCAATCCCAGTGGATGAAGCATCACTCCGAAGAACAAAAGTCCTATCAAGAGTAGGTAATCTTAAGATGGGAGGAGAAGAAAATATATTCTTGATTTGGTCTAGTGAAGATTGGCATTCTTCAGACCAACGGACCAGATTAGGCGAACCTTTCTTCAACAATGTTGATAGAGGTGCCATGATCGAAGATAAATTTGGAATAAATCTCCCATAAAATTGAATTAAACCTAAGAGACTCCTAACTTGTTTCTTCGTTTTAGGAACAGAGATGTTCAGTATTTTGGAAGTATTGTGGTCTTCTGTCTTCAAGAGACCATGACCAACACGATGACCCAGGAAAGAGATTTCACCAAAACCAACAAAAGCTTTAGAAGGTTTTGCTGTCAAATTATTCTCACGTAGAGTGGACAGTAAGTCATATAACCCTAAATAGTGATCTTCCCAGGTATCACTGAAGAGACAGATGTCATCTAAGTATGCGATGACATCCGAACGATGTGACAGAATTCGACGCATCATGCGAACGAAAGTGGCAGGGGCGTTCATGAGACCAAAAGGCATAACATTCCATTGAAATAGACCCCTAGGTGTAGAAAAAGCAGTAAGAGGTTTGGCATGCTCTGCTAAAGGCACTTGCCAATAACCTTTAGACAAGTCAAGTTTAGTGAAGAATCTAGAATTAGAAAGTCTAATCAGTAGATCTTCTAACAAAGGCATCGGTTCAGCGTCGAACTTTGTGACCTGATTCAATTTGCGATAATCAACGCAAATTCGTATGTTCTTATCCTTCTTCCGGACAATAACCATGGAAGAAGAATATGGTGAAGTCGATGGTTCAATTATATTTAATTGAATCATTTCATCCAATTCCTTTTCCACTTGCGACTGAAAGTGTACAGGAATAGGATACGGCCTAACCCTAATTGGATTATTGTCGGTAAGAATTATGTCATGTTCTATGACATCTGTGTGTCCAGGAATGTCAGTGAGAACATCCTGAAATGTTTGTAACATCGACAAGTCTCGTCGATGTTCGTCACCAGAAAGATTAGGAGAAACAGAAACGTTTTTCCAAGATTCCGTGGAATGTAATGGAACCACTGGAAGGGGAAGGTTGACATCAGAGAAGGTAGCTTCCTCATCCTGAATGACAGACAGGGATGAATAATGACCGTGAGGTGCAGGAGCATCATCCGTTGCCTGGAAAATAGGCAGCAAATAGTCCGGACGTTCGTGAAATTCCGAAAGCATGTTTATGTGGAAAGTTTTATGCTTTCCATCAATATCGACCACATAGTCAACATCGGAAATCCGAGAGACTATTGCATACGGACCTTTCCATGCAATAAGAAGTCTATTTTCCCTACTGGGGAGTAGGACGAATGCTTTGTCACCTGGACAAAGTTGTCGTAGACATCTATTCTTGTTAGCAAACTGCCTTGCCTTCTCTTTAGCAATTTCTGATGAAGCAGTTGCTAGCTTACATGCCTCAATGATCTTTTGTCTAAGAGCAATGACATACTCATATGAGGATTGAGTTTCATCGCTAATATCCTCGGCAGTGATGAGATCGTGTAATAAAGACATAGGGCCGCGTGGACGCGCGCCAAAGACAAGTTCGAAGGGAGAAAATCCTGTGTGTTCATTAGGGACTTCTCTATAGGCAAAGAGAGCCGCGGGTAAAACCCTGTCCCAATCTTGAGGATGATCTTCAGTTATCTTACCAAGCAAAGTCTTGAGCGTTCTATTCAGACGCTCAACTAACCCATTAGACATAGGATGGTAGATACTACTGAGAGATCGTTCAATATGTAAGGTAGACATTACCTGTGACATAGTGTCAGATATGAGTTGAGTGCCATGGTCTGACAATATTTCTCTGGGGAACCCCAAGCGAGAAAATATCAACCAAAGAGCATCTGCGATATCTGTAGTAGATATGCTCTTAAGAGGAATAGCCTCTGGCCAACGTGTGCACATATCGACACATGTAAGGATAAACTGATGTCCTCTGGCCGACTTGACCTTAAAAGGGCCAATAATATCTATGGCCATTTTCTGAAACGGCCGAATAGGAATGTCAGCAGCCTGGATAGGCGCAGCATGTCGTGGTCCTCTAGATTTGACCTCCTGACATACCTTGCATGATCGGCAGTAAATACGAATGTCCTTATTGACAAAAGGCCAAAAGAAAGCCGCAAGGACTCTCGACTTCGTACGGGCAAAACCCATATGTCCAGCACATTGCGAGTCATGAGCATGTTGTAATATTTGGACTCTCATGCTCTTGGGAACAAGAATTTGCGAATGTGCCGACGTAGTCGAATCTTGTACCATACGTACAAGTACGCCGTTTCTCATTGCAATCCAAGATTTTCTATTTGTATCCTGATTCGGATCACCTTTCTTCGCAAGAACGAAGAATTTTTTTAAAGAAGGATCTTCTTCTTGCAATTTTATGAAAGAGTCACGAGTAATTACTAAGTGACTATCTTGGCTATCAACTTCATTATCACTATTCAGTGAAGTTTCGGGTGTTTGTAGAGCTTGTGCTCTTGTAACTACTGCATTTGTAGCTTGCATGTTATTATCTTCCCAAGCAGCAATCTGCTGTGGGGTACACTCCCTAACTCCGTGAATACGACCAATAATAAGGTCCGCAATAGGATTAGGTAAGAGACAAGCATGCACATCTCCAGTAAAGAAAGGAGTGGCAATGCGAATTACAGCAGTAGGATATTTTTCTAGAGTGCCGCCAAATGTGACACATTTAATAACCCTTCCTGTAGCACAAGATGGATCTACAAGCGATTGTCTAACACCAATAGTGGTGCATCCGGAATCGAAAAGTAGTGAGACCGGAGTATCATTAACAAGACCCTTATGTAGAATTAAAGAACCCCTCCCGTCATGCGCAACAGCAGCAGGAAGAGCGGGAAGTGGGTGACCACAACTCAAAGTAGTTATGGTACCCGGTTCGAATAAAGTACTGCATTGGGGGCATTTGTTTGCTCTCTCAAAGTCAAAAGCAGAACTAGTGACAGCGTCAAAGTTTTTACTATCAACAACATGATTACAGGCTCCCTCAGTTTCCTGTTGTACAGCATTAGCCTGCTGATATCTCTTTTTTTTTGTGTTGAGATCTACCCCGACTATTATTACCTCTGAAGTTATCAGAGTTATTATTATCTCTGCAGTTATTATTGTCTCTATTGTAATTGTTATACTGGTTCGAATTCCAGTTTCCACGATTACTATCATGTTCACATTGATGCGAACATCTATTTGTTTGGTTTTGAGGTCTTCGGCAGGAATAACCTCTATTACCATATCCTCTTTTGAAATGCCTATAATTATTAGGGTGATAGTAACGAGTACTATCAGGTTGTCTCCAATTCTTCGAAGAAGAATCACCATGAAATTGGTTTCCATGATTTTGACAGAAATTACCGCTGCCCTTTCTATCAAAATTTTGTTGGGATCTACGAGCAAAGTTTTGACCATACGGAGCTGCCGAAGCAACTGGTAAACCTTCTTTCACCTTAGAGTTACCCATGGTTATGTGTGGGTGCGCAGTTACGTATTGGCAACAGAAATCTTCCATTTCTTTTATTGTTTTAGGTTTACGTTCATGAAGGAAAGCAAGGAAAGACTCATTGACAGACGACATGACTTTGTCTCTAAGTATTAAGTCCATAAGTCCTTCATAAGTTTTTTCCGTCTTAGATAGTTCAACCCATCGTGAGAAAGTAATGCGTATTCTTGCAATAAACTCGGAGAATTCAACTCCATTTTCAGGTAACATGTTTTTAAATTGTAGACGATAGCCGTCTTCGTTAAGCTGATATTTCTTTAACAAAGCGGCCCTGACAACCTCATAATTGCTCTTGTCAGGTTCATCCACCATATTTAATATACTTAGAGCTTTACCTGTCAGTATCCCTGATAACTGATAAACATATTTTGCTTTGTCTATGTTATGAGCTGTACATGCTTGTTCAAATCTGTCCAGATAGAACATTATGTCATCACTGGAAGGACTAAATGTTGGTAACTTAATCTTAAAAGTATCATTATTAGCCTTCCCAGAAGATGAACCCTTGTTTGAATCATTACCATTACTCATGCTCGTCAATTTCAATTTCTCCAACTCTAAAGCTAAGAGTTTTTCTTCATGTTCCATTTTTGCTTTCCTCTCATCAGACTCTCTTTGTAACTTCCTTTCTTCAGCTTGAGCCTGCATTTGAAGTCTTTCATTTTCAGCTTCTTTTTCAAGTCTTTTATTTTCAGCTTCTTTTTCAAGTCTTTTATTCTCAGCCTCTAGCTGTAGCTTTCTTTCCTCAGCTTCTGATTCCCTTTTTTGTTTTTCCATTTCCATTTGGAATCTCTTTTCATCCACCTGCATCTGCAGTTTCTTTTGTTCAGCTTCCATCTGCAGTTTCTTTTGTTCAGCTTCCATTGCTTTATCATATCGAGCAGTTGCAAATTCTTCTAACTTATCACCAGTCTTGCCAAGCAATTTACCCTGCTCAATAAAGTGCTCAAATGTAGACATGTTGTCTAACATATGAGTCCAAAACCTGAAATAATTAACTAATTTATTTCAAACCTAAGTGTAACAAGTATTAATTAAGCACTTGTATATTCACATCACATTATATTATCCCAGTCTCTGTGGGAAACAAGTCTCCAATCAAAGAACTTGTATATGAAATATCAGCACTCAAATCTTGATCATAAGTGCACTTCTCATTCAATAGTGCACGACACTATTCATCATTCATTTATCATCAGTGTAGTAGTAACAGTGCATTAGCATAGCCCATTAACTAATTACTATAACTGTAAACAATGACTATGTAAACACATGCAGAATGTAAACATTGAAAATGTAAACAATACAAACAATGTAAACAATAACAATGTAAACAATAACAAAGATCAGCAACAATACAAAAACTTTCGCAGAAATCAACTAAAAATAAAGCAGAAATTAATGAAATATCACAAAAAATGTGACGATATCTGCGCTATAATTAAACAAAATACATGACACCACAGTGTATAAACAAAAATGTTGTATGAAACTAAAATATAGTCAAGATGAGGCTAACAAATACAAACAAATCAAACAAAACTAAAGAATGCGAAATAATAACGACAACAATATTAAAACATGTCATCACAACTAACATAAATAGCAACAGAAGTCGCTTAGCAAATTCCAGTATCGGAAATTTGCAAACCTTACAGAAAACGCTCACAATAGACGACCTCTATGACGTGGCATAATCTAACGGAGACACCACCCAACCGAGAACCCGCTGAAATATAAACATATAAATATACGAATAACATATAAACATATAACATATAGAATGAGATGATACACAGAAGACTCAGCAGAAGTATAAGGGCACAGTTTACATACAAACAGGCCACTTAACTTATAGGCTTCCAATCGTCGAACAGCAGAAAAACGGATGTCAATCAACGTCCTAAAGAGCGAAGCTCCAACGATGATGGCACATCTGAACTGCTTCCACTGCTAACACGATGGTACAAGAGCTTCTGACATACTGTGTGTTGAGTTGTTTCGGCACTTGACCTTCTAATCCAAAAGTAAGTTGATGGAAATCGGTACTTGGCCTTCTTCAGAAAACAACCCGTTTCAACCGGCACTTGACCTTCTCAAAAAACGACAGCACTGGAACCTTGACAGCAGCAACTTGCTTGACTTGCGTAAAAGATAACAGCAGTCCGAGTTATCCGGCAACATGTAACAACGCCGGGTACTGTCAAATTCTTGTTTCCGTCAAAAAATTGAAATTTTGACTTTTACCGGGCAACGCCGAGTACTTTGAAAATTTTGAAGATGTTGACTGTATTGAAGAATGTTAATTTCTTGAAGGATGCTGATGAATTCTTGTTGAAAATGAAGTGGGTAAGGGACCCCGTGTTTGCTAGTACCAGAATCAAACCAGCTTATGGCCACCAAATGATGCGTGATGCCATATGATGATGGATGGTATCCGCATGTCTGGTTTTGTGTAGTGTGTAGATGTGTTCAGTCAAAACAATGTTCATACAACAATAACAGGGCAATCCACATAGGACGTCAGTAAACTCACGACGTATAAAGTCAATGAGTCTTGAAACAGCCGTTGACGTTTTTCTTCATTATTTATTGTGGACGCCACAGTGACAAAATGGTTACGCAAATGTGTAGGCACATCAAACAGTCATTATCACAGCAACATTCAATACAGCAATAACGGTAGACAGCATTACAATGATGAGTCAGATGCATGTTATATTTCATAGTGCTGTAAATGTAGTCAGGTGGAAAACTCCATCCTTTTCTATAACAGCCAGGAGATAACCAGATGTATGAGATCAGTTCACTCTCCTTAGTTTGACTTCAGCAAGACAGACACGTCTGCCGAAGTATAAATAATGTCCTCAAGAATATCCTCTAGATAATAAAGGTTTTCTAAACCTAGTTCATTTAACAAAGTAGCAAGTAATGGTCCTTGGTACATGCATCAACCGATGCAGTACAATGCAGCGACATGTGAGCTGGGAAAGAACATCTCGTGACGACGACTTTCGGAGACAGGCTATGAATCGAAATCGCTCACGACCCAAAATCGATAGAGTTAATGAAAAAGTCAATTTACCTTGCTTTCATGAAATACACAGAAATATCACGCCTCCCGACATGTGGGAAAACACTAGAGGTATTATCTCGACTAAACGAAATATCCATAAGAGGACTACACATCCCTGACAGAACAAAAAATAGCGGAGATCCCCTCTTCAACGAGGCATCTCTTTCGCCATTCCAAATCGCTCACTCCCACTAGTGGTGGGCGGAAACCGATCGACCAAACAACAAGACAAGTCATGCGCAGTCCAGCGCAAAAATGACCACAGCTCAAAAGTTAACTGCATTCGATACCAACGCGAGAAGACAAATGCTTACCGAGAAAAGTGACTATAAATTACAAGCAGTTGTTGCCCTTGCGTTATAAAACAGATATTGAAATAAAACGATGTTGCGAGAATTTATCACGCAACAGTCATGGTCCGCAACCAGACGATACGTCAAGGCCTAAAATCCCACCCGCTGCAGACCCAAATAGAACAGTCCCAACTAAGATGGTTTGGTCATGTCTGCAGAATGGGAGAAGATCGGCTACCACGACAAGCATGGGCAACAAAGAGCCAGGGATCCAGACCTCCAGGACGACCCAAAGTTCGCTGGGAGGACAACATTAGACAATCTTTGAAGGACCGAGGACTAGAATGGAACCAAGCCAGGAAGAAGACAGCCGATAGGATAGTCTGGCGCTCTCTCTTCCAAACCTCTACACCTCACGGTAGAAGAGGAACGACTAAGTAAGTAAGTAAGTAAGTAACATTCATTGGGATATTTGATTGATTATGTTTGATGTATAAGTTGTAATTTTACATTTATTGCTGAAATTGTTTATAGATGTACTATTTTAATAGGTACATTTTTTTATAGGTACATTTTTTTGGATAGGTACATTTTTTTTGGTAGCCGTAAAATATAATTTCATTTATCTCTAAATTTTTGGCACTTAAATTTTCAAAAAAAAAAAAAGATAAATCATTTTTTTTCCCGGGTAGTGTTCCAACTGATACAGAGTAAATATTAGCAAGGGGAAGTGATCTTGAAAATGTTAAGCGAATAGATTCGATTGCGGGTTACGTTGCTTGGTTAAGCTGATGTTAAGTTAAAATGGTATTAGGTGGATTCCCTCGTGTGATCGAGAAGTTTCCAAGTCGGTAAGCGTGGCGAACACTGGTCAGTTCAAATTGCGGAGATGTGTTTTCTCTGAACTGTTTTGAGCTGTGAGTAAGCTCATGTGACTAGCCCATGCAATTATTGAGACTGAGTTGAGTTTTTTAAACAGCCGAGTCTCGTGTCTTTTTAGGCGGGACTAGTGTGTGAACTAAGAGCAGTCTGTTTTTGGGCACCGACGGGAGAGGTCGGCCCTACAGTGTGTGTTTTGAGTATGCCTGCGCAGTGCAAAAGTTATAGAGGCCATTATTTGTGTAGGCCAGTAATTCCTGAGTTTATTGAAGAATTATGTTTGTGAGTATTTTTGAAGAGATAAAAGGATCCATATTTATATTAGAGCGCCAATGTTGAGAGCGTCTTTATTGAGGTGATTTGAGGAGGCCATTATTATTTATGTTGTTAGCACGGCGAGGATAATGCCCGTTGCTAAAAGGATCCATATTTATATTAGAGCGCCAATGTTGAGAGCGTCTTTATTGAGGTGATTTGAGGAGGCCATTATTATTTATGTTGTTAGCACGGCGAGGATGATGCCCGTTGCTAAAGGATCCATATTTATATTAGAGCGCCAATGTTGAGAGCGTCTTTATTGAGGAGATTTGAGGAGGCCATTATTATTTATGTTATTAGCACGGCGAGGATGACCGTTGCTAAAAGGATCCATGAGAATATAGCGCAGATTTGAGGAGGCCATTATTATTTATGTTATTAGCACGGCGAGGATGACCGTTGCTAAAAGGATCCATGAGAATATTATAGCGCAGATTTAAGGAGGCCATTATTATTCATGTTGTCAGCACGCCGAGGATGACCGTTTGCTGAGAGGATCCGTATTTATATTAGAGCGCCAATGTTGAGAGCGTCTTTGATGAGGCAGGTTTATTATATATAAGCACGGTGATGCCGACCGTTGCTTAAGGGATCCATTAACTATTTAGATGATGTTGAAAGCATCTTTGATGAGGTATATTTGTTATATTAGCACGGTGATGATGACCGTTGCTGAGAGGATCCAGTATTGATATTGTATAGCGCTAATGATTCTGAGAAGTGGAGATGTGACTATAGTACTTCCTTGTTGTGAGTTATGTTTGACTATGTGTATTTCCTATTAACGTATTGTGACAATAAACAATGTTAAATGTCACCTGTAATTCCACGACTCATACGTGCGTACCTGTAGTGTGTGAATGAACCCACGCACACCCACTGCAACATTTAACACGGTAGGAGAACAGTAGGCGTGATGGTAGTAACGCATGACCGTAAATAGCCTGCGTGGCGAAATATATATCAACAAACAGGTTGTATCAATAACAGTATCTCGTGTGTAGCAGTGGTATGTAGTAGCACTAATCCTCATTAGTAACAAGATGTATTAGTAACAGTGATCTTCATGATTGTTGAAGGACTTTCGTGTGTGGTTACTGGTTGTGTTGCTTGAATTCTGATCGTGCTAATATTCGTACGCGAATGGGGTGAACCTCATTTTTTGGTTTGTCGTAATGTCTGAACTTGGCATCAAGATGTAAACAACTGTTCATCTTATTAACTCAGCAACTTGATATAAAATGCGTAATTCATAAGATTGAATGGTGTAACGTGATTCAATCAATAATGCCTCCGGTTCGAGTCCTTCACAATTTAATATGGATTACACACATACATAAACAGTTCAATTCACACATGAGGTACATGCATCAATCAATCAATAGCGTAGACTGCTGTTTTACGTGTCAATGTCCGTTTAAGGATACAATGCAGTAATTGTCGTCAGAACATCACAGCTATATGCACGCGCAGATAGAATGGCTACCTGCCGACAGTGAGACTGTGAGTCTAATTACTTCGTATAAAGTAGACGATTATCTTTCTCCTTCCAAGGATTTAGTTAATCACTAACCTCCATAAGTTTCCTCTCATGTAGAGTTCTGGGACTGACCCTGGTCCATCATAAATGCACATATAAATGGCTATATCATGCCATTGAATTGGAAGGTTAACAAAACGCAGCTATTCAGCTTGGCGGTCAAGTAGCAAAGGGTAGCGTTTCTTAGTTACCGACTGTGACCCAAACAACGCTATACACGTCATAATCGATCGTGTATGGAGCGTTCAATAATTGAAACATCTATCGCAATATATTAAATGCCTTAACCTTTACAATTGCACGTCTGCTAACCTTTAGCAGACGGCGTTAATATTATATACCGTAACAATTCCCTGTACACCGGGGGAAAAAAAATCGATAGATTTTTTTTCAAGATCTATCCCACTTAACAATTTTTCAAAAAAAAATTTAACACAATCGTGACATATGGCCGACGATGTTCTGAGTAGAACCGTGTCGCGGTCATGTCAACTAACTATTTGTCATAGTCATCTAACATTAATCACATTATATATCAATATTATACATATTATTATATCAACTAAATAAAATGTCCAATGTTAATAGTGAATGATAGAATTAAATTAAAGTAAGGTCTGTCGTATTAGTATGTCATATAGGAATTAATTTGACTAATTAACATTAAATTAATTAATTAAACTAAGAGTTAAATTATTAAGGTTCTAATGTAACGCGATGTTATGAGAGAAGAAAAGACAAAATAAGTGAGAAGAAATAGAAAGAAATTCGAATATAAGTTTAACTTAATTGTGTGTGTTAAGTGTTAGTGAATAATAACTATCTAATTTAACTAACTAAATAACGTATAGGTACATTAAAAAAAAAAATATTAATCTAATACTTGTGTGAGATTTATTTTCTCTTTTCATAATTTCTTCTTTTTATATTTCGTTCTCTTTTTTTTGTTCTTTCATTTCATTTTTTTCTCACATTTCATTTTATTGATAATAATTCAATTAAGAAGTTAAGTTAACCAATTAATTAGTATAGGATATGATGATCCATCCGTAGTCTTGATCCTGATGAATTCTTTTAGGCAAAAATGTTCAAACGTTTACGTTGGAAAGAAATGTCATTTATCCCAGCATCCAAGAATTAAGTGCACATAGGATAATAAGTTCGACTTGTCGTCAGATATTGTTCCATGATTGTTCAACGAATATTCATATATCGTGTATGGACGTTAGACGAAGCCTCAATGTCAACATGTATACCCCGATTGTCGTTAGTTCAATTCTGTGATGCATATAGTGTTTATAAAGTTTAAATTGAAGGCAAGGTTAGTTCCCTTATAGTTGATATGTTTTAGGAATGTTAATGTTGATTATTCGTCGTCAATAGGATTACGTGACAACGCATCCGCCACAATGTTTTCAGTGCCAGGAATATGTTCAATGGAGAATTCAAATGGCTGTAGGATGATTGCATATCTGGCGAGTTTTTGGCTCTTATGGTTAGATCGACGCAAAGATGCTACAGCACGTTGGTCCGTCTGTATGGTGAAGGGAGCACCAAGCAAGAACTTTTCAAGTTTAGTTATTGCCCATATCACAGATAAAAGTTCCTTGTCCACTGTGGAATACTTTGTTTCTGCCGGCTTTAGCTTTCTTGATATATATAAGGTAGAATGTAGAATGCCATCATGGTTCTGGAGCAGGCATGCACCAATGCCGTAGTTACTAGCATCTGTTCGTAAGAAAAATCTTTTGGAAGCATCGGGAAGTCTTAAAATTGGTTCATGCGAGAACAAATTTATAATTTTGTTGAAAGTTTCATTGCATGTACCAGTCCATGTCACCTTCACCGGCATGTCTTTTTTTAACAATGAAGACAATACAGCCGTGATGGATGACAAGTTTGGTATGAATCTACTGTAATATTGAACAAGTCCTAACAAACTCCTGACCTGTTTCTTCGTCTGAGGAACTGCTATGTTTAGAATTTTGGAGACTGTACTAGGTAACGTTCGGATATATCCCGATCCAATGATATGTCCCAAAAAGGTTATCTCATTACATCCGATTTGCACCTTTGTAGGTTTAGCAGTTAGATGATAATTCCTTAGAGTGTCGAAAACATATCTAAGTCCCGAAACATGTTCCTCAAACGACGAACTAAACAAGCATATGTCGTCAATATATGTAATAACGTCTGGTCTACCTGATAAAATTTGTCGCATCAGGCGAATGAAGGTAGCTGGCGCATTAACAAGCCCAAAAGGCATCACATTCCACTGGTATAGACCTTGTGGAGTGGAAAATGCGGTGTAGTACTTAGCCTTTTCGGTCAGTGGTATCTGCCAATAACCTTTAGTTAAGTCTATCTTACTAAATATAGTTGCGTTGGATAGACGTGGCAGTAAGTCGTCGATAAGTGGATGTGGTTCGCTGTCAACTATAGTCTTAGCATTTAATTTTCTATAATCAACACATAGTCTGATGTTATTGTTTTTCTTCCGGACAATCACTAATGGAGAAGAGAATGGCGAACTACTAGTCTCAATGATTCCCAGAGACAACATCTGTTCAAGTTCCTTAGTAGTTTTAGCAAGGAAATGTAAAGGAACAGAATAGGGATGTACACGAATAGGTGTATCATCATTGAGAGTAATGTCATGACTGATAGCCGATGTGCGACCCGGGACGTCGGTCAATACATCTGGATAAGATTGTAATAGATTAGCAATCTGTAGACGCTGTTGCGGTGTAACCGTTGAAGAGATGGTTACATCCCGCCAAGATTCAGTAGGTTGAACTACTGGTACCGGTAACGGTAACTGTACCTCAGGAAAAGAAGATTCTTCTTCCTGGATGACAGATAAGTTAGAATAATAACAAGTAGATACTGTGTTGTCATCTAGTTCATGAAAAATTGACTGTAAGTGTTCAGGACGTGTATGAAATTGCTTGAGCATGTTAATATGAAATATCTTTTTGTGTCCCTTGATATCTAAGACGTAATCAACGTCGGAAATTTTATCAATGACTTTGTAAGGACCATTCCAAGATATCAATAATTTATTGTTATTGTGAGGAAGTAACACATAAGCCTCGTTGCCTGGGAATAATTGGCGTAATCGTCGAGACCTATTTTGTAGAGATCGAGCCTTAGCTTTTGCAGCCTCAGAAGAAGCTGTTGCCAACTGGCAAGACTCAATAATGTTCTTCCGAAGATTAATCACGTACTCGTAAGATGACTGAGTGTCCTGAGTCATCTCCGCGTCAATTAATAAGTCTTTTATTAGTCCCATAGGACCTCTTGGGGGAGCACCAAAAACTAATTCAAAGGGAGAGAAGCCAGTTTGTTCATGCGGTACCTCCCGATAAGCAAATAGAACAGCTGGGAGTGCTCTGTCCCAGTCATGAGGGTGCTTAGCAGTAACCTTATGTAGTAGTTGTTTAAGTGTACGGTTAAGTCTTTCAACCGCACCATTACTCATAGGATGATAAATACTACTTAAATTCCTATCAATGTTCCAAGTTTTCATGACTTCCTTCATGGTGTCAGATATAAACTGTGACCCATGGTCTGATAAAAGTTTTCTAGGAAACCCTATTCTAGAAAAGATGAGATGTAGTGCATCAGCTACATCTGTGGTAGTGGTGGTCTTTAATGGGATAGCTTCTGGCCATCGTGTGCACAAATCAATGCACGTAAGGACGAATCTATGTCCTCTGGTCGATGGTAGCAATGGGCCAATAATATCTATGGCCATCTTGTCAAAAGGTCTTACTGAGATATCGCAAGCCTGAATAGGCGCCGTGTGAAAAGCTCCACGTGCTTTCACTTCTTGGCATGTAGTACTGGAACGTACATACTGCGAAATATCTCTTGACACTCCTGGCCAAAAGAATGAAGACAGTACTCGAGATCGTGTTCGAGTATATCCCATATGTCCAGCACAATGTGAGTCATGTGCATGTTGAAGAATGTACCGTCTAAAAGTATACGGGACCATAACTTGTTGTTTCATTTGTGATTTGTCATTAAAACATCTAATCAATATGTCATTTTTAATAACAAACCAATGTTTGTTATTATTACCTGAGGATAGATTGTCAACTTTATCAACCAGCTTAAAAAATTTTTTTAAAGATTTATCCTCTTTTTGTTTGGTTGCAAATGTTTCCCTGTCAATAGGTGAATTGACTACAAACTCCTCTTGGTTGTCTGCATCCATTTTATTATCATCAACTTTCTCCATGAGTTGAGTCTGCGCTCTAGTCGTCACGGCGTTTCCAGTGCATAGGTTATGTTTCTCCCATTCTATAATCTCATCTGGAGTACAATCTTTACTGCCGTGTATACGACCAACCATCAGATCAGCTATAGGCTTTTTTAGCATACATACTTTTACGTTCCCTGTGAAAAAAGGTGTGTTAACATGAATAATAGCTGTGGGGTAAAACTCAATAGTTCCCCCAAAAGTCATGCAACGGACATATTCCCCCGTTGCACAGCTAGGATGTACCAGCGACTGTCGTACACCAATCGTTGTGGATCCTGAATCCCTCAGCACTGAGACGACGGATCCATTAACTAATCCCCTGTTAAAAATTAGTAGGCCTGTTCCATCGTTGACTGCAAGACCTACCTCTGGTGTAATGTCCGCAGTTAAGCACTGTTTCTTTCGCCTTCTGAAAAATAAGGTTGCATTGTTGGCAACTATTTGCCACATTATAATTAATAGCAAAACATGCAGCAGAAGACTGTGTTGTATTATTGTCAAGTGGGACCTGAGCTATAGGGGTAGTATTATTTGTAACTGCCGCCCCTGTATTATGGTTGTAATGAGATGATCCCCGAGAATGAGATCGATTCCGAGTATAATTGTTAGAATTATCTCGTCGTCCTCTATAGTAACTATTATCTCGATGTCTCGAGCCATGATTATTACCATTCCAGTTACTATTATTATTGGGAGTATGTGATCGATTATAATTAGTGTTATGTTGACCATTGTGGTAGTTTGTTTGAGGTGAATAATTTCTATCTCGTGATCTACCTCTGTTGAACTCATTTTTATTGTTGAAATCATTATTATGTCCCTTCTGAAAGTTAACATTGTGATTTCTTTGGAACCTGCTTCTGTCTACACTGTGATGTCTTTGTTTGTTATTATGATTGTAGGCCATATTAGACGCCACAGGTAGAGGTTCTCTTAATGAGGAGTTAGAAATGGTTGCATTCGGATGTGCCGAACAGTAGTTTAAAGAAATTTTTTCTAACTCGTCCATAGTACCTGGTTTACGCTCCTGCAGATATGCAAAAAATGGCTGGCTAACCGAAGATAATACCTTATCCCGTAGTAGTAAATCAACTAATTTGTCGTATGATTTGTTGACTTCTGCCAGTTCAACCCATCTATTAAACGTATTGCGTATGTTCGCAATGAATCCTGCAAAATCTTTTGGAGATTCAGGTAAAATTCCCTTAAATTTCAACCTACAGTGTTCCTCGTCCAGGTGAAACCTTCGTAAAAGCAAGGACTTAATAGCACCGTAGTTGTTTGCTATTGATGGGTCGGCATTTTGAGAAGCCGTCAGTGGTTCTCCAACCAAGAATTCATTTAACTTGAGTACTCATGACTCTTCAGGCAAATGGTTAGTTTTGCAAGTTTGTTCAAAACATGACAGGAACGATGAAAGCTCGTCCACGTTTAAGTTGAGAGTGGGTAATTTAAAGTTGTAGAAATGTTTAGTTTGGCTGGATGATGATCCATTTTGTGCGTTATTATTCTGGTTTGCATCAGCACCTTGTGCTTGTAATCTTGCTGTCTCCAATTTAATACGCGCCAATTCCATTTCTTGTTGTAAAATAATTTCCTCTCGTTTCAATTTATTCTCTTCTTCCTGTTGAGCAATTTCTCTTAATCTATTTTCCTTGGCAATTTGCTTCATCTCACGTTCTGCTTCCTCTTTCTTTAATGCAGCCTTTTGTTCCTCTTCCTCTTTCTTTAATGCAGCCTTTTTCTCTGCTTCTTTTCTTTCATGTTTTTCCAGTTCTGCCTCAGCAAACTGACGAAGTTCTTGAGATTTATAACCATATTCTCTACCAATTTTAACGAAATGGTCTATAGTAAGCATTTTGACTTTTATCTGTAAGTAATTATTGATAATTACTGATTAAAATAGTCAATAGTAGCTTCAGAGTAATTATTATACTTACTTAACTTAGAAATATTCAATATAAATAATCACACTAGTACTGAACTCTAATGTCTAAGTTCAACTAATAGACAATATTTTGTAACAATATTGTATCTAAATAATACTATATCATAAATAGTTATGATATCTGTTAACTATTATGTAATTACTTCACACAATTAATCTTAATATCCAATAATGTTGGGTATGATTCCTAGTAATTATATTGTTCAATGTACTAAGTCACTCTCTTAGTACCAGAAAAGTATATTAAATAATATACAATGGGTCTATTACCTCAAAGGTAGACTATAAGATTATTTTATTTGGTCAATATATATAATATATTATTATGCCCTAGGCATCTCTTATAAATTGTAGTGCTACTTTCTTGGACTATCACTGCATAATTATGCAATGTCCCATATTAACCTTAAATATCAGAAAAAATTAATTAAATTAAATTACAAGTGTATTATTGCATATAATATCATATTATTAATGTAGTATTTAATATATATCATGAGGACAAACAAAACAATGATGCAACTAAAGGGTACAAACAATGTCAAGACGCAAACAAGACATTTTCACAATTAACAATGAATTTATGAACTAAATAAAACAAGCGGAAGTGTCACAAGCCAAATGAAGGGTCAAGGTCTGACCCGAGGTCAACTTAATATTCAAAGTACACAAAAAAAAAAATGACTGCAAAAAATGATGACATCACAGGACTCATAACGGACGAACATTTAACAATCATAAAATAAATTATAGTGAGAGTAGTCTGGACGAAATTGTTAACGAACATGATACAAAACTGAATAAAATTGTTAACTGAGTACGAATAAAATACACCAGTTATCTACGGAACGGTACAGCTAACACAAATCGTCAAACGACAGCAGATTTGGACAGATAGTCCAATGGCAAACCTCAATGGGGCTTCCAAAAGTGCAATCGTTTAACTGCCCTAAGAAACGACCGAAATCAATTCAGGCATCATGAGAGCCACAGAATCTAATTTCGGTTCATCCTCCCTACCTCCCACGAATTAACAACACATTAAGACAACAAAAAGTACATTAAACATAGGTAAAAACATGCCGATGTAGGCAGAGGGCATGGACTCAGTTAGCACTGTTTGCAATAACAACAGTTAAACACCTAGACTTATCTTTTCCGTTGCTTATATCAGTGCTAGAGGTCGTCAACAGCTAGGCCTGTGCCTTTGACTGTCTGCTCCTGATGGGCAGGCAACGGTAGTCCATCTTGTGCATCTTGATAAATTTGAAGCGAACTAGAAAGGCGTTGAAAAGATGTCTTCTTCACGGCGACAATGCAACAGTGACGTCATGTTGCTATTCATGATCACGTGCGTCACGTCAGCTTCGTAATGGTCATGTGATCGAAACTTGATCGTAAATATTATGGTTAATCTGTGCGTAAGGAACAGAAGTTTGTTTCTTTTTTCTGTCGTTCTCCGCATTCGGCCGCCACTTTTGTTGAAGGACTTTCGTGTGTGGTTACTGGTTGTGTTGCTTGAATTCTTATCGTGATAATATTCGTACGCGAATGGGGTGAACCTCATTTTTTGGTTTGTCGTAATGTCTGAACTTGGCATCAAGATGTAAACAACTGTTCATCTTATTAACTCAGCAACTTGATATAAAATGCGTAATTCATAAGATTGAATGGTGTAACGTGATTCAATCAATAATGCCTCCGGTTCGAGTCCTTCACAATTTAATATGGATTACACACATACATAAACAGTTCAATTCACACATGAGGTACATGCATCAATCAATCAATAGCGTAGACTGCTGTTTTACGTGTCAATGTCCGTTTAAGGATACAATGCAGTAATTGTCGTCAGAACATCACAGCTATATGCACGCGCAGATAGAATGGCTACCTGCCGACAGTGAGACTGTGAGTCTAATTACTTCGTATAAAGTAGACGATTATCTTTCTCCTTCCAAGGATTTAGTTAATCACTAACCTCCATAAGTTTCCTCTCATGTAGAGTTCTGGGACTGACCCTGGTCCATCATAAATGCACATATAAATGGCTATATCATGCCATTGAATTGGAAGGTTAACAAAACGCAGCTATTCAGCTTGGCGGTCAAGTAGCAAAGGGTAGCGTTTCTTAGTTACCGACTGTGACCCAAACAACGCTATACACGTCATAATCGATCGTGTATGGAGCGTTCAATAATTGAAACATCTATCGCAATATATTAAATGCCTTAACCTTTACAATTGCACGTCCGCTAACCTTTAGCAGACGGCGTTAATATCATATACCGTAACAATGATTAACAGTAATAATTGTAATTATACCTCTTCGAGTAACAGTGGGTGTAAACAGACTATAACATTTAGACTTAGCGCCTTTAACAGTGGTGAAAAAATAAAGTGTGTATCATTGATCTTAATGTTGAAACTGATCTCTTGTGTCAGTCTTGTTGATCTTAATGTTGAAACGGATTTCTTGTGTCAGTCTTGTTGATCTTAATGTTGAAACTGATCTCTTGTGTCATTCGTGTTATCTAAATATTGAGACTGCGCTCTTGTGTCAGATTTGTTGATCTAATTGTTGAAACTGTTTTCTTGTATCAGATTTGTTGATCTTAATGTTTAAACTGTTTTCTTGTGTCAGATTTGTTGATCTTAATGTTGAAACTGTTTTCTTGTATCAGATTTGTTGATCCTAATGTTGAAACTGTTTTCTCCTGTCAGCCTTGACGATATTAATGTTGAAGCTGGAGAGAAACACTAGAGAGGAAGCGAATACAAGAACGGAAGACCTGGTACTAACTGACTCGGCTTGTACATGAAAGGTTTCAATGACAAAGTTTTCCCGGAGGCTTGTGTTCTAAAAGATGTTAGAAGAAGAGGAAATAAAACTAGCTGAGCTTGTAAAATGTACAAGTGTACAAATGTGTACAGGATAAACAGTCTAGCATGTGAACAATGTTACTGAATCCGCATTGACACTTCTCTGGCCATTTAACCATTCTGACAAATGCAAATTCCATGTCTCTTTGCTATTGTAACAGTAGATAATGAGTGTCTTTATTAACCTTGGAAATGATAACTTTGAGTTATGACAGATAGATAAACATTATTATCGTCATTTTCTGGGTTTTGTCAGCACGAAGCCACCACTGGTAGCTGGAACGCTGACATGAAGCTCCCGTTAAAGCATGTATGTGCTCTTGTAATGGTGATTAATGTGGCAATTTGTTTGACGTTAGTAGATTCCATACCAGGCACAACCTCATGTTTCGATGTACTTGAAATAGCAGCAGTCCTAACTTTACTTTACTTTATTATAGTATTTACATATAATTAAGTTGGCAATAATATTTCACTTATAAAAGTTTTAGAATTCGCCATACTATTTTTCGAAATAGCTATACGATGCGAAACAAAGCTTATCACATATATATATATATATACACGGAAGGGGACGAGACATCTCTCATCCTCTCCGTCAGTCCTGATTAACGTTAAAAGGTATCTGGTGTCGCGCGTCGCTTATCGAGCATAGGTTTGGTTGAGGCATGCAGCCTTTCCCCCGCCCGCTCTTGTCAGCGATCAGCGCACAATGTCAATTATGATTTCATTATCCTTACGCGTACTTAACCACTATCGCCTGTTGTTAATAGCTATTAGATTTTCGGCATCTGGTATAACTAACATTCACTTATTACGATTACACAAAATGGAATAAACGTGAATCCTATCTGTCACTCTAGTCGCACTTAAAAAAATATCAGTCACTAAGCCGTATCGTCTTGTGGTATAGAGCGGGTGGTTAATTTATCATTAAAACTGAAATATCTGGAACAAAATAGCTGCGCGTTGTTTATTTCACTAGTTTTTAACGCTAAGATCATAGTGAATTATAATGGTAACTTAACACATTAACACGCTTAAGCACAAATTTATTATTACCAGAAAAATCAGAAATAAGATCCCCACGAATCTATTAATACAACTGCCACAGTGGTTCTATAATAACGTGCTTAGATACTCCGAAAAATCTTGAGCTACACTGATAACTGATTTTGAGGAGACACAGTTTATATACCATTATGTTATAATGATCTCTAGAAGATGTTACTTTTCACACTCCGTTTCCGAGCACAGAAATCTGAAACTACGTTTCCTAGATAAAGGGTTTAACGGTCGCTTCTACCGGCCGCTGCTAATCGACAACAAAGCTTAACTCGTGTAACTAGTTTTTCCCCGAGATTTCTGTTCGCTTCTGGGATCAAAGAATTATCTCCCCCTAAGTGTATAAACATCAAAGGATTAGCTCCCTTATTGAGAGAATCTTCAAAAGGCCGTTACCGTTCCATGTGTTTCCAACGTGTGAGCGGTCCGTTGTTGTAATACTGTCAGCTCAGCTCGTGTGAGAAATTCAGGTAAACCAACGTGATTCGCCCCTGCTATGAATGACAGTTTGCGAAAGTTAGTAAACAAACTCGTTTGTTATGGTCAAGTAAAAAGAGGCGTGGATTGCAGTTGAGTAATGCAGTCTGTCAAATGTTTGACTTTGCAAACGAATCAAAAACTACAGCGTGATCACGGAAGGCTGAGAATCCTGTCAGATGCTGTAGGCTCTATTTCCATTTCACGTCACATTGATGTACTATTTTGTTTCAGGAGTAATACATGTGAAATTAGCTGTGTCTGCACGTGGATTGGTACCTGTGCGTATTGTAAATACGTCAAAGTATATAAAATTATTATTGGATGTTGTTCGGTGAGACGATTTTTAAATGGAGTGTATCCTGTGTCTTCTTCTTATGCGACAAAATATGTGACCATCATGATGATCCATACTCTTCAACTTTCCGAGGAGCATAGGAGTTTAACAAATTTTCGCCAAACCTTACCGTCTTGTGCCATCCTTTCAATGTTTTTTCATGTCTTTTTCTATCTTTTTCATGTCTGACTTCAGTTTTCTTCTCAGTGTGTGTTTATCTCTCCTCTCTTTCTCTTACACGGACTAGCTGACCATACAAGTGAAACAGCGGTTTCTGCTCAGGCGTGTAGCCGCCATTGTTTTAAAGATTGATGACCGCTTGTGCACTTTATATGATTAGCTCAGCATGGTACTTGTATGACAGCCTGCGATGGAACATTACTCCAAAATACTTCAGCTTGTCCTGCCTTTCAATGTTCTGCCCGTCAATATTAATAACACTGGACAGAAAATTTTGACCTTTTTGTGTGTATCTGAGATTAAACCAAGTTACCTTTATGTTGTTTGGGCTGCTGAATATGAAAATGGCCGTTAAAACACCAGATTAGCTCTAGTTTTTTAAATATCTTGTCACAGTGACTGATAATTTATTTTACCATCTCGTCCCAACTTTTTTACTCTTTTAATGTTCTGGTTTCCTCGACATTTTGTATTTTATTTTCTTTCGGATTCTACCTACGTGGCCCATTATTCCCCTTCTCAGACCCCACCCCGCGGTTTGTTTACGTTCTGGTCTTCAGTATAAATTTCCCACTGGCCAGTAGCGGTCAGCTTACGATAAGGTTACCTAAGTTCCACCTGGTGTGTGTCTGACCAGAGGAATATATCTTGCGAGTAAAGTGTTTGATCACGAGCGAGAGGGTTTCTGTGAAGAAACGGTCCGCTAGCGGGAGGTACCTTTTGAGGTCTGGGAAACAGGTTTGATCTCCGATTCAGGGGGAGATAAAACCCGCGGATGGTCTTTGTGGGTTTGGCCCTTAGACGACGCAGTTAGAGCTCATAATATTATGTATTGTCTATCTGGGGAACTTTCTCGCGGTTGTTGCTTCTGATGTATACCTCTAGAATAACCTTTGTCTTACTCTTAATTACGTTATACGCCAGGCCAGGAGTCCGGGTAGCGTCATTTGTAAACTATAAGAGTAGAGGGTTTTAATCAGTCAGGCACACTCGTAAAATATTTCCTGCCCGAGAGGACCATAATGAGAATAAGGTAGACGTTAACCCAGAACTAAATGTTATTGCCTATTTATCGTCATTTCTCGGGGTGAGTAGTCATATCTTATAATTATATATATTCATGTTAGTTTTTTATATATATATCTGATAGGAATGTGACTTGAATTCATTTTGAGGACTTCTCCCGGTAATTCATTCAGTGAAATGTAGCGCCGTCTACCGCCTTAGTTAAGTGGTGCTTAAGCAGTTATGGTTTACAATGGGTTAAATGGTAAACTTACGAAAACAGATACTTACTAGGCGTAGAATCAGTCCGTACAGAGGCTTACCATGGGTTAAGAGTAGGCTATAATAACTGTCATTACTGTAAGGAAATGTCAGCGGTGTGGGTTATTCTCTTAAAACTGAATAGTGATGTGCAGGCGCTATAACCCTGAATTATAGGAGATAATCACTTATTACTTTCGGATAGAAACTTCTAATGATTGGGTGTGGAATTTGATATGCTTACTTGGGTAGCTAGAGAGTAGTTATAACTTTCACAGAAAGCAGGCACCAGCCATAGATATAAGTATATCTTATGTTCAGGCACACCTGTATTATTATAGCAAGAACATTGCATTTTCTATTTACTCATTTGTGGGATGTTAATATATTTCCCCAAGGGGCACATACGATTTATTTTGTAATGTCAAATGTTGTAATCTGTTAATGTAAATCCACTTAATGTTGTAAGATGAATAGCATATCCACTCAGTTGTAACTACAGGGTTAGGTTTCCTGTATGTTGAGTTGGAAGAAGACGAAGTAGATTTGCTGTCAGAACATTTACTGGCAGGTACATGTACGTACAAAATGTATTAGCCTATGCGGGCGCATGCTGATAAAATGGGGAAAGTGGAAGGAACAGGAGGGAGACTTATATGGATAAAGACAGCCCTAAACTATCATAGCAATGATTATCATAATTCAAATCCCATAGTGGAGCATAACTGTTTAGTATAATGTTAGTGTCATTTTATTGTTTGCTTGATATAAAGGTCGTCTCTTTTTGGGTCTCAGTTTCAGGGATACCGAATTGCTAGAGCAAGACTCCAGTCAGGCGAAGAACGTCATATTCTCTTCGATCTAGAGGGTTTCTGAAAACACCTAGCATCACGAGTCGTCACCCCTATACCTGAAACAAAACCCTTTGTCAACGCCATTCCCTCTAACGGGAAATAAGCTCACGCACTGTGTAACGAGCCATAGCAACTCTGGGAAAATCATCTGTTGCAGTAGTAGTTTCCTACTCGCCTATTGATCGCCAGTCAGAGCATTACGGCTTCCAACCTATCTAGCCGCCCAGCGTCTTTAGCAGAATTTAAATCACCAGACTTTGTGTGCTTAAAAGGAGCACTCAGTCAAACCACAGTTCAAGCCAGCCCAAACCGGATTTACTACCAAGTACGCAAGAAAAATTCTAAGCGCCGGATAAGAGCGCAACGGACCATTTGTCCTAAAGTAACTTCGTCTTGTGTGTGTTTCTGGTTATTTAAAACCCCCGCACTTATGAGCGGTCAGCCGGAGATAGACAGAGTCTTCCAGTCCCCCTCGCGCAATTAGGGTGTCACCAACGATAGCGCCTATAGTGAATTTATTTCATGTTATTTCCATCACCTATGGAGGATATGTACAGGTAAAGACACTTACTGGAGCTATTGCATTTGGTCCCACGAAAGCGGACGGACTGACACTCAGTTTATTTATTTCTCGGTGTTCTACAGGTTTTATGTTGGTGGTCTGTGTGTTCGTTGGAGTGTATTTGCATATTTGTGATTATTGATGTAATTTTATGTTGTTTGTGCTGATATGCATTATTTTCATACATTTCTTATTTAATAAATTTTACCCATTTATTAATGCGCTGTTCACGACCATTTCATCCATAATTAACATTACTAGCTCTTTACTACGGTCTCTATTTATGACCAGAGAAAAGAGGGAGAGAAGGCGGTGCTTAGACTATATAAGTGTGTTGAGGCTTGGAGAGAGAGATAACTTTTAATAAATCTTTTTCCAGGTTGGTCTCAAGTCCACCTCCTATTTACACCTTATCTATGTGTAATCTATAATTTTGCCAGTCCACTATCATTGTCGACTTCACTACTATTGTCTAACTCGACAATTACTCTTACCCTTTACTACAACCACGACATATCTGTAAAACAAGTTTTACACATGTGCATATACATACCATATGATAATAATGCTCATAGCGGAAATGATTCACAGCGACGCCTTTTTGCATGTCGCTTGTAATGAGTTTCTGGAGAATCTCTCACAAGGGTCCAACAAAAGTCTGCTAGCATTGCTGCATTTCATTTCCCTTGGTGCCTTTTTCCGAAGATAGAAATGTCCTGATGAAATCATTCCCCATGCTCTCACTAACGCCACCGCAGTTAGCAGGGAAGAAATCCAGATGAGAGTGTAAAAAGTGCAATTTCAAAGACGTGTTGCACCCTAGTCTCTCGTAGCGCTGCAAGAGGGTTTCTACAAGCTCTTGGTAATTGTCAGCCTTGTTGTTTCCTAGAAAGTTTGTGGCCACTTGCTGGAAAGCATTCCAAGCTAACTTTTCATCACCTGTGAGGACATCATCGAAACGCTGATCTCGGAAGAGCTGACGTATATGTGGACCGACAAATACAGCTTCCTTGATTTTAGCCTCACTAAGTCTTGGAAATGTATCACTAAGGAATAAAAACCTGCACCATTTTGATCCATGGCCTTTACAAAATTCTTCATTAGTCCAAGTTTGTTGTGGAGAGGAGGGAGCAAGATCTTGTGGGATTCTGCAAGTGGTTCGTTAAGTACATCCTTTTATTCGGTTCAAGTAATTTTCGTTGGGTCCAATCCTTTTTTCTTGTAGTGGACAGTCCTGGCACGGCTGTCCCACTGACAGAGGAAACAGCAAAACTTTATGTAACCCTGCTGTAGCCCCATCATGATGGCAATGACCTTCAGATCATCACAAATCTGCCATTATACTTGTCATAGTTGATGGTGTGTAACAGTTGTTTCATGTTGTTGTGCGTTTCTTTCATGTGGACTGTATACCCGAGTGGAACAGATGGTAAAACGTTACGATTATGGAGCAGAACAGCTTTTAAGCTCAACTTAAACGAATCAATGAACAGCCATCAATCGTCGTCTTTGTAGTTGATGTGTAGTGCTGCCATCAGACCCAGAATACCAATGCAAGCAATGAGGTTATCTGTCATTTCGAAATATGGAAGCAGATCTTTTTGCCGAGCACGAAACACAGACACATGCACATTCTCTTGTAGAAGATTCCATTGCTGCAGTCTGGACCCCAACAGCTCTGCTTTATTTTTTGGCAATTCCAGATCTCTCACTAGAACATTCACTTCACTCTGGTAATTTTATGAGGCTGTGCTTCAATAGGCACGAAATCAGGATCTCTTGATGTAGATGCTTTCACAGGTGACGGATGTCGCCTTTGTGATAGCAAAGTTATTTGTCCGCAAATATAGCAAAAATAATCCGCACTGTTCATATATTCACGATGCATCTTGAACGACACGTCTGCTCTCACAGAATCCACAACACAAATGATGACAAGGATGTAATGTGGTTGCAATAACTGCTACAGATTGCGTAATCCAATTGGCACTCAAGGCTATCCGTCTCGTGGGGAATCACGCGCCAGGGCTATAGAAAAGAGAAGGACTGGGTCATTCGCGTCGGAAAGGTGAAGCCACCAGCTTACTGGAAACAACCCCCCCCCCCCCCTCCCCCCGGATTTTGAAAACTAGAGCTAATTCGCAATTTTTAAGTTCATATTCGTGATCAGCATGTCCAAATTAGTTTAATATAGCTACTTTTGTCTCGGATACATTTTGGCTGTTGTCCAGTGTAATAGGGAGATTTGCCTTTACTATGAGGTTATTCAATGAGCACCAAATCACACAGGCCGTGTTGGCACTGACATTCGAGCTGATTTCCTTGCGCCATATAGAAACTGCCTGAAGTGTCTCGTGTATGCTGTTAGCCATTTCCTGTTAGTCTGAGCCAGTTTTACCTTGGATATTTCAACACACAGAGCTACCTTGTACAGCTATCAGCTGGTTTCCTCAATGTGTGTCCTAAGCAACGCTAGCCTCTTTTCCTCGCCTCCTTTTCCACTGGCAATTCTCAGCTTGTTTCCATCATATTCATATGTTCGATGTGGTTTTGCCAACTTAGTCCTTCAGCACGGCAAAAGCACCAAGTCGTGATGGAGGTCTGTTATTTTGGTTTTCGTTTTTGCTGTTTTCCATGTTTCAGAGCCAAGCAGTTGGACTATTTAACATTTGAGTTGAAAATAAATTTGTCCTCTCTCTCTCTCTCTCTCTCTCTCTCTCTCTCTCTCTCTCTCTCTCTCTCTCTCTCTCTCTCTCTCTCTCTCTCTCTCTCTCTCTCTCTCTCTCTCTCTCTCTCTCTCTCTCTCTCTCTCTCTCTCTCTCTCTCTCTCTCTCTCTCTCTCTCTCCCTCTCTCTCTCTCTATCTCTCTTTCTCACTCTCTTTCTCTCTCTCTATATATATATCTCTTTCTCTCTATATATATATATCTCTCTCTTTCTCTCTCTATATATCTCTCTCTCTTTCTCTCTATGTATATCTCTCTCTTTCTTTCTTTCTAAATATCTCTCTCTTTCTCTCTCTATATATATATATCTCTCTCTCTTTTTCTCTCTCTCTCCAGAGAGAGAGAAAGAAAGAGCAGAATGTTAGACGGCCCAGCAGGCCTACTTCTCAACCCTTTGAAAATATCTCTTTCTCTTTTTCTTTCTCGCGCACACACGTTCAGTTGTTGCTGTTGTTGTTGTTGTTGTTGTTGTTGTTGTTGTTGTTGTTGTTGTTGTTGTTGTTGTTGTTGTTGTTGTTGTTGTTGTTGTTGTTGTTGTTGTTGTTGTTGTTGTTGTTGTTGTTGTTGTTGTTGTTGTTGTTGTTGTTGTTGTTGGAGAGAGGAGAGGATTAATCTTAAAACACTAGGATTGAAGTATAATAGAAACCACTTTTGACAGATTTATTGTCTCGTTCTCTCATTTTTTAACCTTCTCTTTTCGAATTTTCACTATCATTTTCCATTACCACATTTTTCCCCTCTTTGTTTTCATATCCATCCATTTATGCATCTTCAAGACTTAATTGATTCAGCAGCCGCCCCAAACAACTTCTTAACGAATAATTCATTAATTCCATTCATCAGTCTGTTCCATATTCTCTGACGCTGTGTCAACCTGACCAAGATCTGGGAATTACTAAAGAACAAAGAAAAAATCATAAATAAAAAATGTTGCAGCCGAAGGGGAGGGGCCGTAATAAATGTGTCACGTCAGCGTGACCGAGTTTGTTATATTCTGAAGCCACTCCATGAAGCAAAAGAATTATTGAATTCTAAACCAGACTTCCTGAATATACATGTAGTCATAGATGATTCTACTCAAAGTACACACAGTATTTTAGTAGGTACTCGGATATAATTTATCCAGTTGTAGCTAAGTGATCGTCCGATTTGCAGAGTGGTTAGAACGTACGCTTATGTCGGCAAGTAACCAGGATTCAGTGATCAAAACCTGGCAGCGGTATGTTCCGGTTTACCTAGCTGTAAATAGGTAACTGACTCTGCTCTTGAGATAGGGAAGAAAAATGCAGCAAGGAAAAGAACTGGTCATTCCACCTGTTAAAGCTGAGATGAGGTACAGTATATCGAAGTCTATAAATAGCACTTTTCACTAGCTTTGCCCAAGTTTAAAATGCTATATCTCAGCGAATATATAACGCATAGAAGTGAAATTTTGTGTGTGAATTTGAAATGGTATAGTCCCTATGAATTAAATTTTTCATTAAAATGCGGCCATTAGTTTCAATTTTCGTTTCTTTGCGATATAATACCAAATCCTACTTGCCAACACACATCACACACACACATATTGAAATGTTGTGATGCCGCACTGTAATTCTGTCTTTCAACCGGCCCGATTCTGTCGTCTATTTTGTATTTCCGGCCCGATTCTGTGGTTCTATTTTGAATTTTCACCATTTTATTTCTTCTCATTTGAATATATATCGTGTTTGGTATTTTTGAGGAGATAAATTAAATGGGGTCGTTTTATGACGGTAGATTTATTTTACACTCGACCAGTTTTATTTTCTACTGATCACGCGATTTTCCGTTGTTTACGGAAATCGCTATTTTCGGGCACGCCGGTATGACGCGTCAGAAACGCACGTGGACGTGATGTCATTTTGGACACGCGGTCGCGTTCTTTTCAAATCTGATTGGCGTAGTGTTACGTGCAGTCTTTGATATCTTACAATATTATACATTGGTATACTTGTTATGTTCGCAAATATTTTGTAAACAAAATAGTGCTTAAGGAAAAGTCATTATTGAGTTACTTCCCTTGAAAGTTGTGTCGTCTCTTCGATCGAACTCCGCGGATGAATCCATTTTACTGCGATTTATTCGTTGTTTGGGTAGTAATAGATTGTTCTTGCTTCAGAATATCTATGGCCTGAATTTATGTGTATTGTTTGTCTGAGTAGGACGAGTTTGTCTTATATCTGTATATCTTTACATATCTAAGTCGAACTATATGTTCTGTTGTCTCTAGAGAGGTCAAAGGCTATTCGGCGGATGTGCCGCTAGGGTGTGGTGTGATTTGGCTTCGTCCTGATGGGGACTGTTTTTTCTATGTCGGCTTGTCGCCGGGAAAAAAGTGATCTCAGTATTTGTGGGGAAAGTGATAGTCGTATAGACCTATCGTGTATGCTTTACCCCAGTGTTTATTCGTATTGCCAAGGAATGGCAGAATCATATTTCTGATACCAAGGTAATCAAAGATACTCTTATGAACTCTCGTACGAAGCCACCATTTTCGATAGGTACGATTTGTATGTCTAAGAGAATATATTAGACTCGATGAAAACGACTTCGATTCCTAGCAGCACTATATCCTGTAGAATGCAGTCAATTGTTCATGATCAAATCTACAGAGCAATGAAATGTTTAATAAATGACTAACTTTAGGACAGATTCATTATCTGTATACAAACGTGAGTGACAGCTCACGAGTGAAGCCATCTTGGAACCAAACATGTAGTGACTTTCAAGAAGAGAAAAGGGATGCCCGTATTATCGCTTGATTAGTCCAGAGATCACTGCTACACATGAGAACCCATTGCTAGCGGTTCCATATTATTATATAAAAAAAAAACTGTGCTGAACATTATGTTAAAGAATCGTCGCTAGACGAGCTTAGGTCTAGAAGCCATCTGAAATATTATTTATAAGCTGACGTGCTCAGTCAGTGAAGTCAGATGATATATATGTATGGGCGATACTGAGTGCTTGGCTACTGACAGTCCATTATAATATTATGTGAAGTGGGATGTTATAAATATTTATAGGGGACTTAGTGTACTGACTGAGATCAGCTGTGAAGGTATCTATATCTAATAAGAGTAGTGTATTATAGATAACCTTACTTGCTGCCACATATATATATATATCTCAGTCAGAATTATTCTGGAATAGTGTGATGACTACGTTGTATGTCTAGGGTATGTGTATGATGAAGTGTAAGTCATAACAACAACAGACAGATAAACAATTTAATTTATTCCACCACACTTGACAACACTGTGACACTCACATACATATAACACTCTAAAGGATATCTTAAAGGAGTCACTGATAACTTTTCAAATAACAATATGTATTCATTGCTGTTATGAATGAATATGTGTCCTGATTCAAATACAAAGGGAACCAGGAATCACAATCAATTTTAATTACAAGTTATATGTACAGAATTTCTCAATATGAATATTGTAGTGACATATATTATTAAAAGTATCCTATGTGTGTCAGTTGTGTAGTAGTAATATGAGGTAATACTGGTTTTGTTTTGTTCAAGCTCTGTTGGTATTTGTCATCATGACTTCAATAGTTTGTCTTTATGGGAGCTAGTATTGGAGATGTTCTCAGTTCCTGTTATTAAAACAATTTACTTCCCCTCTTAGGTTTATGTTACAATGTTATTTTAAGATGGGGTACATAATTTTGAGCTCAGCTGGCCACATCAGCTTATCTTGCGTGATGGCGGCAGGAAAAGACTCCTCTGCTCGATTTCTCCCCTGTGCTCTGGAGACACCTCACTGATAGCTAAATGGACCAAGGAGTATGCTGTCCGACTCTGGATTCAGCAAAGCTCTGACCAGGTGCTGCTCAATACCATCAAGACCACGGTCCCTGAAAACAAGAAGGATGTACCTTCTACTTCATAACTAATTGATACTCTAGTTCTACACTGAGCACAATACATCACAAACATTGAGTTCAGAGCGTTAGGCCAACTGTCAGCTTCATCTGAAATACTTTATACCAGCATTAACCTCCTTAATGGTTACTACGCCTCTGCAATTCCAGCATTATTTCTGTCTAATCAATCATCTAGGTGTCAGTGTACTGTTTGGCCATTCCATGCAGTTTTACTTTCCTCCGACACCTTCTGTTCAGGCTGGAGCATTATAGGCTTTTCCTCATGTTCGCTACTGAACTTACACATATATACAGGCATAAATTAACAATTTACATTCAATTTTCATTAAAAGATATTGAATATTTCAAACCTACCACAATTCATGGAAATACACAGATACGTTGACTAGCAATGAATTCTGGCACAATTACTGGCACAAATTTCCATCTGCTTATGTTCCAGGCTTTTATTTATCAAAAATATGAGCTGGCTTCAACGCACTGTTGCTTTATCAAGTTTATTTGAACTAGTGGTCTCGAACTAACGCTCCTAAGTGATTATATCAGCGAGTCTGGCCAATGGAGCCACGTTTCGACAAGTGTTTGAAAAAATTTTACCTTCCTACGTCTCCCCTAACAACCAAAGATAGTATTTATAGTCCGACCAATCGTGTTTAGTCTTATATTTGTTGCGCTCCAATCAATTTGGAGTTTACATGGTAGGCTATTTCTGTACGTGGTTGGTTTTTTTTTTTTTTTTTTTGGTTGTTCGTCCATCACGGGTGATGAAGACCACTCTGTTCATCCAATTATTTAAGAATATGTTAGGTTAGTCTATGGGTACGAAGGTGACTGAAGAGCCCGATGCGGGCCTGGAAAGATCTTGGACAGTGTGGGCAGGGAATGTTTGCTTCATGTGAAGGTTTTATTTCACGGTCCTTTCTAGCTTGTCTCCGCTGTTCTGCTGCTGCTCTTCTGGATGATTCGCATGCTGCTGCACCTTTACGAAGAGATGTGCGCCAAGCAGTTCGGTCTTGCGCAGCAGCTTCCCATGTGTCTGGGTTTATGTCAAAGGTTTTCAATGACGTCTTTAACGTGTCTTTGAAGCGCTTCTTTTGGCCACCATGGGAGCGTTTACCCTTCTGCATCTCACCATAAAAGAGTATCTTTGGCAGTCGATGGTCTGGCATGCGGACTACATGACCTGCCCAGCGAATTTGTGACTGCATCAGAATAGTATCAATACTAGGGATACCAGCTCTGTCAAGAACGGCGGTATCCGGGATCTTGTCTTGCCATTTGATGTTCATTATCTTCCTGAGACAGACTGTATGGAAGTGGTTTAGCTTCTTTACGTGGCGCCTGTATACAGTCCATGTTTCACATGCATATAGCAGCACTGGAAGCACCGCAGCTCTGTATACCTTCAGCTTTGTCTGTAGACTAATGCCACTTCGATGCCAAACGTTGGTGTATAGTCTGCCAAATGTGCTGCTGGCTTTGGAGATCCTGGTGTTCACCTCATCATCAATGACAATGTTCTGGGATAGTGTGCTACCAAGGTATGTGAATCTGTTCACAACATTCAGTTTCTCACCATTAACCTTGATGACTGGCTCAGTATAAACTGTGCCAGGAGCTGGTTGGTACATGATTTCTGTTTTCTTCGTGTTGATGGTAAGCCCAAAGTTGGCGCAGGCTTCGGAGAATCTATCCACACTATGCTGCAGATCAGCCTCTGAGAAGGAATTGAGGGCACAATCATCAGCAAACAGAAGATCTCTGATGGTGTGTGATTTGACCTTGGTTTTTGCTTGAAGCCTCCTAAGGTTAAACAATTTTCCATCAATACGATAACTAATGTCGATTCCTGTGTCCCCGTCTCTAAAAGCATCAGTCAGCATAGCAGAAAACATGATACTGAACAGAGTCGGTGCAAGTACGCACCCTTGTTTAACTCCATTTGAGACGGGGAAAGGCTCTGATAGCTCACCGTTTTCCTGAACTCTAGCCTGCATTCCATCATGCAGTTGCTGCACTATTGTGATAAATTTCTTTGGGCAGCCGTATTTTGCCATGATCTTCCATAGACCCTCTCTACTGACCGTGTCGAACGCCTTTGTCAAGTCGATGAAAGCTGTGTACAGGTCACAGTGCTGTTCTTGGCATTTTTCTTGTAGCTGTCTTGCAGCGAACACCATATCTGTGGTTCCACGTTCTTTCCGGAATCCACACTGACTTTCAGGTAAAAGACCTTTGTCAAGATGAGCCGTAAGGCGATTCAAAAGGATTCTGGCGAATATCTTCCCAGCGATTGATAAAAGAGAGATGCCTCGATGATTGTTGCAGTCTTGGCGATTACCTTTACGTTTATATAGATGTATAATTGAGGCATCTTTGAGATCGTGTGGGATGGTTTCACTCTGCCACATTTGCTGGAAGATCATATGAAGTTTCTCTATCAGAACTGCACCGCCATCTTTATAAACCTCAACAGGAATTGAATCGGAGCCAGGGGCCTTTCCACTAGACAGTTGACGAATCGCTTTTTTAGTTTCCTCCAGAGTTGGTACATCATCTAATGCTTCATTTATAGGAATTTGGGGCAGGCGGATGATGGCTTCGTCGTTAATAGATGATGGCTGGTTCAAGATATTATTAAAATGTTCAGCCCAGCGTTGGAGAATTTTTTCCTTGTCTGTAATTAGTGTTTTTCCATCTGCATTAAGGAGGGGAAATGATCCTGATGATGTTGGACCATAGACCGCTTTGAGTGCAAGGTAAAAGTTTTTCAAGTCATGGCTGTCAGCAAAGCCTTGGATCTCATCTGCTTTATTACTCAGCCATGAATCCCGCATCTGGCGTAGTTTATGTTGGACGATTCTACGCATGTTGTTGAAAGCGTCTTTCTTGGATGTAGATTTTGGATCATTTAAATATGCTTTATGGAGATGGTGTTTCTCAGCCAACATCTGCTTTATATCATCTGAGTTCTCATCAAACCAGTCATTTTGTTTCTTGATGGAAGGACCCAGGACCTCTGTAGCAGTGTTGTAGATCTGCTCACTTAGGGCTGCCCAATTTGTTTCCACACTTTGGCCGTCTAGCGAGATAGATTTGAGACGGTCTTCTAAGGTGTCAGTAAATGACTGTTTGATTGTTGTCTTCTTTAGTTTGGTGACATCCAGCCTCTTTTGAGTTTTCTTCCCCTGAGGGCGCCTGGCTGGTTGGATACGAACTTTAAGTTTAGATACAATGAGGCGATGATCAGTCCAGCATTCGGCACCACACATGGACTTGGTCACCCGGACATCTTGCCTGTCCTTCTTCCTAACAATTACATAGTCAATTAGGTGCCAATGCTTTGAGCGAGGGTGCATCCAGGAGGTCCTGTTGCGGGTAGGAAGTCGAAAAATGGTGTTGGTGACAAGGAGGTCATGTTCTGCGCAAGTCTGGAGGAGACGAAGTCCATTACTGTTACAGCGACCCACGCCGTACCTACCAATAGTGCCATTCCAGGAGATGTTATCTGAGCCTACTCTTGCATTAAAGTCACCAAGAATGATGAGCTTATCTGCTTTAGGAACTGATGCAATGACTGCATGTAGTTCTTCGTAAAACTTATCCTTGACATCATCCTGGTTTGTCATAGTTGGTGCATACGCGCTAATGATGGTGGCATGTTTTCTTCCATAGAACAGAGGGATCTTGACCGTCATGAGTCGGTCATTTATTCCCTTTGGGGGCCCCGCTAACTTGCTGACAATTGCTGTTTTGATTGCAAATCCAACCCCTGCTTCTCGTCTTTCTTCAGTTCCTCTTCCGCTCCAAAAGAATGTATAACCTGCACCCTTTTCGCAAAGTTGGCCCTCGCCTGCAAGTCGAGTTTCACTCAGTGCTGCTATGTCAATGTTGTACCTGGCCAGTTCTCTCCCAATCAGGGCAGTTCGTCTCTCAGGTCTGTTTGCATTAAAGTCTTTGTCAAGTAAAGTGCGCACATTCCATGCGCCTAGAATGAGGGGGAAAAATCTGTCCTTTCTTTTTCTTATATGTCGACCGCCGAAGTAGGGTACCCACCAACCGCGGTAAGCTGGTTAGGTAATGGTGAAGCAGGCAATGTTTAGGGCACCTTTTCTAGCCCCTTCCTCATGCCATGGAGGTGAGCAGTGCTTTCCTAAAGAGGGCTGCTCAGACACTCAGGGGGCTGCCGAATCCCACTGCTGCTCCGATCAGTGGAAGACGACCATATGGCCTGAGCCGCCTGTGTGTAGGTCTGCGACTACGACTGCCAGCGTACCCACGCCTGCCGCTTCGCCGCTCGCCCATCGCCACAGGACTTGTTGTGAGTGGATGGATGAATGGATGAAAGAGTGACTTGCGCGGTGATTTGGATTAAAGTGAGGAAGAGTTGCGCAATTCGTCGACCTCACTCTCTCGCCTGGGTCCATCTCAATCCAGTGGCAAGACAAGTCAAGACGACTGGAGATGAAGTCAGGTGCAGTGGATGACCAGGGCTTTCTACGTGCCTCGCCGTGCTCCTTACGCTCCACAGCGCGTTGCTGGTAATCGCCGTCATGCCCGTTGAACCAACAGGTGGTTTCTTCCGCGCAGTCTATCGAATCCAGTCTTCGCATGCATGGGTAGGCAGACCCTAACTCACCGAAGGTTTATAACCATTCGGCTACCCTCACCTAGTTTAGCCGGCCTCTTTTCTGTACGTAAGGTTTTTTCGAACACGTTATAAAAAAATTTTATGAGCAGAAATGATTTCATGCTGTCAGGCATCCCCACTATTTTATTTTGGTTATAACTTGTTAATTCCTAGACTATTTGCGTAACGTTTTACATATTCTTTGTCAGCAAACCCTAAGGAACCCAAATATACAAATTTAAAAGAGCTAAGTGGCTGCGTTCAAAATATGCAATTTCTTCGACCTCCTGTTTCGAAGATGTGCTGTCTGGGTACTGTAATGTTTTCAAACGTAAACCCATCTAATGTTATCTTTTCTAATAAGCGTTTTTCGTGATTTTAAAACCTAACTCTGGGAAGGGTAGTGAATTTATCACTGTCCGTCTGAAAAAAAAGTTAGTGCATGTGGCCTTACACGCGTGATAGTAGTAATTGTGTATCGCGCGACGCGTGTTGCATGCGTTCCTGATTTTCAGCCCTCCCTCTCTCTTTCTATTTGAGTCCATCTGTTCGTTCGTTTTGGTAACGCAGTATAATTAATGTTAGGATTAATTTAGGTCATTACGCAGTCTGCCTCTCAATGTTTTTCCAAGAAATACAGCACACGTTTCATTGAAGAAAGCGGGTAATAATATAGTAGGCTTTTACTATCAACGTGAAAGCGTTACAATTTGCAGACGAAGCATAAAACAAAGGGGATTTCGAGTACATTCCTTGTGACAGCACTGTTATTTTACCATTGCTCTTTTCTTTATTAGAATTTATTTGTTACGCTTTACATTTACCTTTTAATTTATATATGTGGATTAGAATATTTCACGACACCTCCCCTCTTAAAACAGACATCCCATGTCAGTCCTTTATTCTATATACACATAGATAAATGTAAGTCAACTTGACTTTACTCTGCTGTGGTGCTATCATGGTTTTATGTAGTTGGGTCCATTCAGAGTAGGCACTACTCATGAAATCTGCCTCAGACTTCTACAACCAATAATATATTTCGGTTATGTTACTGAACAGCCGCAAGTGTGAGTGCTTGTCTTAATGCTGCTTCGCAACCCGTATTCACCATTTCTCTTCTCTGAGTCTGCGCAATGACATGTCCAGAGAACATTATATTTCCCTCAAAATGTACGTTATGAGGAGATAACCTATACCTGGTGATAGCAGAGTTTGCGTAGTGGATCCCATAATCTTCTTATTATCCTTTATGAAACATTCGGAATATCCTCAATCAAAGAGGCGACTCAGGGATTCATTACGTTCCTCCGAAATGTTTACATCCAACAATTTTGTCTGATCTCAGGTTTTACTGGAATCTGATAGTATCCTTTACTCAGATCCACTTTTGAGAAATATTTAGCTTTATTTAGTCTGGCAAACAGCTGATTTGTATCCGGCAATGGATCCACCTGTCCTTCTGTAATAGCATTCAGTCTCCTGTAATCTATACAGAGTCTATGTTCTCCAGAGGGCTTCCTTAAGAGTACAACACCGGAACTATATGAGGATTCACTGTGTGAAATAATTCCCTCCTTCAATAGATAGTCTATCTCTTCCTTCAAAGCTTTCTCCTTAGCAAACGGAATCGAATATGGTTTCATACAGACAGGTGTGGGGTCTATCAGTTTCATATCATATTCCAATAGGTTTGTATGCCCTGGTCGGTCTGTTAACACCTCTGCATGATTATTTAGAACCTGTTGCACTCTCTCTTTCTGAGTTTTCGTTAATGTGTACTGATTTTCACCTGTGCTGCTGTCTCACAGGGGTGTAATGGATACTCAAATGATGAAAGTGGTTCCTTTTTCATCTCCATGGCGATGGACAAGGTCAACAAGTGTGTCTCCTCCTGATGTTCTCTTTCCAAATATTTCTTCAGGAGATTCACATGATAGATTTTTTCTTTCCCCTTCTTATCTATCTTATAATTTGTTCTAGATACCTTCTCTAAAACTGTATATGGACCCTGCCATCCAATTTGTAACTTATTCTGACTCCCGGGCAAAAGAAGCAGTACTTTCTCTCCCACAGCCAAATTTCTGTCTTTCGCCTTCCTGTTATAATAGGCAGCATGTTTCTTCCTGGCTTGTTTCAAATTTTCATTGGCAAGTTTCCAGCCAGTTTTTAAACGAGTGGTCAGCTCATTCACATATTGGTATGAAGATGTAATGTTTTCCTCTGCCTTTTCATCAGTCCACGTTCTTAACAAAGCTACATGTGGACCTTTAATTGTGTGGACCTATTTGTCCATGCACCGGTATGGTCTCTTCCACTCGAAGCTTTATAGTGATGATTTTTCCTCCCAGAATTATCATTCACAAAACGACCGCTACCAATTTTTCTTTTGGGGCTTTCTCCCCACTTAAAATTCTTGATGAGAGATTTCCTCTCTACATCCTCTTCCTCCAGTTTGTTTAAGTCCGATTGAGGGATTGTCGGCTTATCCTGGGGTAAGACATCTTTTTGCACTCTCCGCATAGTGGCCATTGTAAAACAGTTAAGTGAAGCTTGTCCGTGAAAAGGGGCTTCCCATTCCATTTGGTCCACTTTATCAAATCTATTTTTCTTTTTATTATCAGGCCTAATTTTGCCCCGTGGCGTGTCCAGGTCCTGATCCATGTTCCCACTTGTGGGTGTTCCCTCATGTGCTATGCTACACCTTTCTACAAAATTCTCAATGTCCCATCTTGCTTTGGGCCAATAATAATTGTGAGCCACCTTTTGAATGATGGTACCTATCTTCTCATGGTCCCCATCTGGTTTCACATGTAGGCTCCTTATTAAGTCTGCCCTATATCTTTTAGGAAGTACCAGCTGTCCCTGACCTTTGGATCTAGCTCCAGTCTTCCTATACATCAACTTGTTTTTCATGTAAAAATCTCCCTTGCCTGGAGTTGTATGACAAGTTGACAATTTTCTGAAACAAGGCTTGAGTGTTTTATCCCCAGCCTGTGCCTTCCTCATCTCTTCTGGAGTGGTATCTAACATAATATCCTCCTCCTGTCTTGAGGTCGACCTGACCTGAAGGGTTGCCATATACACAGGTTTCCTTCTGCAACGGTCAGTGTCATGATTGTCCATCTGACAATTCTTACACCACCTTTTTCCTTGGTTGAAAGATTTTCTTTCATCATATTTCCTTTCATCGAATTGTGGGAATTTATTTTTATTTTCATACCGTGGCCTATCAAACTGGTGCTTACCTTTGTGTTGATCCCTAGGATCAAATTTATTAAAGTTCTGTGGTGCCCTAAAGTTATCCACTTGTTTCTTTTTATTACCTGTTACCTCTGCTTGAGCTGCTTGATACCTTTCAGCAACATTTAGCAACTCACCCAGCCTCTCTGCACCTTGTTCCATGAGAAACTTTCTCAGGTCTGGAGCCATGGACTCTCTTAGCTGCTCTATAAGGACCATTTCCTTATGATCTTGGGTTTTCCCCAGAGAAGTCCATTTCTCCAAGTATGTCTCTATTCGTGCAGAGAACTGGTGATAGGTTTCACCTGACAGTAGTTTAGCATTCCTAAATTTTTTCCTATAAAATTCTGCATTCTTTTCATACCTTAACAAAAGAGCCTGCTTTAGCATGTCATAATTTTCCTGATCACCTCTGCTCATTTTAGCAAAAACTTCATAAGCTGCCCCACGAAGTCCTTGAGATAACTTTAAGCTCCACCTTTCTCTCTCTAACCCATATGTGGTAGCTAATAGTTCATACCTATTTAGATAGCTCTCTATATCATCGTCTTTCTCAACAAAATGATCTAAATGAAAATTCATAGCTGAGGTTGAGGCTCCTTGGCTAGCAGTGGCATCAGAGGCAAAGGGACTGGCACCATTTTCAGGAGCATGGCCCTGAAACTCAAACTCCCTTAGTCGTAACTCATGTTCCCTTTGTAATCTCTTATCTTCTGCTTCCCTTTCTGCAGTCAATCTTCTTTCTTTTGCAGCTAATTTCTTCTCTTCCCTTTCTGCAGCTAATTTCTTCTCTTCCCTTTCTGCAGCTAATTTCTTCTCTTCCCTTTCTGCAGCCAATCTTTTGTCTTCTCTTTCTGCTTCCAATTTCTTAGCCTCAGCCTCAATCTGCAACCTCTTAGTCTCAGCCTCAGCCTCAAATTGTAACTTCTTAATTTCCCTTTCAGCCTCTAACTTTCTTTCGGCTTCAAACCTTCTTTCTTCGCGTTCAATAAATTTGTCACATTCCGTAGTGACATAGGCAACCATAACTTGCCCATCTAATCCTAACTCTTTTGCAGTCTGAACAGCAGCAGATCGAAACTTGGCCAGGTCCGCCATTGTCTATCAGGTAAATTTATACAATGTCTAACCAACAATTCAATCTCTAACTATATATCTAATGGACAACACAGGCACCGTGAGCTCAACCTTATTTAATTCCACCCAAGGATACCTTTTAATTCTTATTATTCCCTGAAGTGAGTTACCCCCAATATTTTTAATAGTGAAAGATTCAAAATCCCAAGAGCGAGACCTCAATATATGTGGTGAAGTGGGATGTTATAAATATTTATAGGGGACTTAGTGTACTGACTGAGATCAGCTGTGAAGGTATCTATATCTAATAAGAATAGTGTATTATAGATAACCTTACTTGCTGCCACATATATATATATCTCAGTCAGAATTATTCTGGAATAGTGTGATGACTACGTTGTATGTCTAGGGTATGTGTATGATGAAATGTAAGTCATAACAACAACAGACAGATAAACAATTTAATTTATTCCACCACACTTGACAACACTGTGACACTCACATACATATAACACTCTAAAGGATATCTTAAAGGAGTCACTGATAACTTTTCAAATAACAATATGTATTCATTGCTGTTATGAATGAATATGTGTCCTGATTCAAATACAAAGGGAACCAGGAATCACAATCAATTTTAATTACAAGTTATATGTACAGAATTTCTCAATATGAATATTGTAGTGACATATATTATTAAAAGTATCCTATGTGTGTCAGTTGTGTAGTAGTAATATGAGGTAATACTGGTTTTGTTTTGTTCAAGCTCTGTTGGTATTTGTCATCATGACTTCAATAGTTTGTCTTTATGGGAGCTAGTATTGGAGATGTTCTCAGTTCCTGTTATTAAAACAATTTACTTCCCCTCTTAGGTTTATGTTACAATGTTATTTTAAGATGGGGTACATAATTTTGAGCTCAGCTGGCCACATCAGCTTATCTTGCGTGATGGCGGCAGGAAAAGACTCCTCTGCTCGATTTCTCCCCTGTGCTCTGGAGACACCTCACTGATAGCTAAATGGACCAAGGAGTATGCTGTCCGACTCTGGATTCAGCAAAGCTCTGACCAGGTGCTGCTCAATACCATCAAGACCACGGTCCCTGAAAACAAGAAGGATGTACCTTCTACTTCATAACTAATTGATACTCTAGTTCTACACTGAGCACAATACATCACAAACATTGAGTTCAGAGCGTTAGGCCAACTGTCAGCTTCATCTGAAATACTTTATACCAGCATTAACCTCCTTAATGGTTACTACGCCTCTGCAATTCCAGCATTATTTCTGTCTAATCAATCATCTAGGTGTCAGTGTACTGTTTGGCCATTCCATGCAGTTTTACTTTCCTCCGACACCTTCTGTTCAGGCTGGAGCATTATAGGCTTTTCCTCATGTTCGCTACTGAACTTACACATATATACAGGCATAAATTAACAATTTACATTCAATTTTCATTAAAAGATATTGAATATTTCAAACCTACCACAATTCATGGAAATACACAGATACGTTGACTAGCAATGAATTCTGGCACAATTACTGGCACAAATTCCCATCTGCTTATGTTCCAGGCTTTTATTTATCAAAAATATGAGCTGGCTTCAACGCACTGTTGCTTTATCAAGCTTATTTGAACTAGTGGTCTCGAACTAACGCTCCTAAGTGATTATATCAGCGAGTCTGGCCAATGGAGCCACGTTTCGACAAGTGTTTGAAAAAATTTTACCTTCCTACGTCTCCCCTAACAACCAAAGATAGTATTTATAGTCCGACCAATCGTGTTTAGTCTTATATTTGTTGCGCTCCAATCAATTTGGAGTTTACATGGTAGGCTATTTCTGTACGTAAGGTTTTTTCGAACACGTTATAAAAAAATTTTATGAGCAGAAATGATTTCATGCTGTCAGGCATCCCCACTATTTTATTTTGGTTATAACTTGTTAATTCCTAGACTATTTGCGTAACGTTTTACATATTCTTTGTCAGCAAACCCTAAGGAACCCAAATATACAAATTTAAAAGAGCTAAGTGGCTGCATTCAAAATATGCAATTTCTTCGACCTCCTGTTTCGAAGATGTGCTGTCTGGGTACTGTAATGTTTTCAAACGTAAACCCATCTAATGTTATCTTTTCTAATAAGCGTTTTTCGTGATTTTAAAACCTAACTCTGGGAAGGGTAGTGAATTTATCACTGTCCGTCTGAAAAAAAAGTTAGTGCATGTGGCCTTACACGCGTGATAGTAGTAATTGTGTATCGCGCGACGCGTGTTGCATGCGTTCCTGATTTTCAGCCCTCCCTCTCTCTTTCTATTTGAGTCCATCTGTTCGTTCGTTTTGGTAACGCAGTATAATTAATGTTAGGATTAATTTAGGTTATTACGCAGTCTGCCTCTCAATGTTTTTCCAAGAAATACAGCACACGTTTCATTGAAGAAAGCGGGTAATAATATAGTAGGCTTTTACTATCAACGTGAAAGCGTTACAATTTGCAGACGAAGCATAAAACAAAGGGGATTTCGAGTACATTCCTTGTGACAGCACTGTTATTTTACCATTGCTCTTTTCTTTATTAGAATTTATTTGTTACGCTTTACATTTACCTTTTAATTTATATATGTGGATTAGAATATTTCACGACAATGATCAAATCTACAGAGCAATGAAATGTTTAATAAATGACTAACTTTAGGACAGATTCATTATCTGTATACAAACGTGAGTGACAGCTCACGAGTGAAGCCATCTTGGAACCAAACATGTAGTGACTTTCAAGAAGAGAAAAGGGATGCCCGTATTATCGCTTGATTAGTCCAGAGATCACTGCTACACATGAGAACCCATTGCTAGCGGTTCCATATTATTATATAAAAAAAAACTGTGCTGAACATTATGTTAAAGAATCGTCGCTAGACGAGCTTAATTCTAGAAGCCATCTGAAATATTATTTATAAGCTGACGTGCTCAGTCAGTGAAGTCAGATGATATATATGTATGGGCGATACTGAGTGCTTGGCTACTGACAGTCCATTATAATATTATTCTACATGAGTGCCCATGTAACATAACATTGCAAGACCAGTTATCCACTGTACCCTGATGTATTATGCCAACCTGTGATTTGTCAGTATCTGTGCTGTCGAGTGTGTACGTCCAATTAAACTTTAATAAAGGTACACAGTCGTTGGTGTCGATGACTTCCAGCCATACATGAGTGTGAGAAAAGAACATTTGTCAACACCACGAACTCTTCCTATCATTCGCACATTATACACTCCATCTATGTCTACACACCACTGCGTAGGTCAAGTTGACATTCCATACACTACAGTGGAGCAAACAACACCATAGTGATCTTATCAACTGATGATGATGATGTCTGTCAAAAAAGAAAAAGAGACGTTATCAACTGGTGGACCAGCTTTCTGGGTTTGACCTCGCAGAAGTTAAGAAGTCAACTGATTACCGATACCAGACCGTTTCCTGTGGCTGATACGACACACTTGCAGTATTGGTTTGCTCTTTGTCAACACTTCGTCACGTGACCTGTCAAGTGAATGCAGTATGTAGGTCAACGTTGTTGACATTTTTACATTAGACATTACAGAGTTGCACAGAACAGTTGGATCAATTCTTGTCAATATTAACAGGAAGACAGTATTTGTGAACTAAGAAGTCCTATTTTCATCGATGGATCTTCTTGTTTTCCATATATGAACTTTAATATTTAAGGCCAGAATGTTTAATTGAATAAAGTGGCAGTTTGTTTATTTTCATAAAAATAACTTTGCCATTACTGTAAAACTGAGCCTATTTTGCAACACATACTATCATACACATAATTTATATATATTTATGTTTACATGTTATTTGTTTGTATAGTATGTTAGTTTCTATGTCAGCGGGTTGTGTTTAAGGTTGGGCGGAGTCCTCACAACAGAATATCCCACGTCATAGAGGGTCCGTTGTGGGCGTTTTCTATAGGTGCAATTTTCTTGATTGAAAATTTGCTTGCAACAACTGTTGCTTTTGTGTTAGCTGTGAAGTCTGTAATTATTGTTATTTTTTTAATATTTCTTTGTTCTTTAGTTTTGTTTTGAGTTGTTTGTAATTTGTTGGTCTACCCTTTTCTATCTTTCAGTTCTATTCACAATTTATATTCATATACTGTGACGTAATTTGTGTTGTTATTCTTTGCAGATTCAGTGATTATTTTCATTGATTTCCCTATTTGATTTATTTTGATTTCTGCAAACGTTCTTGTATTGTCAGTCCTATTTGTACTTTATGTATTCTGTTGGTTGACATATGTTTTATATAGGTATATTTCATAAGACACTATTGCCTGTGCACTGCACTTGGATTATGGTATAAACCAGTACCTGATTATTATTACTGTCATACAAGACCTTATTAAGGCTTGGGACCCACAGATATTGGGATAGTATACTGATTAATCAAGTCATTAAGAACTTGTGGTATGATTATTATTATTTCAGGTGATTAGTATTATTGTTAGACACCATGTCTACATTAGAATACTTCATTATACAAGGGAAAGCCCTTGATAAGACTGGTCAACAATTAGAACAATGGGCAGTTGCTCAATATGACAAAGCATTAGCTGCAGAAGAGAGAAGAGCTATGGCAGAAGAGAAAAGATTAGAAAGAGAAGCTGAGGCTGCTGCTGAACAAAAGAAATTGCAGATGCAGGTACAGCAAAGGAGATTTGAAGCTGAACAAAAAAAATTAGAAAGAGAAGCTGCTGCTGAACAAAAAAGATTAGACAGTGAAGCTGAACAAAAAAGATTAGACAGGGAAGCTGAACAAAAAAGATTAGACAGTGAAGCTGAACAAAAAAGATTAGACAGGGAAGCTGAACAAAAAAGATTAGACAGAGAGGCTGAAGAAAAAAAAGCAATAAGAGAACATGAATTTGAGTTGGAGAAATTGAGATTGACACGTATGAGTAATGTTAATCAGGCATCTAGTGGTAATGGTAAACCTTCTACTTACAAGGTTAAGGTTCCACCGTTCAATCAGTCCAGTGACGATATTACATTCTGGCTGGATAGATTTGAACGTTCTTGTCGTACACATAATGTGGATAAATCACAATACGCTAATCAATTAGCAGAAAACTTGAAAGGTGAATCTTTGACTAGATTATGCCTTGTAGGAGAAGCAGATAAGGATAATTATGATGTCATTAGGGCGGCTTTGATAAAAAAAATATCAGCTAAGTGAAGAAGGCTATCGCCTTTTATTTAAGACGATGGTACCTGAGACAGGTGTAGAATTCTCAGAATTCACTGCAAAGGCACGTCTCACAGCTGATCGTTGGATTGAGCTTTCCAAAACAGAAAAAACGTATGAAGGACTTATGGATTTGTTGCTCAGAGATAAGATTATGTCATGTGTGAACAAACCATTCCTTGAATTTATACATGAGCGTAAACCCAAATCTCTAAAAGAAATGGAAGAATATTGTTCCCAATATGTCACTGCACACCCCGACGTGACTTTTGGCAACACTAAGATTAAGGAGAGTATGCCAGTTGCTTCAGCAACACCATACAATCCCAATTATTCACACAGATTTCAGGGACCTCAAAACAGATTTGATAAAAAAGGTAACCATAATAGTTATCAAAACCAAGGTAACCAATCATTTCAGGGTTCTTCTTCAAAGAACTGGAGACGAGCTGATAGCTCTCGACACAGGGGTGGTCATAATTATAGGAATTTCCGTAGAGGAAGTAATTATAGAAACTATCAGGGTTATCCGTCTTGGAGTCAACAAGATCATAATTACAGAGATACTCATTATAATGAATATGATAATGGTAACCAAGGGAACTATGACTCAAACCCAAATAGGGGTTACAATAGAGGTAACAATAACTACAGAGGTGATAATAACCGAGGTAGATCTCAAAACAAAAGACATAAACCACATTTTCAGGCAAACTCTGCACAACAAGAGTCCCATGAAGCCTATAAACAGAGTAAAGATAATAATGATGCTAGTAATATGGCATGTGCCGCTTTTGATTTTGGGAGAGCATCTCAGTGCCCCCAATGCAAAACGTTATTTGAGCCAACCACAGTGTCTACTTTAAGCTGTGGCCATCCTCTTCCTGCTCTTCCGGCATCAGTCGCGCATGATGGAAGAGGTTCTCTTGTCTTACATAAGGGTTTAGTGAATAACAATCCAGTCTCTGTGCTATTTGATTCTGGATGCACCACAATTGGTGTTAGGCAGTCACTCGTAGATCCTTCCCGTGCCACTGGACAAGTAGTCAAATGTGTAACATTTGGCGGCACATTAGAGAAATACTCTACTGCTATCATTAGGATTGCTACTCCTTTCTTTACAGGAGATGTACACGCATGTCTTCTCCCGAATCCGATCGCTGACCTCATCATCGGTCGCATTCATGGAGTCAGAGAATGCACTCCGCAACAAATTTCCACGTGGGAAAGGCAAAACATGCAGCTTGCTAACGCTGTAGTCACTAGAGCTCAGGCTCTTAATATGCCTCAAACTTCATCTACTGAAGATAATGAAGTGCATAACCAAGATAATCCCTTGGTAATTTCTCGTGACTCGTTTATAAAACAGCAAGAAGATGATTCCACTCTGAAGAAATTCTTCATTCTTGCAACTAAAGGTGATCCGAATAAAGACACAAGTCGTAAATCGTGGATTACAAAGAAGAATGGCGTACTTGTACGTATGGTTCAAGACTCCATTACGTCAAGTCATTCTCAAATCCTGGTTCCCAAGAATTTGAGAGTTAGAATTTTGCAGCACGCTCACGACTCTCAGTGTGCTGGACACATGGGTTTTTCCCGTACTAAGTCAAGAGTCCTTGCGGCTTTCTTTTGGCCATTGGTAAACAAGGACATACGGATTTATTGTCGATCTTGTAAAGTATGTCAGGAAGTTAAATCCAAAGGTCCACGGCATGCTGCACCCATTCAGGCGGCGGACATTCCTATTCGGCCGTTCCAAAAAATGGCCATAGACATTATTGGTCCATTTAAGATCAAGTCTGCCAGAGGACATCAGTTTATCTTGACGTGTGTTGATATGTGCACACGTTGGCCAGAGGCTATTCCTCTGAAGAGCATTACTACTGCTGATATTGCAGATGCTCTTTGGCTTATATTTTCGCGTCTGGGGTTCCCCGGAGAGATATTGTCAGACCGTGGCACCCAACTAATATCAGATACCATGTCTCAAGTAATGTCTACTCTGCAGATAGATAGATCTTTAAGTAGTATCTACCATCCAATGTCTAATGGTATGGTCGAACGCCTTAATAGAACACTTAAAAACTTACTGGGGAAGATAACTGAGGATCATCCTCAAGACTGGGACAGAGTTTTACCTGCGGCCCTCTTCGCTTACAGAGAGGTACCCAATGAACATACGGGATTTTCTCCCTTTGAACTCGTCTTTGGCGCGCGTCCGCGTGGCCCTATGTCGTTGCTTCACGATCTCATAACATCTGACAATATTGACGATGACACAAAGTCATCCTACGAATATGTTATCGCGTTGAGACAAAAAATTATCGAAGCATGCAAATTAGCAACTTCTTCTTCTGAATTTGCGAAACAGAAGGCAAGGCAATTTGCCAATAAGAAGAGATGCTTACGACAACTTTGTCCTGGTGACAAAGCATTTGTATTACTACCTTGTAGGGAAAACAGATTACTTATTTCTTGGAAAGGTCCGTACGATATAATATCGAAAATTTCCGATGTCGACTATATTGTCGATATTGATGGGAGCATAAAACCTTCCACATCAATATGCTTACTGAATTCCATGAACGTCCGGATTATTTGCAACCCATTTTCCAAGCAACGGACAATTCTCCAGTACAGCATGGTCATTACTCATCACTGTCCGTGATACAGGATGAGGAAACAAGTTTTTCAGATGTAAATCTCCCCCTTCCAATGATCCCACTTCATTCTAGTGAATCATGGAAGAACGTTACTGTCTCTCCTGATTTGTCTCTAGGAGAACAGCGACAAGTTTCAACTATGTTGCAAACATTTCAGGATGTACTCACTGACATCCCTGGACAAACGAATGTCATTCAACATGACATTGTTCTAACTGACCATACTCCTATTAGGGTTAGACCTTATCCTATACCTATACATTTTCAAGCACAGGTCGAGAAAGAGTTGGATGAGATGATAGATTTGAAAATAATCGAACCATCCACCTCTGCATATTCTTCGCCGATGGTTATTGTGCGTAAAAAAAGACAATAACATACGTCTTTGCGTTGACTATCGAAAATTGAATCAAGTAACGAAGTTCGGTGCCGAACCTATGCCTTTACTGGAAGAGCTACTTACTCGACTCTCCAAATCTCATTTTTTCACTAAACTTGATTTGTCTAAAGGATATTGGCAAGTTCCTTTATCTGAACGCGCCAAACCTCTCACGGCTTTTTCAACACCTAGAGGTTTGTTCCAATGGAATTTTATGCCTTTCGGTCTTATGAACGCACCAGCTACATTCGTACGCATGATGCGCCGAATCCTATCTTATCGGTCAGATGTCATTGCATATCTAGACGACATCTGTCTTTTCAGTGATACTTGGGAAGATCACTATTCAGGGTTAGATGAATTGCTGTCTACTTTGCGCGAGCACAACCTGACAGCGAAACCCTCTAAAGCCTATATTGGTTTTAGCGAAATTTCTTTCCTAGGCCACCGAGTTGGTCATGGTTTCCTAAAGACAGAGGACCATAATACTAGTAAGATACTTAACATCTCGATCCCTAAGACTAAAAAAACAGGTGAGAAGTCTGTTAGGTCTTATTCAATTTTATGGCAGATTCATTCAGAATCTATCCTCTATCATGGCACCTCTTTCAACACTTCTAAAGAAAGGTTCGCCTAATGTGGTCCACTGGTCTCAGGAATGCCAATGCTCTCTGGATAAGATTAAAACATTGTTTTCAACACCACCTATTTTAGTGCTACCTACTAAAGATAAGACATTCGTTCTTCGTAGTGACGCTTCATCCACTGGGATTGGAGCGGCACTAATGCAAGAGTACTCTGGAACTCTGCATCCTGTAATGTATATTTCCAGAAAACTTAATGCGGCAGAAAGGAATTATTCGGTTTTAGACCGTGAGCTATTAGCTATGGTTTGGTCGATTCTCAAACTACAGAGATTCCTTCTGGGCGCACATTTCATAGTAGAAACCGACCAAAAAGCTCTTACTGCTATACAGAGTAAGAATTTGAAGAGCTCGAGGTCTACTCGCTATGCAATTGCTCTTCAACCTTTTCATTTCTCTGTGCGAGCTATTCGTGGATCAGATAATGTGATGGCAGACATTCTGTCAAGATGCCCACATGATTCCACATAACTATTAGGGCTTAGACTTCTTGATATGTCTAGTTCTATAGTAGTTCCTTTTCTATATCATGATAGATACACATTTGTAATTTAATAATATAATGATTGTATCACTACATAGCGGTTCATTGATGTTTATTCACCGCTGTGCTTTGATGATTTTTTCTTCATAAATCATAAATTTAAGATATCTAATACGAAATGATGATATGAATTTTTTAGGCATTGTGTAATTGCCAGAATTGTATTATACTTTGATGACACCTTCCTGGAAAAATATACTTGTAGAGAAATAATTTCTCTCAGTTTATGAGACACATTCTCACCAGTCGCTCCATAAGTCGACTTAGCCTCATATTAGGCGTTATAGGTATTCCTGATATTTTCATCTGCGCATTATTCATGCGTTGTGAGCCTATTGTACGTTGCTCCTAGATGTATTTCAAAAAAAAAAATTCCATTTTTTTTTTTCCCGGGAGGTGTGGTAAGACTGTTACGTGCAGTCTTTGATATCTTACAATATTATACATTGGTATACTTGTTATGTTCGCAAATATTTTGTAAACAAAATAGTGCTCAAGGAAAAGTCATTATTGAGTTACTTCCCTTGAAAGTTGTGTCGTCTCTTCGATCGAACTCCGCGGATGAATCCATTTTACTGCGATTTATTCGTTGTTTGGGTAGTAATAGATTGTTCTTGCTTCAGAATATCTATGGCCTGAATTTATGTATATTGTTTGTCTGAGTAGGACGAGTTTGTCTTATATCTGTATATCTTTACATATCTAAGTCGAACTATATGTTCTGTTGTCTCTAGAGAGGTCAAAGGCTATTCGGCGGATGTGCCGCTAGGGTGTGGTGTGATTTGGCTTCGTCCTGATGGGGACTGTTTTTTCTATGTCGGCTTGTCGCCGGGAAAAAAGTGATCTCAGTATTTGTGGGGAAAGTGATAGTCGTCTAGACCTATCGTGTATGCTTTACCCCAGTGTTTATTCGTATTGCCAAGGAATGGCAGAATCATATTTCTGATACCAAGGTAATCAAAGATACTCTTATGAACTCTCGTACGAAGCCACCATTTTCGATAGGTACGATTTGTAAGTCTAAGAGAATATATTTGACTCGATGAAAACGACTTCGATTCCTAGCAGCACTATATCCTGTAGAATGCAGTCAATTGTTCATGATCAAATCTACAGAGCAATGAAATGTTTAATAAATGACTAACTTTAGGACAGATTCATTATCTGTATCCAAACGTGAGTGACAGCTCACGAGTGAAGCCATCTTGGAACCAAACATGTAGTGACTTTCAAGAAGAGAAAAGGGATGCCCGTATTATCGCTTGATTAGTCCAGAGATCACTGCTACACATGAGAACCCATTGCTAGCGGTTCCATATTATTATATTAAAAAAAAACTGTGCTGAACATTATGTTAAAGAATCGTCGCTAGACGAGCTTAGGTCTAGAAGCCATCTGAAATATTATTTATAAGCTGACGTGCTCAGTCAGTGAAGTCAGATGATATATATGTATGGGCGATACTGAGTGCTTGGCTACTGACAGTCCATTATAATATTATTCTACATGAGTGCCCATGTAACATAACATTGCAAGACCAGTTATCCACTGTACCCTGATGTATTATGCCAACCTGTGATTTGTCAGTATCTGTGCTGCCGAGTGTGTACGTCCAATTAAACTTTAATAAAGGTACACAGTCGTTGGTGTCGATGACTTCCAGCCATACATGAGTGTGAGAAAAGAACATTTGTCAACACCACGAACTCTTCCTATCATTCGCACATTATACACTCCATCTATGTCTACACACCACTGCGTAGGTCAAGTTGACATTCCATACACTACAGTGGAGCAAACAACTCCATAGTGATCTTATCAACTGATGATGATGATGTCTGTCAAAAAAGAAAAAGAGACGTTATCACGTAGCTCATAGTTATGTTTATTTTTCTGAGCGTTTCCATTGGTCGAGGGAAAGCTAGGGGATGCGTAGGAGAGAACACGCGGGGGTGGCCCCGGTGTGTGTATAAATAGCCAGTTAGAACTGTGGGCAAATCTCTTGAAGAAATATTGCCTGCCGTCAGACTATGTAATTTATCGTCTCCACTGGGGGAAAAACAGCGATGAATTGGTATGTAGAATTTTATTAATCATTTTACTTATTAGGGGTTCTTTTAGAATTTCGCCCTTAGTTAATTTCTTCGGGGACATTAATTCTTAAGTTCTAAACGATAGTGCCATCCATTATCATTTTTGGAAGAACGACGTAAATGTAACAGTGTGCTTATTCTTTCTATGATTTTGGCAGTAGATAAGAGTGTGTGAAGTTGTGAGAAACACGTGTGCCCATATTTGTAGAATGTTATGTAAAACCACCATTTATTGCTGTGTATTTACTAATGTAATTTTATGGGGAAATCCCTGGCGTGTTCGTTAATTTTACTGAGCCTTAAATGTGAGAAATATTGTCGTAGGGTTCAGATTTACGTTGTAAGTGAATTATACTGCTTAGGGGAGGAAACTATTCCTATAGCGAGATTTAATTTAATATTGGAGCAAGCCGGGAAACCTCAATGGGTAATGTTAAAAAGGGAGACCCCGGAATTTTGGACAAAAGAAGTTCCCGAGTTGAAAATGTTGACACGTGGGTAGCCATGTGTGACGGCCAAGTGGCCCGTCAGACAGGGTTTGTTTATTTGGCTGGCGGATTTTAGATGAGAGAGAGAGAGGGGGAAGGAGTTAGAATGAAGAGACACGTGAGTAGGAATATTTTATGTATCGTTTTTTTCAGAACGAGAGAAAGAGGGAGGAGAGAGATTTAAGTGCCACGTGGGTAATATTATTTTTTTGTATTGTTGTACATGACGAGAGAGCCACGTGGGTAATATTATTTTTTGTATTGTTGTACATGACGAGTGAAGGACTGAGTAAAGGAGTTATAAAGATTAATGGGTTAGAGATGCGTTATGTTGGAGTTGTATTCAATAGACGCATTTCCTTTTAATTTCAGCGAGTCACGGCGAAACAGTGGGGAGCATAATTTTGTCAAATAAAATTTTTCACGGCATAAGACATATCTCAGGGTCAGAGTACTTGAGTTATCGTCAGGAGCAAAAGAAAATTACCCTATGGTCTCTGGCAGTGAAGTCCCTATGCTTCAGCTGGAACAGGGTTTATTTATCATACAGCCGAGAGCATCGCCATTATAGTCTCTAGCAACGGCAGGTGGCCGTGAGACTGGTTTCAATTGCGTACAGCCGGAAATCAAGGCTGTGGGTTTTCCTATAATTCCGGAGCGGGTTAAAAGAGGGAAGCAATTCAGCAGCAGAGAAGTTTTCGACAGTTAATCAAGTACCTCATGCTTGATGCCAGAACTTCATCATCATCATCGCAGAATTCAGGAACAGGTGATAGGGTTACCATACCTGGGTCGTGAAGGTAACGAGAGAAGAGCGTAACGGAGACGACGCATCATCAGTCGTCGAGTGTTGGAGAGACACTGAGACCAAGGGAGAGAGAGAGAGAGATAGAGAGAGAGAGAAGGAGGGAGAAAATAGACAGGACCAGTAGGGTCTGTTCAGTGTCCACTCGAAGGATAGACACTGAGCCTTTGGGTTACTCCAAGTCTATTATTTTAGCATCGCCAGTGGTGTTAGTTAGCGGCGCATATCGCCTAACAAGTGTAAAGCGGTGTAGACGTTCGTTGAGGAAGAGTCAACCGGACTGAGACAGTAGAATCGTATTTGTGTTAGAGAGTGGAGGCTAAAGTGGACATCCCCCACAAAAGTAGAGTTATTTTTAATCACTAACCATTTTTGTTGTTCCTCAGCAGGGTGACAGAAAGAGTGAATGTGAGTTGGGGTTTTCTAGTGTCTATCTAATCTAATTGGTACGTTGTTGTCAGGCCGTGCAACAGTGCACGCTATCGACTGACTTGATGACGTATGATGCCATTTTATGTTTTTCTTGTATGTAAATAAATATATACATATATTATTTACTGGATCAGCTTCTACTCCTTACTATACTTACTTTATGTCGCCTGTATAGTGGTGTCTGTGGTCGTTTTTATACACCTTATCTCCTTGTATTTAAAGGAAGTCAGAAGAGGGTGAGATTATAGCCAGTTTGTAGTCATGAAGCGGCAAGGGTGAGTCAAAATCTGGTTCTATCCCTTGAGCCAATAGTCTCATCTGTCCACAGGCATGTCATTTTCCATCTAAATTCTATCTTCTCAGACTTTCTCATACTAGGGTCTTGCTTTCATTCAGGCAAACTCTAAAAACTTAAAACCACTTCGTGACAAATGTCTTAAATCCTACCCCCTGCAGACCCAAGTAGAACAGTCCCAATTAAGATGGTTTGGCCATGTCTGCAGAATGGGAGAAGATCGGATACCACGACAACCATGGGAAACAAAGAGCCAAGGATCCAGACCCCGAGGACGACCCAGAGTCCGCTGGGAGGACAACATTAGACAATCTTTGAAGGACCGAGGACAAGAATGGAACCAGGCCAGGAGGAAGACAGCCGATAGAATAGTCTGGCGCTCTCTCTTCCAAACCTCTACACCTCACGGTAGAAGGGGAACGACTAAGTAAGTAAGTAAGACAAATGTCTACAGTAAATTATACGACCTCATTTGCACATTTTTGGTTTATCAAGCAATTGGCATGATTTTAGCGTGAAATTGCACTTCTTGAACATAAAACAGTTTTTATCCGGTGTTACGCACACATTGTCAATCAGTGGCGTGTCTACAAAAAGTACTGTGTGGTTAAGTAGGAAAAATGAGTCTGCGAGTACATTTTATGACATTACAGCAAATCACAGATAGGATTTTTAAGTATTTCTGCAATGAAGCTACTCGAGGAAAACTATATCATTCTATTTCAAACCCACAAAAGAGGACTATTCATGCCTTGGGGATAAACAAACGATCATTGCACCACTTGATAGCGACATCTGAAATATCTAATTCCAGTGTTTTACACACAAAAATTAGGCCAAGAGTGGTGGATAATTTTGACAGAGAATTGATCCGCAGAGAAATTTGCAATATGTTTCACAATAATGAGGCAGTGACTTTAAGGAAATTGAAAATTTGGTTAAGAAAGAATAATGACATTGATATTTCCAAATCTACGCTATGGAGGACTATTGGGAGTTTGGGATTCACTTTTAGAAAATATGTTGGTGGTAGAAACCTTATTTGTGAGAAGCCTCATATAGTTGCAATCAGAAGCAAATATTTACGCGAGGTCAGAGAAATGAGAAGAGATTGTTATGATTTTGTGTATTAAGATGAAACTTGGATCAATGCGCACCACAGTAATGAACGAGAATGGCAATCATCTGATGGGACAATTAAGAGACTAGTACCAAGCAGCAAAGGACAGCGCCTAATAATTGCATATGCAGGAAGCAGCCATCATGGGCTTCTAAATAATACTGAACTCATATTTGTTTCAAAATCCACAGATAATAGGGATTATCATACAGAGATGAATGGCAAGATATTTCAAGATTGGATTGTGAATCATATACTTCCTTCATTGGATTGACCGTCGTGTTTGATAATGGACAATGCTTCATATCACAACGTTGTGGCACCAGAAGATAAAGTTCCTAATTCATCAAGTACTAAAGATGTAATAAAGATATGGCTGACCAAAAACAACATTCCATTCAACGAAATGTCCCTGAAGCCTGAATTACTTGGAATTGTAAAAAAGACACAGCATACAAAGATATTTCACATAGACAAGGCAATCCATGAACATGGTCACAGATGTTTAAGATTGCCTCCTTACCATTCTCACTTAAACCCAATAGAATTAGTCTGGGCTAAAATTAAGGAACAGGTAGCAACAGAAAATAGAAAGTTCAAATTAAAAGATGTTGAAATACTTACAAAAGCCGCCATCTCCAATATAGCCAGGGATTATTGGAAGAAATATGAGAACCATGTGTTACAAGAGGAATATTGGGCGAATGATGGTTTGTCCTTTATTCAGCCGAGATTGATTATCAATTTCTCAGAGACATCTGATTATGATTCGGATGAAGTTTAATTTCTTTAAAGATGACTTTACCTTTATTTACAATCACAGTAGAGGAGCAACGTTCCATGATGATATTTATGAACCGCAAAGTGGTGATACCTATTGAAATAATTAGATCAATGAAGGTCAAGTATGGTAGCGCACTAAATGTCAATGACAAACAATGTCACCAGTATCTCGCATGCAGATCATTTAAGAAATCATCTTCAACAGGTATTCATATGCAAACGTGATGGCCACATTATTGTAATAGTAGACACGCCTATGCCTAATCATTTCACATAATCTGTGACTGAAGTGGTAAAATTTCTTTTCTCGATACACAATAATTAGTATGCCGACAAAGATCAAAGGATTTCATTCGTTTATGGGAACTAGACAAGATGCACAGATATAAAGTATATATTTGTTGGGTCTAACCGAATATAACATCGTATGCAAAAAATGGCATTAATACGTTGGACGGTTAATCAGATAATTACATTTATTTGAGGGCAAAGTTAGTGAAACGTGCTATAACACTTCACTCCAATACAGGAATATGTGCTATGGGATTACCTTCGCCATTTAGTAGCAAAGTAGGTCGTTATTGTACAACATCATTCCATAACAATGTAGACCATAGCTTTGAGTTTCTCTTTGAAGTTATAGTTCAGTTTCCGTAGTCATTTCTTGTTTTAGTTCTTATGTATTTCAATTTCTGGACCGTTTTGTTAAGTAGTTTTGTTGAATCTTGAATTAATTCCTGTTGTATGATTCTGACACGTAGAGAACAGCAAAAACAACAAACATGAAGTTACATATATTCATAAACGGGTGGTTGCGTAAATAGAAGCATTGAAATGGCACCACAAGGCTACCAACGTGAAACTAATGTCAAGAGCCAGACAAGTGTAAGTGGAACAAGAGATGAGAAAAAGGCGATGGCGATGGATTAGACCAGTGTTTCTAAAACTTTTTGTGTTCACGGCACACTTTTCAATTTTCTACAAATTCGCGGCACACCTATCTGACTCCGCGCCTGAATAAATAATTACAGTGATATATACTAAATTAAATACACTAGCTTGGGGGTACTTTCGAATAAAGAAAAATCTCAATTTGATTTTCTTTTAATTGTTTAAAATAATTTTGAAGTATATCTATTTTTGGTCAAAGCAGTTAATACAAGGGGATTGATATAAGTCTTGGGCCTGACCATGAAGAAGTCACAGGAGGAAGATGAAACTTGGCACATTTAAAGTTCATCATATTTGCACTGAATGTGTAAAGTACGCGTTTGTTTCTTCAATGGGTTTTCCTGCTACGGTGCACGGCGCAATGTACCCTATTGACCGGATCTGCTGCTCCAAAGATTTGACAAAACAATGGAAAAGAAGGAGGCCAGAGCTGTGATAGAATTTCTGGTGTTTCAGGGAAAAACCCCTACAGAAATACACAGGGAGATGGAACCAGTGTTTCGTGATTCTTGTCCTTCATATACTTCGCTAAAAAACTGGTGTCAACAGTTTAAGTGCGGCCGCTCAAATGTTGTTGATCTGCCAAGATCTGGTAAACCAGCCTCAGAGTGCAACGATGAAAATGCAACAAGAGTGAAGAAAATCATTGACCAGGATCGAAAAATGACAATTGTGGAGATAGCTAGTACAGTAAAACTAAATGAAAGAACAGTTTATAGAATTTTATACAACAGACTGAACATGAGAAAAGTGTGTGCACGCTGGGTTCCGCGACTGTTGACACGTGAACAGAAGCAAACGAGGGTAAATTGCTGTCAACAGTTGCTCAAAAAGTATCAGTCAAAAATTTTTTTGAGACCATGGTGACAGTAGCTGAGACTTGGGTACACCATTATGACCCCGAATCCAAAATTGCCAGCATGCAATGGAAAACCCCGGGCTCCCCAACACCTGTTAAGCCGAGAGCGCAGAAATCTGCAGGAAAAGTGATGCTGACTGTTTTTTGGGACGGCAAAGGTGTCCTTTTGAAAGATTATCTGCCTCGTGACAACACAGTTAATGGACAGTACTATGCAGATCTTCTCACAAAACTAAGAAAGGTTGTGACCAGGAAACGAGGGATAACGCGCACTCAAAATCTTTCTTTGCTTTAAGACAACGCGCCCTCTCACAAAGCACGGCTTGTGCAGCTAGCAGCCAACGATTTGAATATTGAAATTCTTCCACACCCACCATATTCTCCAGATTTGGCTCCATCAGACTTTTTTCTATTCCCAAATCTTAAAAAAAACAGCTAAAAGGCATGTAGAAGGTGTGTAAAAGGTGTGTAGAAGTTATGTAGAAGGTGTGTAAAAGGTGTGTAGAAGTTATGTAGAAGGTATGTAGAAGGTATGTAGAAGGTATGTAGAAGGTGTGTAGAATGTGTGTAGAAGGTATGTAGAAGGTATGTAGAAGGTGTGTAGAAGGTGTGTAGAAGGTGTGTAGAAGGTGTGTAGAATGTATGTAGAAGGTGTGTAGAAGTTATGTAGAAGGCATGTAGAAGGTATGTAGAAGGTATGTAGAAGGTATGTAGAAGGTGTGTAGAAGGTGTGTAGAATGTATGTAGAAGATGTGTAGAAGGTGTGTAGAAGGTGTGTAGAAGGTATGTAGAAGGTGTGTAGAAGGTGTGTAGAATGTATGTAGAAGGTGTGTAGAAGGTGTGTAGAAGGTGTGTAGAAGGTGTGTAGAAGGTGTGTAGAATGTATGTAGAAGGTATGTAGAAGGTGTGTAGAAGGTATGTAGAAGGTATGTAGAAGGTATGTAGAAGGTATGTAGAAGGTATGTAGAAGGTATGTAGAAGGTATGTAGAAGGTGTGTAGAATGTATGTAGAAGGTGTGTAGAAGGTGTGTAGAAGGTGTGTAGAAGGTGTGTAGAATGTATGTAGAAGGTGTGTAGAAGGTGTATAGAAGGTGTGTAGAATGTATGTAGAAGGTGTGTAGAAGGTGTGTAGAAGGTGTGTAGAAGGTGTGTAGAAGGTGTGTAGAATGTATGTAGAAGGTGTGTAGAAGGTATGTAGAAGGTGTGTAGAAGGTGTGTAGAATGTATGTAGAAGGTGTGTAGAAGGTGTGTAGAAGGTGTGTAGAAGGTGTGTAGAAGGTGTGTAGAAGGTGTGTAGAATGTATGTAGAAGGTGTGTAGAAGGTGTGTAGAAGGTGTGTAGAAGGTGTGTAGAAGGTGTGTAGAATGTATGTAGAAGGTGTGTAGAAGGTGTGTAGAAGGTGTGTAGAATGTATGTAGAAGGTGTGTAGAAGGTGTGTAGAAGGTGTGTAGAAGGTGTGTAGAAGGTGTGTAGAATGTATGTAGAAGGTGTGTAGAAGGTGTGTAGAAGGTATGTAGAAGGTATGTAGAAGGTATGTAGAAGGTGTGTAGAAGGTGTGTAGAAGGTGTGTAGAAGGTGTGTAGAAGAGAGAAGGAGATAGAAATGGGAATGATAAAGAAGACATGGAAAAAACCTTGAGTAAATAACATGCCACAGGAAGACTTGGCACGTGATAGGAAGACTTGGCATGTGTTTATTGAAGGCACATGCTCCTCGGGGAACACACGGGTATTGACTGGTTTATAGATTTATTTGTGTATATATTTTCTCCTGGCTATTGCTTCACCATGTGTTGTTTGTTGTGGACTAGTTTATTTAGTCTGTGATCTTACTGACTGATTGCAACCGTGGCTGACGAAAGGTTTTTTCCGGAAACGCCCCATGTTACAATTATACTATTCTATTGTAAAAACAGCATTCTATAAAATGAAGTATATTTTATGAAATAATTCTTTGTCAATAGAAATAAAAAGAGAGTTCTTCATTGTTATATAGAACCAACCCTGTCATATGGTAGTGAGTCATGGACAATTAGTAAACAAGTAGGGAAGGCACTAGAGGCCACAGAGATTTAGTTTTACAGAATTGTTTAAAATACCATATATATATATATATATATATATATATATATATATATATATATATATATATATATATATATATATATATATATATATATATATATATATATATATCTTCTTCTTTGATCCTTAGCCGCCGACCGTCAAAAGCAGTCAGTGGCCATTACGCCTGATGGCGTCTTGTAGGGCAACAACAAATTGATTCCACTTTGCTCGGTCGGCGGCCATCCTTCGTACAGTTCCGAAACTCTGGTTCATTCTTTGCATCTCAGCCTCCACAGTCCTCCGCCAAGTTGTTTTTGGTCGCCTCTCTTTCGTTTTCCTTCAGGGGTCCATAGCATAGCTGTTCTTGTGATGGCATCGGGGTCTCTTCTGAGGACATGGCCAACCCAGCTCCAGCGTCTGCCAGCTATGATGGTGTGCATGTCCTCTTGCTTGCTCCGAGTAAGCAGATCTTGGTTGGTGATGATATTCGGCCAAAAGATTCGGAGAATTTTTCTTAGGCATGTTGTATGAAAAGAGGACAATTTCGACATTTCCTTCTCTGTAACTCTCCAGCTCTCCGCGCCATAGAGAAGCACAGAAAGCACACAGCTCTGATATAATCCTAATTTTGTGCTTGTGCTGTACTGAGAGGACTTCCAGATGTTGTTTAGACTAAAAAAGGCTGTTCTTGCTTTGTTCATTCTGTTGTTGATGTCTTTGCTTGCTCCGCCGTCTGCTGTTACTATGCATCCTAGGTATGTGAAGGCATCTGTCTGTTCCAGTTGCTGATTCCTTACTGATATGGGCTCAGGGTTGCTCACATTGAGCGTCATGACCTCTGTCTTCTTTAGGTTAATGTTCAAGCCCACCTGCTGGCTATACTTATTAAGTCTATCCGTTTTTTCCTGGATGTGTTGATGTGTTGATTTATATATATATATATATATATATATATATATATATATATATATATATATATATATATATATATATATATATATATATATATATATATATATATATATATATATATATATATATATATATATATATATATATATATATATATATATATATATATATATATATATATATATATATATATATATATATATATATATATATATTTGCATAGAGTGTTAGCATTTTCCCAAAAATGTTTTCTTGATTTTTTCGCAGACCTGATCCCCAAGCGGACGACCAACGGTTTTTTTCTTTTCTATATCATTTATAAGTGTGTACTAGTCAGACGATATTGTGTGACTATAAATTATACTACTGGACTTACCAAATACAGGATATATTTTAACTGCCCCACAGTGGCGTATACCTGAATCCATCATCATCATTTTTAACATTTGAAGCAACCGGGATTTTCCAGATACTAGAAGTATTCCCCTCTCTTAAATGGTAAACACCAAGGATTCTCACAATATTCAATATTTGTAGTAAACCCTATATCCAGATAGAAGTTCCTTCCCGAGCGGGAAACAAGCCTGTTTTCCCCCGCCCGCCCAAACACTGCAAGAGTTGTCACAACGAAGATATTCAGTTGTAGTTCCTGTGTCTAGACTTATATTCCCCTGTACACTCATCGGAGGAACAGTGATAGTTTTAGAACAGTGAAGACAACTTTTACGATTTATATTGCATCCAGGATTTATCGAAGAATAAACATATTCGGCGTTCACCTCATTAGTTTTTTTTTTTTTTTTTTTGGGGGGGGGGGGAACTGGGGCCAATTTGTATCCTCGACAGCTGGGGTGATACATTAATCAACAGTGAAATAGGGATTATGTTCGTGGAATAAATTTACCAAGGGATACCACAGACCGGACGGGAAGAGTACAAATAGGTAAGAGAGTGGGAGTTGGCTACATGAGTGAGAGAGCGCGTGATGATTTTATTGTTGCTGGAAACTATCTATTAATTTGGTTTTTGATTTTGTTTACTTTATCTGGTCTTATATTGTACCAAGATTTGGTATTCTATAACATAGTGCTAACCTTCAACCTTTGGGTTAATATTTCTTTGGGTTTGTTTTCCTTTATACGGCGAATGCGCACCATGCTTCTTTATTTCCTCTATATGTAAAAGATTTTCTTGATTTCTTTTGGGTATTTGATGTTGTGACCAGTTTAGTGATAATAAACAACAAAGAAAACTTAACTTTGTATGTTGGTCAGACCCATACCCATTTACCCTTAGTTTTTTCACGTTTGTGTGTCTGGTTGTCACATAGTGTGGGTGTAAAGTAACCTGTTCTTATTTTTTATAGGGAGGCAAAGACTGTCTTGTAACAAAGCACAGTTGTACGGATAGGCTGGAGGAGAGAAACTTACTCACTCCAGAGACATACCTTTCCCTCAACCTACCACCTGTGAAATCTATTTCTATACATTCTCGTGTATCTGTCAACATTCACTCTTTAATTAGACGGGGCCCAATAAAACAATTAACCTACAGTACGAAAGGATGTCCTGAAAAACGCCAATGCGCAGAGAAAACTTATTTCACAAGTTAGAAAGAAACAATCCACTTTTTGGGGGACATGTTATGAGAAGAGGAAAGCTGGAATATATCGCAACAACCGGTAAGATTTAAGGAAAAAGAGATAGGGGAAGACAAAGAGAGCAATTACTGGACAGTTTGACATCGTGGCATGGAATAGTACCGGAGACAGGAAGTTGTGGAGAGGCATGATCTCCTAAGCCACTAGGCATTGTACTTGAAGAAGAGATTGTAAAACTGACGAAGGTTCTACTATTACCCTCAGTTAAATTTCTCTATCAACACCAGTGAAGATTTTAGTATAGGCTCTATCAGCAAACAGCAGTTTTTTTTTATGTAGCTTACAACATTGTTATAACATTGTTGACGACAAACAGAAACAAGTAAATATATTCAAATACCTGGGCACCTTAATGTCTTCAAATGGGTCATGCCTCTCATGGGTGAACAATAGAATAGTCCAGGTAAAATTTAAAAAAACCGTAAAGAGGTAAGTTAAGGTAGTCCGATAGCAAATACTACCGTAATGGGGTGAAGTGTTAGATCCTTCACAATATTAGGCCGAGCTTCGAGAGGTGGGTTGACCAGCCCCTTCCTCGTTGCCTTTGCCTTCCCTAACTCACGAGCAGAATCAGGTACCCATTTACAGCTGGGTATACTATAGCGTGACGCCACCGTGTTTCGAACTCTGTAAAGGTAGCGTTTCATAAAATGAAAAGCATTTTACGCAACAAATCTCTGTCAATAGAAATAAAACTCGCATTAATTCTTCAGCATTTCCTTACATCACCGTGCGCTGATCATTTCATACATTTACTCTCAAGTTTCATGTTGATGTATGAGAATTTTGGCATTTAATTTTGACTGATGTGTGATAATTCTGAATGTTGTAATCTGAGTAGCGCGCGATCTTACCTGTCCAAAAGCTGCTAGTTAAAAACATTTGATCCAAAAACAAATATTTTGTTTTCGAGTGATCGTTTCCGAATGTGTTAAACGCGTCCGTCTGTCCGTCCCGTTCTCACTTGTTCTCTATTCCAGTGGGTCCCAACCTTTTTACATCTAATGAACCCTTTTCCAGCTATATATAATTTTCGGGCCACCAGCATACATGTAATATCGCAATGCCATTGTTGCATCTTCTTTTCCGCACCACGACGTGTTCGCTTATGTGAATCGCTGTCGTGCTCAAACGAAGGGTATTGAGAACGGAACGACACCACATGAAACAATGACGTAATATAATATGCAGGCAGAGGTGTACAGAGATGCAGAGGTGAGTATCGTCTGCTGCGCTCTCATTGGATTGTGTTCTCGAGGTAGGGAATGTCAGATGATGTATTTGATTAAGGGAGTATTCTAAACTACTATTTCATTATATTTCGAATACGTCGCGCTAGACGACTGTGAGCGGACTTCAGACAGACAGACTGACTCGTTTTTATAGTACTATGAGCAGAACATGCAGTTTCACACATGTAGGTTGAGTGAAAGGGAAGAAGTATTTAAGTGCTTTTTCATTCAGTGCTGGATATTCTTCACGAATTTGAATCCAGAAAGTTGTCACATTAATACAGTTACTTTTCATTGCCATAAGATGCAGGTCAGAAGACAGTTCAATCAGTTTTTCTTACTCTGAAAGTGATAGGTTGTAATTTTTATCCGGTAAAAATCGTGTATTGTGTTCCCCTGGCGCTATGACGGTTATAACCGCAACCCAAAGAAAGTTCCTAAATGAACAAAATTAGGTTTTTGAATGCAGAAATTGTAAAATTATGCTTCCACTATTCCAAAAAGTTTGAAAGTTCATATTGCATTTTTTTTCTCTTCTAAATTTCACCACCCTCAGTGTCCGTGAAAGTGTTAACAAAGTCTATATACAATCACTGAAAACGTCGGGAGGATCAGGGCAAAATTAAAAGCACTTAATACCAAATCGATAACGCAGCCGCGGACCACCTGATAATGCGCCGCGGACCACCTGATAATGCACCGCGGACCACAGGTTGGGAAGCACTGCTCTATTCTACAGGTTTGTCACGGATTGCCTCCCCTGCTTTGCAGTAGTAGCCCAACAGTGGCCAAAACTCAAGAGTATCTAAATGGGTCGTCAAAGGTGTCTACCATCGCACAAGATTACTCTTGGCAGAGGTGTAGATAGAAGGATACAGACGCTTCTATCCCTTGGGAGAGTTCACAAGATAATTCAGAAGTCAAAAACAATGCTGCTTAGCGCCGAACATTTGCTAATTTATATCTGTCCGTCGTCTTTTGTGAAGGATTTAAGCAATGGTTTTTAGCCCGTTCAAGCCCCTAGTTGGTGTAATCCAACGAAATTCCTCTTATACGTAATGGCTCTATAGATGTAAATATATGTATATATAGATGTATGTTTTAAAGAATCTTGCTCAAACGTTCGCTTTCATACATATAAAACTGAATAGACTATGATTGTTTAGTTTTAAAATAACATGTAGCAAATTTAATAATGAATTAGTCTTTAACAGTCAAAATAAGGAAGAAATGCTGAATTTTGATGTAAATACAAGTTTTCGTCACGGAGACGTAGGTGAGGATTTATCAAAGTCCGTTGCTTTCGCGTATTTTACAAGAAAACTTAACTCTAGGTGAGTCCTGTCGCCGTGGTTTTCGTCACTTCTTTGTGATGAGTGTACTTCTCTCACACGAGTGGCGTAGTAACTTCAGTACTTCGAACCGTCTGATAGCTTGTAACCACAAGTAGTCTTGTACCACGAACTTTTTTAAAAATAGGGAAACAAATGCCTCTGCTAAGTACATTTGTGGACTGCCAATTAACAGGCGCATTCTCGGTGTCCACCCACCAATGTTAATCTCTCAGAAGAATGTAATTAACTAGTACACAGTGTAGCTCAGGGAAGATGATTAAAAATCACCATATTCCTCTGGGTATTAACTGGGAAAATGTGTCTGGACGGCGCGAATAATGAGTTGACTGAGTTACAATTAACAAAGTGCAAATATTTCACAAAATATTATACACTTTAGGCACATGTAATGTAATCATCACTCATCACTGGGGTCACCTCTGCTGTCGGTTTTCCGCACGGACTAGCCAGAAGAAATCACCAGCGCTTACTGTAGTGGTTTATGAATATACTAGTTTCATACGTTGAGGTTACCAGTCTCCTATATATAACCGCTTAGCAAGAAAACATGTCAAATTTACATTTGTAAAATAATTGTTACATTTACCCCAAAGTGTTGGGAATACACAATCTCCTCGCGCAGGGTAGAATGGACACGAGCAATTTACGTTATATGCTCTCGAACCACTTGCTCTGGAAATTTTGAATCCCTTTTTTGACGGGTGAATCTGCGAAATACTTGGTCTGGGAAAGTTTCTCTTATGACGGGTAATCCAATTCCTAGGTTTCCAGTCTTCGTATTTTAAGTCCTGGTCCCTTAAGTTTTTCAGTCTCTGTATTTATAAAGGCGGGCTTACTTTTTAAGGTTTTAAGTTTCCCAAATACTTCGATCTGTCACTTATAATTAGGAATTCTAAGCCCGATGTTTCTCTGGCTTCTGTGAGTCGCTCATATGACGTGTGCTGCAGTCTTTCTGTTCTGTGTCTGATTTCACTACGTCATATGTGCAGTTCTCAGTTCACGTCATAGTTGGTCTTTCCGTCGGATGTTCTAATAGGATCCATAGTTTATTACGGCTTCTTACTGTAATCCAATCGTAAGCTCTTTAGGACTGGGTTGGGGCGTCTAATTTCAAAAAATCCCCCACGTGTTTAAAATTTTAAATTCTAACACGTGACCTCTTTCAAATCAAGCAGTAATATTTCCGCCGGCTCACAACACCATGTGACCATGTCTTCCGCCAAGATATCTACCCAGACAGATTATCTGTAACAATCACCAGGGATTGTCCCACAAAAAGCGATAAACGCATCTACCCTCAGTGTAATTTGCTAGACAAACAGACACCTACGTCGGCAACCGAGACTGACTATCTTGGGTTCTTTTCATGTCGATCGGACGAGACCGTGTTGTCACAGCTTTTCACCTGGGGTCAAATGTTGGACCGACGCATTTCAAAAGATGGTCAGACTGAGAGAATAGATAAGCGTATGACCGGTATAATTACCTGGTATTATCGCATTTACCTTGCTGAACGTAAACAATTCTGCGTGTAAAGCAGATACGTCCGTAGGGGAGTAGAGTGTTAGAGACTTCATCCTACTTGATCCAGCAAAGAGCAAAATAATGAAAAGGCAATATTTATGCCAACTAAAAGCGATTGGTGAGAGAAATGAAGAAAAAGAAATGATACTGTCGTAGGGCTGAAGGTGTGAGAGATCACACAAAAGAGCATGTCCAGACGTTCTGTGACAAGGTTCATTGAAAAGTTACTTCCTATTTTTAAATTGTGATATGTTGACTTGTATCCATGGGATACACTTGTAACAAATGTACAAAATAATAAGCAATAACTGTCATTTGGCACATGAGTCTTTTTATTTTTTATTTACTTTCTGGAAACAAAATAAAATCCAAAATTGCCAGTAAGCTGATGACACCAGTGACAGCGAAAACTGCTGTAGTCTATGAAGCATTTGTCGAACAAACCGGATCTCACGCTGCGTTGTAATGTTAATGTGGCATATTATTTTATTTAATAAAATGACAGTTAATTTTCTTTATTGTGGTCTTGTTGTATAAATGACTTGTTATATAAATGACTTGTTATATAAATGACATAATTGGATAGGAATGAAGACATAACAATTTAGTTTTTGTTTTAAGGACTATCTTCATTGCACACGGACAGCTCCATCAGTGCTCCAATTTCCTCCCTTAGATCACACAAGGAGAATCTCAGCACAGTGCACGAACTTCGCAGCACCAGCGAGAATCCCAATGTGTATATATAAGAATCACACATTCTATAAATATGTTTGTGGTGGGTAGGTTTCTATTTTTAAATGTTGCCTGGCATCGGCCTGATAGGCCTACTCTTTACGATTTCCAACTGCAGTGAGATTTTTAACGTGCGCAAGGGACCTCCTATTGTTTCGCCCTTATCCGAGAAGGCTATGCAACCGACCTCACTACCCAGGAGACGATTGGGGGGGAGTATGACGTTATTAGGAGCACTGATTGTGAAAAAAATTTTCATAAATTATATACCTTCTACTGGGAATCGAACCCGGTACGTTTAGAATTCGAGGCGGACGCCATTCCTCTAATCCACTCCGACCCCTAAACAAAATCGCCAAATAACAATTTTAAAATGGGATGTGACTTTAATTAGCCTGTGTTACATGATTGCACGGATGGAAATGTCTACAGCTGACACTAACTGGCCGGATGGAAACATGGCATGGTCATTATTCTAGTTCTAAATGATGGGGAAACTACAGTATATGTTGAGGGAAGGAGAAGGAGAGTTTTAAAGTTTAAATTTAAAGATCAGAGTTTGGAACTGTGTCAGAGTGTTGTTTGTTTTCTGTCAAGCGTGTTTATCCGTTTCCGCTTATAAAATGCTTCAGCAGCTGTTTAGAAAGATCAAAAATGGTCTTCACTCTTTCAACGCCAGCTTCCTATTTTTTGTTTCTTTATCAAGGTATTTCCTTTTATTTAACTTTGTTTAATGTAAATGAAGGTTTCCTCGATTGTAATGCGTTTGGTACCCAACCTATCACGCGGTAAAACGTGGTGCGCTTCCACCGATAAATCAAGTGAGACAGACTTTGCAAGTCGGCAGTGAATATTTATATTGCCCTGAGTAAAATTAGCTGTTCTCCCCATTACGATAAAGAGTAGAGATAGAAATAATGTAGTTTTTCTTTATGTAAAGCACACAAATCAGAAGAGTTAATATGAATCATGTTGTTAATGTTAAACACACACACTCATTTTGATTCACTTTCTGTGCGTAGAACAAGCAACCAGAGCAATTTTTCATTTTTTTTTTTCAATTTAAACAATCAGCCATGTCCATTTTTCATTCTGTTTAAATTTAAACAAACAGCCATGTCCATTTTTCATTCTGTTTAAATTTAAACAAACAGCCATGTCCATTTTTCATTCTGTTTAAATTTAAACAAACAGCCATGTCCATTTTTCATTCTGTTTAAATTTAAACAAACAGCTGAACTTCGACACCTCAACAATGTCCAATCAATCCAGACGCCGTAGTCGCACAGTGGTTACAAATAAGTCAAGATCCAGACGATCAATTTTCACGAACATCCAACTTTAAAATTAGAGTCCTGTATATACGCTTTATACACTGAAGTGTCAATACAGAGAATGTTTTCTTTAACAAACATGCCAGTTCTTAAGGGGAACACCCACCCAGAAATGGGTTATCTTTTTAAAAAATTAACAGAAAAATAACTAACAAACTTGTTGACATAAAATTTGGCCACATGTTACAAGAGATACTATATTTTATGATGAACAAAGTTTACTTTATAAATTTTAATGTTTTATGTGAAAATAATTAATTAACATGAAGTGATGAAAAAAAAAGAAAGGAAAACCCCCAGTGCACCTGGGAATGAATTTCACTCACATAAAAGGTGCAAAGAATGCCAAACCAACAGATGATGTGCATAACATCCCTACCTATGGCGTGAACCACCCAAAAATGTCTACCCCAATGAGTTTTGTAGATATGGCTCTTGCAATATGACCCTTTTAAATAGCACAAATTTAGAACTTTGTATAGCAATATCTCTGTTTCTATACCATGTAAGAAAAAAGTGGAGGTTCATGCCATAAAGGATAACATGGGCTATAAGTGTGCAAAATTTGAAGGCCATAGCTTCAAAATTGTAGAAAATATCACCGGAACTGTGAATCGCAAGCCCTGTTTTCGTTAAAGTTTAGTTTTTAAAATGTTAAAACACTTATCTGATTCTCTTTGAACATTGATAACTCATAAACTATTACAGATAAACACATAATTCAAAAAGAATATCAAAGTAAAAAGGCTTATAAATATTTAAAACACAATTATTATATGAAAATCAAAAATAACCTTTTTTGTCTTTTTCTGGGTGTATATGCCCCCTTAATAGCGAATAAACTCTGATTGTTGGTTATCATAACTTCACTTATAATAAGGTCAATAGATCTAGAGCAGCAGTAGACAACCCAAGGCGCTAAGGGAATGTACATTAAGCTTTCTAACGATCAAACTTGGTATAATTGTCACCGGGCTGGTTACGGCGTCAATTAGAGTTGTGTAACCGCGTTATATCACTAGATGGCAGGCCTAGTGATGTGCTTTAAGTTTATAACTTCTCTCTTTATCTTCTTTGTTTTATCTTCCAAGTTTCAGTTAATATCTTTACTGGCCATCTCCGCCAGAGGTGTAAATTCCTGGATGATACTACTGTCTTTATCTTATGTAATTCAGGTTCGTTCAGTTCCTTCTTTGATGTTAAAGTGACTTCTCATATAGTGGTAGTGTGAAATAATCATGGCATACGTTCAGTAACATTTAAGGAAGAAATCAACTCCTATCTGATCTATCATAACTTTTATTTACATGATACTGAAACAGGCATGATGAGTCATTCAAAGTATGTCAAACATCAGGGGTACTTCATACCTGAGCTCTACGTCTTGTAAACTTTCCTACTCCTCTCTATCCTATTAACTCCTGTAGACGTTCTTAGTCTTCCCAAAATCTGCTACTATAAACTCGTGGTACCTATGCTCCTCAATAGCGTACCATTTCTTTTATATCCTTATTGATCTTTCCTTCATGAACTGGTCAGACCTGCCTCTATAACAATTTATAGAAACATAATCAATCTTCTACACTATATATAAATGTTCACCGTCAGATACTTACATGAGAGAGCATATTTGCGGTTCTCATATAGAAGTCGACACTCACTTTTTCTTAAACGGCGTATCTATTTCTTGATAGATCAAACTTTGCTAAACGTGGCTCCTCCATAATATCTATAGTTTGCTTCATATATTTACAGCCTTTCGTTACTTTGTACATAGTTATATAGTCATAACCATCCGTTTCTTGATACATAGTCGTAAAGTTCTCATAACGAACTGGCAAATCGTGCTTCTGCAAAACTCTCCTGGAAACAAAATTCTACTCTGTGCAAAATATAATCACAATCCAATACTTACAGCACAGCATAAACGCTGATCTCCTTTTAGAAATACACACTAACTGTGAACTACAGAATCAAATACTATCTTCCGATAGAATAACACTTGCTGGTGATGGCTGGACATCTATATATATATATATATATATTCATATAAACCCTATCTGTAAAACTGTGACAGATGGTACATCTTGTCCTGCACAGCAGCTCGAAATCTTCTCAGCACCTGATCACACACTGATGACCAACTCAGGACTGACTAATGACCTCTGGTCATTTTTTGCGTGGTGTGTTTTTTTTTTCTTTCTTTCGTCACTCTCTGATTCGCTGACCCAAATCTTTTTACTTAAATTTATTGGTCGAGCTTTTCCGTTCTCGAACATTCTATTTACAACTCTTAATAATCACTCACTTTTAGTTAACGTGAGCCGATATTCTGAACTGTTGTCAGTTAGCAATTTATTATTATTTTCATTCTTTATTTTTCCTTGTGAGCTGTCTTAACTGTTTACCTCACTCTAACAATAGCACGAATAATGCTAGGGCAAGCCTCGCGGTGACATAAGCATGTAATGTTTTCATCAACTTTTATCACAGCCAGCGGATCTCATTCCTCCATCGACATTGTATATTTCACCCAATTTTAACTTCACTTCAAAGAAAAAATTGCTTTCCTATCTTATGTAGTTTATGAACGAAGTGAATTTCAATTTGCTAGCTCGTGGATTTTTACAGAACACACAGAAAATGTACCGTCCATCCTGGAGTTACCACATTTTCAAAATGTCTGCGGGAGAGGTCTAGTACACAATTTTTCTCACTTAAAAATGCTTTAATTTACCCCCATCCGTCACCTAAAGATCTAAGAAATCATCCTCGGTAGATCGCGATTAACCTCTTGCCGACCTCTGATCTAGAGCATGACGCACATGGAGCCTGCATTCCGTTAGGATCTTGCTCTACGAAAAAAAAGGGGTACGTCTTCAAGCTTCTAAGATGCTCTGATCCCACGTCACTGTCAGGGTTTACCGTACAAGGCATCAATTGATTTATTTCAAGAACACTAATATTGACAGTCATTTCAAAATTGTTCTTTTTACAATTGAGACTGGTTTTCTACCTAACTCTGCAGACCTGATGTTACCAAGGTTGATCTTCAGAAATCTAAAGTAGATACCCACAGTTTCCGTGTTGCCTACCGCTGCTCTACTACGACAGGCAACCAGAGCCAAGTGATCCATTTTCTGTATGTAAAACGAACAACCAGAACCATTTTGGCGCACTTTCTTGATATAAGAGTTGGCGCCATTTTTAAACAAATAGCTAAAAGCTATCTTGCTTAACTTTCTTATGGAGAACAGTCAGAGCTTAACGTTGTATGATCCAAAATCAAAGCTTCATTAGCCAAGCAGGTAAACAAACAAAACTATTTTTAAAAAAACAATAAGCAAATACAATTTCCATTTGTTGGAGATATCTATTTTCGACATTAATTGAAGTTGCATCTCGAATTTCTCTTTATTTAAAAATAAAAGTTTCAAGAATCAGCATTCCCACTGATGATTCTGATAACCGTAATATGCTGTCTAGACTGTACCTTGTTTTAACTACTGTAAAACCTCTTATGAACTGATTACGAAAATAACGACGAAGTCAGTTGGTGCCGAAATGTTGTGCTGTAACGGCAACATTGAAAATTAGCGATCTTGTGGATTAATTAGCTAAGCAGTGGAGTATGCAGTTTTGCTAAAAGTCGTGTAGGATGATGCTGGTGTATTGCTCTCCTCATAATGTATTCATAATACTCTCTCTCTCTCTCTCTCTTTCTATATATATATATATATATATATATATATATATATATATATATATATATATATATATATATATATATATACAGTCATGCGCCGCATAACGTCCTTTCGGACAAATTCCGACCGCATATGCGTCCGTGGTCCCTTAAGGTTATAATAGAGTTCAGAAATCCCGATCGGAGAACAGAACGAAGAGGACGTAGCGAAAGCAACAGCTTCCCGCACGCAACACGTGTATCTTGTGGCTCTTGTATACAGTACAAAGCGATTGCCATGCCAGGTGTATAATGGTACAGCACATCTTGTATATAACCTATAATACAGTAGATATGTTTTGATAGTCATAATAAACGCCTATGTTACTGGCCTCTGTTTGTACTGTACTTACTATCGTTATTTTAATGTGAACTTTCGAAAATACGTAACCGTGAAGTGCACCATGGCTCCCAAACGCAGCAAAACCAGTTCTAGTGATAGCAGCAGCAAGAGACAAAGGAAAAGTATCGATTTGGAGGTGAAATAAAAGGTAATTAAACATCACCGAAGGTGGAAAACCAGTGAATGCTATAGCTCGTGATTTGGGCATGTCGCACTTGACATTCACGACGCTCTTTAAGAACAAAGAAAAACTTCTCCAAGCTGTTAAAGGATTGGCTCCACTGAAAGCTACAAAGATTACGAAAATGCGAGAGGGACCTATCTCAGATATGGGAAAATTGCTAATGACTTAGAGTGAGGACCAAACACAGAACCGAATCCCGCTCAGCACGTTGACGATCACTGCTAAGGCACGAAGCTTGTTCGTAAAAGCAGGACCAGATTACAATATCGAGTTTAGTGCTAGTTCTGGGTGGTTCAAGCGCTCCAAACAACGTTTTTCGCTGCATAATGTGAAAGTGAGTGGTGAGTCTGCGAGTGCTGATGCTAAGGCACCAGAAGATTTTGTTGAAACCCTAGAAAAACTAATTGTAGAGGGAGGTTATTTGTCCAAGCAAAATTTTAATATGGACGAAACCTCCTTATTCTGGAAACGAATGCCTGAAATGACCTTCATCCATAAGGAGGCCAAGTCAATGCCAGGCTTCTTTAAGGCTTTTAAAGACAAGGTGACTGTTGAGTAATGGCTATCAAGGAGGGTTATATTGCAGATGGGTTTAGGCTTGGTGAATATGTCTTCAGTCGTGCTGAGATTCACGCGAATGTCGTAGGCTGGGTAAACGAATGGTTAGCATCATACTTTTAGCCTGAACACAGCCACACACTATTTTTAGCTCGTACAACAGTGTTAATGAAATCAATGAGTTAGTGAAGACTGATCCGCATCCAAATTTATTGACAGTAGCTCCAACAATAACTCAGCATAATAATAACAGGTAGATTGCATTCAAAGGCATTCATTAAGGTCCAATGTCGGTCCATCGTAGTAAACAACATAAGAGGCATACAGTTCATAGAATCTCAATTCTGGCCGTAAAAGACTAGCGATTAGGTTCGGATACGACGTGAACAAAGTATGGCGGCAAATATATATATATATATATGCTGATGATCGAATATGATTACCTCAAAATGCAGTCACAATACTCCAAGGGTGAAGCTGTAACTCTTGACGGCCCATAAATACATCTTAGTAAATCGTGGCGACCAATCTCATTAAAAGCCACTGGAAGAATATCGAATAACGCATCCACAACGGGAGCATAACAATGGCACGTCTAGTCAGGTCTGTTGACATTGGAAAAAGACACGGGAAACTGCCCATTCGGCTGCGCATGAGCAGACGATACATACGTCACATTATATATATATAGCTAATGCAGACAGCTGTATTTCAGCAAAGGATTGACATACGCCTGTGCGCAAAAGCCTTACACAACAACCACCCCGTCCTCTCGGGGGAAAAAAACAGAATGGTTTTTTTTTCAAACATTCCCCGAATCAAAGAACGGCCAAAATTAAGTACATCATAATAGTAAATCGTCAACAGTAGAACAATAAATTGTCAAAGTCCAGTCGAAGTCAAATCTACTGGAAATATTAATGAAAGTATATGAAAAAGACTGTCATCAGTCACAGCATTATCATAAGAATATGAGAAGCAGAAACAAAGAAATTTTAACTGCTAATACAATAAAGAAAAGAACATCTTAAACTGTATATGTTAAAGTAATAATATCAGTATGGCAAAAGAGAATTTTTACATAAAGAGAATCAACCTACTAAAACATGTGAAATATAAGTGGGGTTATGTCTGTTAGGAAACATTAAGAGAAAAAAAAAGTGTCGAATAGAAAAGAAAAATTCGACAAGCAAGGAAAAATTTACAATTTCCGAATATGTAAGAAAATATGGGTAAAAGAAGAGAAAAACTAATAATTAAGAGTGAGGTAATAAAATGTGAAGGAAAAACAAAGAAAAAGTTACAAGAATTTATATATCATGTAGTTTTCATACTGATCTATTGGTAAATATGGTACTGCATTGTTTCAAAATGGCAACAATATGTCTATCACACGTGCTTATAGCACTGAAGTAGAGTTATGCATTTGACACGAAAGTAGATCGTTAATAACCAACAAAATGTTCAGGTCCTCATAATATGAAGGTATCGAATGCTAATCATCGAATGTAAATGAGTGGATCACGTAAATACATTTGAAAGTCACGCAGCACAAGTTAGGGTGAAGTGTACCGTCGAAATTCTGCATCAATACAGCACCGACACCTTTGGAAGACGCATCTGTGCGAAGATAGAATGTCAAATTTTTATTTGGTAGCCTCAATATTGGAGGGGTTGAAAATAAATTTTTAATATGAGCTAAGGCTGCTTGGCACTCTTGAGACCAGTGCACATGATTGGGAGAGCCCTTTATTAATAAAGAAGACAGATCAGCAGTGACATTGGATAGATTCGAAATGAATCGACTGTAAAATTGAATAAGGCCGAGAATACTGCGCACTTGTTTCTTAGTTGTAGGCATAGATATGTTCAAAATCTTGGACACATTAGACAGTTCAGTTTTAAGCAAACCATGACCAACTCTATGACCAAGGAATGATATTTCTCCAAATCCGACAAAAAGTTTAGAAGGTTTGGCAGTTAGATGGTGTGAGCGAAGTATGGCGGCAAATATATATATATGCTGACGATCGAATATGATTACCTCAAAATACAGTCACAATACTCCAAGGGTGAAGCTGTAACTCTTGACGGCCCATAAATACATCTTAGTAAATCGTGGCGACCAATCTCATTAAAAGCCACTGGAAGAATATCGAATAACGCATCCACAACGGGATCATAACAATGGCACGTCTAGTCAGGTCTGTTGACATTGGAAAAAGACACGGGAAACTGCCCGTTCGGCTGCGCATGAGCAGACGAAACATACCTCACATTATATATATATACCGAAGCACATTAAAAACGCACCACCTGTATAATCCAGGAACAGAGTGTGAAATGTAAATATAAGTGTTTACAAGTTTACATATTTGGAATCTTTATTCATTTTCCTATGAATCCATGCGGTCATTAATTTGTACATTTGATTGCTATGAAATTCATTGCATTCTGTGCAGGCAAGGGAGAAAACCAAAAATGCAACCAATAAAAAAATTCATTCACACTATCCTCAGTATCTGGTATGTCCACCGTGTGCTTGCAAACAAGCTTGGCAGCGGCTCCGCATGGAACGCACAAGTCTCTGAAAGAAATTCCGGGGAATCAAGTCCCATTCACGTGTAAGAGCAGCTTCGAGCTGTTGCAGATTAGCTGGAGAACCTAGCCTGTAGACTCTGTGTCCAAGCTCGTCCCACAAATGTTCTATAGGAGACATGTCTGGTGATAGGGCAGGCCAGTCAATCGTCACAATGTTCTACTGCTGTAGATATTGCTGCGTAATGCATGCGGTGTGTACACGTGCGTTATCCTGCTGGAGAAGCTGCAAGTCTGGATAATTTGTGAACGCAGGAGCAACCAATGCATCCAGAACCTCATCTCGATATGTCACAGCATTAACATTTCCACTGAAGACGTGAAGAGGCAAGCGATGGTGAAAACTGAATCCTCCCCAAATGTGAATACTGCCACCTCCAAATCGGTTGTGCTGACGAACACAGCAATCTGCAAAGCGCTCTCCACACTGTCGCCAAATCCGCATACGTCCATCAGCAAAGGGTATGTTGAATCTGCTCTCGTCTGTGAATAGGACAGCATTCCACTGCAGTCTAGTCCATCTGACATGTTACTCTGCCCATTGCAGGCGCTGCTGACGATGTCTGTGAGTCAAGTTTGGCCCAACATAAGGTCGTCTTGCAGTAAGGCCTGTATCTCTGAGTCGTCGTATGACTTTCATTCGAGAGACTTGCCCACGTCTACCCACTATTGCTCTTGCTGTTTGACTTGCCGGGAGAGAACGATTCCTTAGGTGACTCAGCACAATATGACGATCTTGCGCAGGGGTAGTAACTCGTGGTTGGCCACTCCGAAGTCTATCCCGGGCACTGCCAGTGGTTCCGTAACGTTCATTGAGACGTACAATAGTGCTGTGGTGGCAATTCATCCTTCTGGCAATGGCCCGCGAGCTCATTCCGGTCTCCAACATACCAATGGCTCGTTGGCGGTCGTTTTCAGATAGTCGTGGCATTTCAAGCACATGTACTGGTTGTTTTGTCTCAATGGCCTTTTTATACCGAGTATACTGCCACAACGCGTACACATTTTCAGGGTCATAGCTGTTGGGAATCGTGTTGCACGTGTAACTTTCATTGTTTTCGTGTAGTCTGTACACAAACCCGTGGGTTGAATCATGCACTTTCCATTCCAGCAGCCATTCGCTCTCTACCTCATGACAAACACGGGGAAAATCCATTCCCACAATTTATTTTTCCCAGCTTCTCGGCATCAGTATATATAATAGTGATGCGTTTTTAATGTGCTTCAGTATATATAGCTAATGCAGACAGCTGTATTTTAGCAAAGGATTGACATACGCCTGTGCGCAAAAGCCTTATACAACAGTGACAGTGTTGTAAGGAGGCAATATTGCTGGCTACAAATTAAAGCCTTTTGTTATTTGGCATAGTGAAAACCCCAGGGCTTTCAAGAACATTAGTAAAAACACCTTACCTGTTTATTACAGGTCCAATAAAAACACATTACCTGTTTATTACAGGTCCAATGAAAGTCCTGGATGACACAAGTGCTTTTCCAGGATGCCCTCGATTGCATATTAGCCTATGTACAGTATACAGTATTTTACATTTTTTTCTACTTAACCCATTTACTGTACAGTATTACCTTGCCAGATACAGTACATTAGCTGAAATACAGTACTGTATGTGTACAATATCTTGGCTATTTAGTCAATACAGGTAAACTACAGTATCCCATATAACTTTGCTAAGTATTTTTTTTTTCGTACGCCCGCTAATACTCGAGGCGAAATCTCAGGTTATTGTTAATGTCTAACCTGACATTGATTTTACGTGAGTATCCCTTTTCTTGTACAGAGACTGGTGTCCCTCGCCATTCAGGCAGATACTCGCCGATTTCGGAGGTACCCACTAGAGCTGGGTCGGCTCAGGAGCCGCCAATCCCTGGTCGACGACACTCCTTCAAATGTCCTCGCCAGGTCTCGAGTTAATCCAGTCCAATTCCCGGTCGACGAAAAATCCTCAAATGCCGTCGCCCGGGTTTGACCCTGAATCACCCGGTCGCCAGAGCGGTGTTGTAACCACTACGCTAGCGCGGCTCCCTATGCTAAGTATAAAGTATGGTGTTTGCACAACGTCCAAATTGCATAACGTCCTATTTCACAGAACGTATCGTGGACGTTAAGCGTCGCATGACTGTATATATATATATACAACTTTGTTGGATGTACTTTAGGTACGCATCCATGTAAGTAATAATAACTTATATTTATTATGCACTAAAGCGCACAAATTTGGTGCGATATATTCGTTGGTTGCCAAAGAGCGCTTACGCGTCAGAGAGAGACAAGATGCCGGCTTTACAAGACAGACGTTATATATATATATATATATATATATATATATATATATATAATATATACAGTAGAACTCCATTTATCCGAACCCCAATTATCCGAACATCCAATTATCCGAACACTTTTTCCAGAAAAAAAAAAAAATCAGGCGCCACCAGTCACGTTAGACTACAGTTCTGAATCTTTTGATGCGGTAAGCTTCAAATGTGAGCGAACAATTTGTAGACAATGAGATGGGCTAATGGTCGGTCGCTTACGTACAGGAAGTCAGTTAGATCATAAAGTCAGTTAATATCTGGTTTACCAATCCAGTGTATGTGTGCGTTCTAGGCAGAACACTCGCTAAACAGACAGTTCAACTTAAAATAATTGTGTCTGCTACTACAGCAGAATAATTTTGGTCTACACGTATTTCTCTGTGCGATCTGACATCTTCCAGTAGGCCTAAAGCATATAAAAGGAACCGCAATGTTTTGTCAATTGAAACGAAAACAGAAATTATCAAGAGACTAGGAAAAGGTGAAACTGTGTCTTCATTTGCGAGGATTTTCAATGTTGGGAAAGCTACCATCTCTGACATCAAAAGTAACAAGGATAAAATTATGAGTTTTGCATCGAAATTGGATAGTGAAAATGGGTCGAAGAAACATAAAACCATGAGAAATGCAAAAGATTTGAAATTGGAAGAGGCTTTGTATATATGGTTTGTGCAAAGAAGAAGCAAAGGGGAACCTATCTCTGGCTCTCTATTGTGTGAAAAGGCACTTCAGTTCAACAATCAACTTGACGGTCCTCCTGACTTTAAGGCTAGCCAGGGATGGTTAAGAAACTTTAAATCTCGTCATGGCATACGAGAATTGGAGATGCAAGGGGACTCTTTATCTAGCGATGCAACTGCCGCTGAAAATTTTAAAGAAACATTCTTGGCTTTTTTGGAAGAAGAAGGTCATTTACTCGACGATGTGTATAATGCCGATGAGACTGGCTTATACCGGAAATCATTGCCTCAAAAATCACTTGCATCTCAGTGCGAAGCAGCTGCCCCTGGGTTTAAAAAGTGCAAAGAGAGAGTAACAATGTTGGTAGCCGCGAATGCCAGTGGAAGTCATCGTTTACCGGTGCTAATGATCGGCAAAGCCAAAAAAACCACGTTGTTTAAAGAATGTGACATGTCTCCCATTGTGTTACAAAGCACAGAAGAGTGCTTGGATGAATAGTGAAATATTTCTTGATTGGTATACAAATCAGTTCATCCCAAATGTGAAGAGGTTGAAAGAACAAGAAAAGAAAACTGGAAAAGTAATTCTTCTACTGGATAATGCACCATCTCATCCAGAGACGGATACATTGAATGCAGTTGATGCAAATTTTAAAGTAATTTTTCTGCCTCACAATGTAACAGCACTGATTCAACCAATGGATCAGGGTGTTATAGCAAAGCTTAAAAATATGTACAAGAAGGAAGTCATGCGTCGTTTATTGTTGGCTGAAGATGAAGAAAGTGTGGTGGCGTTTTCCAAAAAGCTTAATCTCAAAGACTGCTGCTATATGTTAGCTGATGCTTGGACCACCCTGTCACAAGATAATCTCAACAAGGCTTGGAATAGATTGCTTGGGAAAAAAGGAGGAAATGAAACTACTGCAGTGGACACAAATGATGATTGTATAAATGAAGTTGTGGAACTGTTTCAAGCAATGCCCGGATTTTCGGCCTGTGACAAAGATGATGCACACATGTGGCTAGAAGATGATAATGATTCTGGTTTTCAGTTTTTGAATGACGAAGAAATTTTGTCTTTTGTGCAAGAAGAAAACCAAATACATGTAGTGACCGATGATGAAGACTCCTCAGAAGTACATGGTGTACTTGTAGATTATGAAGAAAACCCAAAACGTCGACCAAGTCCTGAAGAGGCCTTTATAGCACTAGAAACAGCGATGGCGTGGTACGAGCAAGAAGATGACAGCTGTCCTACACAGCTTCTGCTGTTGAGGAGAATGCGGGACTTAGCAGCCAAAAGGAGACTATCCAGTTTGGTGCAAAAGAGGATTCCTCATTATTTTAAATAGTGGGCTACATCTGTGCAAGTACATGTATACGTAAGTTGCGCATGGTTTGAATCGTTTGTAATGTTATTTTGAAAACATTTCTCTTTCTTAACAAAAATAATTAATACAAGTAGTACATGCACTGCAGTGTAATAAAAGATTTTGGTGATACAGTGATCTAATACAGTGTGGGCATTATTATTACAGTACAAGTAAATATGTTTTATAGTGTATTTTCCTTGTGATTGTTAATTATTTTTAGAAATATGTGTACATGTACTCGATACATCATGTAATCCAATTATCCGAACATTTGATTATCCGAACGATGCTCGGTCCCATGGGGTTCGGATAAATGGAGTTCTACTGTATATATATATATATATATATATATATATATATATATATATATATATATATATATATATATATATATATATATATATATATATATATATATATATATATATATATATATATATATATATATATATATATATATATATAATTTGGAAGCTCCAGACAATCTGTATGATCGGATAATCCACGTCCCCTGTTAGTCTGCACATAAGAGATTTTACAGTATTTGTCCGTATTTCCGACGTTCCGAAATGCGCCGGAGCAAAATTAAATAAATGCTGGCATATTAACAAGAAAGACACAATAATAATAATAATTTTTATCGTCTGAAGTTACGAGATAAAAATGAAATATAGCATAGCATCTGCATCATCTGAACACGTGCGTGCAGACACAATTTTTTTAAAATTTAAAATGAAAATATATATTTAGATTTTAAAGTAATCCTGTAAGTACGAGTGTTTATGACTAAAAAAAAAATACACCGAAGTTAAATTTAACCGGTATACATCATGTGATAATTAGGCAAGGTTGTGGCAGTAATACAATGGTCACAGTGGAATACACTAATTACTGTGTTAAACAAAAAAACGGAGGGGTGCGGGGGGTGGGGGGGGGGTAGTATGTCTTCATAGGACAAGGGAAACAGAAATTTTCCTACGTTGCGGGCACAAGGTTTTTGTCAAGGAAACGAACAAAATGGAAAAGAAAAAAAGCAATAGCGAAGCAGGAAACATGAAAAATAAATAAAAAATAATACGACCAGTGAAATCGACGTGCCGGGGATTGTGCGGTGAAAACGCCATTAAAATGTGGGACACACAGGAAGTTTCATGAGTATGCGTGATAAGTGAACTGATCCAATATGTACATACGAGCAAGTAGCCTGTCAAAAAATTATGGGCCTGTATAATAATATAAGATAGAGATACATATTCATGCGTACCGTCGAAGCCTTTTGCGAATATTATTGTTGCTTAAAGTGTCAGCATTTTTACGTTGAGGGCAAGATTTCAAGAGAATTATTATCCATCAAATAAGATCAGAGTAAGCCTGTGATAAGGGTGGATTTGAGCTGAAGTGGTAACTTGCCACCCTTATCGACACCTGGTATTAAAGTGCAAGATGTAGGTGTCTTCTCTGATTTAGGATGTTGCTGTGTATGTGGTAGTGGAACAGTTCACAGGGTTATCACACAGGCAACATGACGTGTAGAGTCATAGAAAGGGTAACTTCGTTGTATAAGTTTCTTCCATTTATTGCACGCCACAAAACAGTCATGATACTTATGACATCAACATAGTTAACGAGTTCAGCAAGATGATATGGCACATTGAAAACAATTTCTGTAGTCAGCAATGACAGCTGTTGTATATATGCGTCATAAGACATCACAGTTCAATAGATTCAGAAATTCATAAATCATAGAGTTCTAGTTCGTGAAGCTGTATAAATAATAATAATTTCTATAACTTCTGCAACAGTGTCAGCTACAGATCTTCAATGTTCATAAACAATAATAAATGCTCCCATTCTGATGCTAGCAGATCAGTTGTATACAATAAGTCCGTTCACTGTCTGCACGTGAATAGCATACATGGGCTACAGGTCAGCTCGACCTTTATAATGTTCCTAAGTCTAACCATCTGACTTGGACGTGATCTCTGATATAACGAATCCTGGAACACAGACAATAGTCTTGTTGGTCTAGAGCGACCCATATATATTTAACTAGTTCAGGTATAAAGATACCGGTGACTTAATCCTAGTCAAAGTACCTCTCCATTTTGCATCACACAGGCGAGCAAATAGGCGACAAAATGACGAACCTCTAGATGATAGCATAAAGTTCGATACAAGAGGAATTACCTTATTTCGGAAAATCAACCATGAACATATGCCTCCAGGCAGGCGTGAATAATACTGGGAAATAGTCTAGTTAGCTAACTAACTCACAAAGACACTGTATTTCCCTCAGAAAATCACAAGACGCAGTTGCGTCTGCTCGCTTCTTAAACCATTTCTCAACTCCCGAACTGGGCGGAACACACAGAACGAACTCCCAGCTTTTGACATGCGCAGAACGACAATCTCTGAGTTGCCGTTCACAATAAGACGATTCTAAGAACATTCGAGATAAAAGTCTTACACAGTCGCGCCTTTTATGGTCATGAAAAGAAGCGTTAAGAAAGGTTTCAGACCTCTACCATAGTTGACTGGTACTACCAAATAAGGAGATGTGGTCACGCTTCGTTCAAGAAATTATAGACCGAACGTGTCTCTATACAAGAGAAGGCAAACTCCTAAAAAATTGTAGTTTCGATAACTCGGATTATGTCCCTTTGACCATAGAAAACATAATACACACTTCAGTCAAAAAAAATGATCATACATATGAAAAATGTTTATACAAACGAAAAATAATAATGATCCGTGCGTAACATTACCGCACCCTCCCTGGAAAAAAAAAAAATGAAACATTTTTTTTTTAAATCCTGGAGCCGGAAAAAATCTAGGCTCCTAACGCACGTATGATGCGTGGATATATACCTAACAAATTAGCTCAACGCATGGAGCGACACTGAGATCATATCTCAGATCCTTAGAGAAAAAATTTATCTAAGTATACGCTGATATATATTCCAGGAAGGTGCCACCAACACACGCCACAATGATGGCAACAACATAATGACAATCAAATTATTCTCATACCAATATATGAAATTAAATATATTATGTGTTATCATACAATGTGTTGCAAATAGCGGTGTAATTTACTAATATACCGCACTATATTATTACATTATATAAAGTAACAGTAATTAATAAGTAATACATGTGTTGATCTTCGGTGACATAAAACATTCAATAGAAGAAGATGTGGACATCATCCGCTCCCAATGTAGGACAGGACTTGATATCCTCAAAGTTCCACAATGGACATAAACTCGCAGACTTCAATGATGTGCTGCGAAAATATCAATAACACAAATCTTAAAGACAACTGGTAAATTTCTTAATACAATCCTGAAAATAATTTATTTAAATGTGGCCGAGTGATCTTTTGGCCCGTATATCACTAACTAAGCCTTCTTAGATAATTACATGGTACAATGTTATAAATTTCCCTCAAAAAAAAAAAGTGAGACAAAATCTACTAACATGTCATTATAACATTGGATTGTATATCAGGAAATATATATATATGACAGAAGAATCATGTGGAATCGTGTGGACATCTGGACAGAATGTTTGCCATTACATTATCCGAACCACGGATAGCTCGAACCGAGAAATGAAATGGTTGAAGAGCTATGGCATAACGAGTGGACCTCGAGCTCTTCAAGTTTTTGCTCTGAATAGCAGTAAGCGCTTTCTGGTCGGTTTCCACAATGAAATGTGCGCCTAGAAGAAATCTTTGTAACTTCAGAATAGACCATACCATAGCCAATAACTCACGGTCTAAAACCGAGTAATTCTTTTCTGCAGCATTTAATTTCCTAGAGATATACATCACCGGATGCAAAGTATCAGAATACTCCTGCATTAGTGCTGCCCCAATCCCAGTTGACGAGGCGTCACTTCGAAGAACAAAAGTCTTCTCAATAGTAGGTAACTTAAGAATAGGTGGAGATGAAAATAGGGCTTTAACCTGGTCCAATGAGGATTGACATTCTTTAGACCAGCGGATCAGATTAGGCGACCCTTTCTTCAATAAAGTAGAAAGCGGTGCCATAATGGAGGACAGATTCGGAATGAATCGTCCGTAGAATTGAATCAAACCTAATAGACTCCTTACTTGTTTCTTCGTCTTAGGGACCGAAATGTTAAGTATTTTTTGAAACATTGTGGTCCTCTGTCTTTAAAAGACCATGACCAACCCGATGACCTAGGAAAGAAATCTCGCTAAAGCCTATAAAGGCTTTAGAGGGTTTTGCAGTCAAGTTATACTCACGAAGAGTAGACAGTAATTCGTATAAACCCAAATAATGGTCTTCCCAAGAATCACTGAATAGACAGATATCATCTAGGTATGCTATGACATCTGTACGATATGCGAGAATTCGCCGCATCATGCGTACGAATGTAGCAGGGGCGTTCATAAGACCAAAAGGCATGAAATTCCATTGGAATAAACCCCTAGGTGTAGAAAAAGCTGTAAAAGGTTTGGCACGTTCAGTTAGCGGGACTTGCCAATAACCTTTAGACAAATCTAGTTTGGTAAAGAATCTAGAATTAGAAAGTTTATTGAGTAGCTCTTCTAATGAAGGCATAGGTTCAGCATCGAACTTCGTAACTTGGTTCAATTTGCGATAATCTACGCAAATGCGAATGTTATTATCCTTCTTTCGAACAATAACCATAGACGAAGAGTATGCTGAAGTGGATGGTTCAATGATTTCCAAACGTATCATTTCATCCAATTCTTTTTCGACTTGAGACTGGAAATGGATAGGTATTGGATATGGTCTGACTCTGATAGGATTGTGATCAGTTAGCACAATGTCATGTTCTATGACATGTGTGTGTCCCGGGATGTCTGTAAGAACATCCTGAAATGTTTGCAACATCGAAGAAACTTGTCGATGTTCCTCAGCGGAAAGATTTGGAGAAACGGTCACGTTTTTCCAAGATTCCGTAGAATAAAGTGGGACCATAGAAAGAGGAAGATTGACATCAGAAAAAGTAGTTTCCTCATCTTGTATAACTGACAGAGATGAGTACTGACCATGAGTTGCTTGTGAATTGTCCGTAGCCTGGAAAATAGGCTGCAAATAGTCAGGTCTTTCATAAAATTCTGTGAGCATATTTATGTGGAAAGTTTTATGCTTTCCATCAATATCGACAACATAGTCGACATCAGAAATTTTGGAGACTATTGCATATGGACCTTTCCATGCAATTAGAAGTCTGTTCTCCCTTGAAGGAAGTAGAACGAGAGCTTTGTCACCTGGACAAAGTTGTCGTAGACATCTATTCTTATTTGCAAACTGCCTTGCCTTTTCTTTAGCAAATTCTGAAGACGAAGTTGCTAGCTTGCATGCCTCGATGATCTTTTGCCTAAGAGCAATGACGTACTCATAAGAAGATTGAGTCTCATCGCTAATATTATCGGCAGTGATTAGATCGTGAAGTAAAGACATAGGGCCGCGCGGTTGCGCGCCAAAGACAAGTTCAAAAGGGGAAAACCCCGTATGTTCATTGGGGACCTCTCTATACGCAAAGAGAGCCGCGGGTAAGACCCTGTCCCAATCCTGAGGATGATCCTCAGTTATTTTACCAAGTAAAGTTTTCAGAGTCCTATTTAATCGTTCGACCAACCCATTAGACATTGGGTGATAGATACTGCTGAGAGACCTTTTAATGTGTAGCATAGACATTACCTGTGACATAGTGTCTGATATAAGTTGAGTGCCATGGTCTGACAATATTTCTCCGGGAAAACCCAAGCGAGAAAATATCAGCCAAAGAGCGTCTGCGATATCAGCAGTTGAGATGCTCTTGAGAGGTATTGCCTCTGGCCAACGTGTGCACATATCGACACATGTAAGGATAAAAAGATGTCCTCTAGCCGACTTAATTCTAAAAGACCGATAATATCTATTGCCATTTTTTGAAAAGGGCGAATAGGAATGTCAGCAGCCTGGATAGGCGCAGCATGTCGTGGTCCTTTAGATTTGACCTCCTGACATACTTTGCAAGAGCGACAGTACATTCGTATGTCCTTGCTCACAAATGGCCAAAAGAAAGCCGCAAGAACCCTCGACTTTGTACGGGAAAAACCCATATGTCCAGCACATTGCGAGTCATGAGCATGTTGCAATATTTGCAATCTCATGCTCTTAGGCACAAGAATTTGTGAATGAGTGGACGTAGTCGAGTCTTGTACCATACGTACAAGTACGCCGTTCTTCATAGAAATCCAAGATTTCCTATTAGTGTTCTGATTAGGATCACCTTTTTTTGCTAGAATGAAGAATTTTTGTAAAGAAGGATCTTCTTCTTGCAATTTGATAAATGAGTCACGTGTAATAGTCAAGTGACTATCTTGGTCATTTACTTCATCATTATTAGTTAATGAAGTTTGAGGTGGATCCAGAGCATGTGCTCTTGTGACCACCGCATTGGTAGCTTCAATGTTTTGCTCTTCCCAAACAGCAATCTGCTGTGGGGTACATTCCCTAACTCCGTGAATACGACCAATAATAAGGTCCGCAATAGGGTTTGGAAGTAGACACGCGTGGACCTCTCCCGTGAAGAAAGGAGTAGCAATGTGTATTATAGCAGTAGGATACTTTTCTAACGTGCCACCAAATGTGACACATTTGATGACTTTTCCTGTAGCACAGGATGGATCTACAAGAGATTGCCTAACGCCGACAGTAGTACATCCAGAATCAAACAACACTGAGACTGGATTACTATTTACTAGCCCCTTATGTAATATAAGAGAACCTCTCCCATTATGAGCAACATTAGCAGGAAGAGCGGGCAAAGGATGACCACAGCTTAGAGTACTAACGGTTTTCGGATCAAATAAAGTACTGCATTGGATACATTTATTTGCCCTACCAAAATCAAAAGATGAGCATCCGATAGCATTATGGTCTTTATCATTATTAACCTGTTTATCTGCTCCCTGAGATTCTTGTTGAACAGAGTTTGTCTGTTGATATCTTTTTCTCTTATGTTGCGATCTACCGCGACCATTATTGCCTCTGCAATTATCATTAAAGTCCCTACTGTAATTTTTATCCTGGTTTGAGTTCCAGTTTCCATAACTGTCATTACTATCTCTATGCTGTTGAGAACCTCTATTATCTTGGTATTGAGGTCTCTGCATAAAATATTTCCCTCTATACCGATTACCTTTGTGAAAATTTCTAAAGTTAACCGGAGTAGAATAACGTGTAGTATTAGGTTGTCTCCAGTTCTGGGAAGAAGAATCACCCTGGAATTGATCACTATGGTTCTGGGCATAATTACGATTACTCTTTTTATTGAAATTTTTCTGGCTACCCTGAAATTTACGCATAAAATTTGGGCCATAAGGTGCTGCCGAAGCAACTGGCAGACCTTCTTTCACCTTAGAGTTACTAATGGTTATGTGCGGATGCGCAGTAACATACTGGCTACAGTATTCTTCCATTTCTTTTATGTTTTTAGGCTTACGCTCATGAAGAAAAGATAGAAAAGCTTCATTAACAGAAGACATAACCTTATCTCTAAGTAGTAAATCCATAAGAGCTTCAAATGTATTTTCTGTCTTAGACAACTCAACCCATCGTAAAAAAGTAAGACGGATGCCTGAGATGAATTCAGAGAATTCAACTCCAGTTTCTGGTAACATGGTTTTAAATTTAAGACGATATCCGTCCTCGTTAAGTTGGTACTTCTTTAACAATGCCGCTCTGACAACCTCATAGTTGTTTTTGTCAGGCACATCTACCATACTCAACAAAGTCAAAGCATCACCTCTAAGTATCTTGGACAGATGATACACATATAATGTTTTATCTATATTATGCACATTACATGCACTTTCAAATCTATCTAGATAAAATGTTATATCATCGATTGAGGGATTAAATGCTGGTAGATTAAGCTTGAAATCCTTAGCATTAGTCTTATTTGACACCTTATTTGCATCATTAGCATTACCAGTGTTCAATAACTTTAACTTCTCTAACTCTAAAGCTAAGACTTTTTCATCATGTTCCATTTTTGCTTTTCTCTCATCAGCCTCTCTTTGTAACCTTCTTTCTTCAGCCTCAGCCTGTAACTTTCTTTCTTCAGCCTGGGCCTGTAACTTTTTTCTTCAGCCTCTATTTCAAGTCTCTTATTTTCAGCTTCTTTTTCAAGTCTCTTATTTTCAGCTTCTTTTTCAAGTCTCTTATTTTCAGCTTCTCTTTTTTGTTTTTCCATTTCCATTTGAAATCTTTTTTCCTCCACCTGCATCTGCAGTTTCTTTTGTTCTATTTCAGCCTCTATTCTCTTTTGTTCAGTTTGTTCTTTCATTTTCTTTTCTTCCGACTTCAATGCCTTGGCATATTGAACAGTCGCAAATTCTTCTAATTTATCACCTGTCTTCCCAAGGGCTTTACCCTGCTCAATAAAGTACTCAAATGTAGACATGATGTCTAAAATGTGAGTACAGAACCTGAAATAATTAATTATCTTATTTCAATGTTAAATAGCAACAAGACTTAATAAAGTGCTTGTATAATCTCTATGTTGAACCCAATCTCTGTGGGAAACAGGAGTTGACACCAACTTGTATTATCAAATGTATAATAATATCACAAGTCACCTCTTAATTAACAGTGCACTACCCAAATCAGTGCATAACCATCAGTTATTTATCATAACTGCACTACAATAGTGCATAAGCAAAAAACACCAGTTAGTTATGATAAGTGCACTATAGACCAATAGTGCATGAGCATATATTAACAATAGTGAAAGCTAACTATGCAAGAACTATGTAAACAATAACAAGACAATGTAAACAATAACAAAGGTCACCAACAATGTAAACAATAACAAAGATCAAAGTCAATGTAAACAACAACAAAGATCAGAGTCAATGTAAACAACAACAAAGATCAGAGTCAATGTAAACAATAACAAAGATCAAAGTCAATGTAAACAACAACAAAGATCAAACAATACGAAAACATTCGCATAAGTCAAATACACAAACAGCAAAACTAACAAGAAATATGCGAAGATATGACTAACAAATGACGCTACAGTGTATACACAAAAATATACGTAAAGAACTGAATAATAGCAAAGGGGAGACCTACAAATACAAACAATCGAAATCGAAACTAAAAAACACAAAGAAAGAGAGAAAAGAAAAAAGAAAAAAAAAAATATATATACAAGAAACAAAAATAAAGCACAACTCGTCACAACTAAACAGATATAGCAACGATTGTCGCTAGCAAATTTCACTGTAGGAAATTCGCACAGTCCCTAACGAAAACGCTAACAGTAGAACCTCTGTGACGTGGTATCTTCTACTGAAAGACACCGCCCAACCGAGAAAACCCGCTGAAATATAAACATATAAATATACAAATAACAAATAACATATAACATATAAACATGTATCATGAAAACAATAGGAGAAAGTGTGAAAGTACAGAAGGCTCAGTTAGAACATAAGGGCACAGTTCACAAACAAAACAGGCCACTTAACTTCTATAAATCCAGCGTCAGCACGGTGCAGAACAGGATGTAATCAGCATTCTGAGGATAATGATCCAACGTTGATTAACTTCTGCTCCCATAAACAGCCATGACGAAGGAAATGAGCTTCTAATACTGCAACAGTTGTTACGGCACTTGACCTTCTGAATCTTCTAAATTGATTTAACCGGCACTTGACCTTCTGAACCCGCAACAGTACCCCTGAGACCGGAACAGTTGTTACGGCACTTGTCCTTCTTTTCACCAGATCAGGAAATCCATTCGCTCGGTACTTGTCCTTCTAATTTTACATAAACTTCAATATTGCCGAGCAGCGCCGGGTAGTTTCAAAATCAGCAACTGTCAGAAAATCCGGATACTTTCAATAAAATTTCTTGTAAGGTGGTAGTTGATGCTGTAGTTGTATCTAGTATGATGATGATGTCTGGGTTTGCTGACCCCCTTGATAGCTGGAATCAGAGTGAACCAACCTATGGCCACCAAAAATGATATGGTGCGCCAAAATATCAGATGATAGAACCAGCTCTGGCCACCAAAAATGATAAGGGTGGATTTGTGCTGAAGTGGTAACTTGCCACCCTTATCGACACCTGGTATTAAAGTGCAAGATGTAGGTGTCTTCTCTGATTTAGGATGTTGCTGTGTATGTGGTAGTGGAACAGTTCACAGGGTTATCACACAGGCAACATGACGTGTAGAGTCATAGAAAGGGTAACTTCGTTGTATAAGTTTCTTCCATTTATTGCACGCCACAAAACAGTCATGATACTTATGACATCAACATAGTTAACGAGTTCAGCAAGATGATATGGCACATTGAAAACAATTTCTGTAGTCAGCAATGACAGCTGTTGTATATATGCGTCATAAGACATCACAGTTCAATAGATTCAGAAATTCATAAATCATAGAGTTCTAGTTCGTGAAGCTGTATAAATAATAATAATTTCTATAACTTCTGCAACAGTGTCAGCTACAGATCTTCAATGTTCATAAACAATAATAAATGCTCCCATTCTGATGCTAGCAGATCAGTTGTATACAATAAGTCCGTTCACTGTCTGCACGTGAATAGCATACATGGGCTACAGGTCAGCTCGACCTTTATAATGTTCCTAAGTCTAACCATCTGACTTGGACGTGATCTCTGATATAACGAATCCTGGAACACAGACAATAGTCTTGTTGGTCTAGAGCGACCCATATATATTTAACTAGTTCAGGTATAAAGATACCGGTGACTTAATCCTAGTCAAAGTACCTCTCCATTTTGCATCACACAGGCGAGCAAATAGGCGACAAAATGACGAACCTCTAGATGATAGCATAAAGTTCGATACAAGAGGAATTACCTTATTTCGGAAAATCAACCATGAACATATGCCTCCAGGCAGGCGTGAATAATACTGGGAAATAGTCTAGTTAGCTAACTAACTCACAAAGACACTGTATTTCCCTCAGAAAATCACAAGACGCAGTTGCGTCTGCTCGCTTCTTAAACCATTTCTCAACTCCCGAACTGGGCGGAACACACAGAACGAACTCCCAGCTTTTGACATGCGCAGAACGACAATCTCTGAGTTGCCGTTCACAATAAGACGATTCTAAGAACATTCGAGATAAAAGTCTTACACAGTCGCGCCTTTTATGGTCATGAAAAGAAGCGTTAAGAAAGGTTTCAGACCTCTACCATAGTTGACTGGTACTACCAAATAAGGAGATGTGGTCACGCTTCGTTCAAGAAATTATAGACCGAACGTGTCTCTATACAAGAGAAGGCAAACTCCTAAAAAATTGTAGTTTCGATAACTCGGATTATGTCCCTTTGACCATAGAAAACATAATACACACTTCAGTCAAAAAAAATGATCATACATATGAAAAATGTTTATACAAACGAAAAATAATAATGATCCGTGCGTAACAGCCTGTGACAAATACTGTAGTAGGGAAGTGAAGTATTCGAGGCTACACTATATTAAGTAAAGAGACTTTACTATAGTAAGTATAGAGACTTCACTTTAGTAAGTATAGAGACTTCACTATAGTAAGTGTAGAGACTTCACTATAGTAAGTATAGAGACTTCACTATAGTAAGTATAGAGACTTCACTATAGTAAGTAAAGAGACTTCACTATAGTAAGTATAGAGACTTCACTATAGTAAGTATAGAGACTTCACTATAGTAAGTCCAGCTTTATGAGGTGAGGTGACCGGTTACCATCCTCACTGTTTTGACCTTCCCTAACTAAAGAACAGTCAGGTACCCATTTACAACGATATCGGGTAGACGATAACAGGTTTCGATCCCAGACTCCTGTAACTTTGTGGTGACAGGCAAGCGCTCTAACCACATTACCAGTCCGACGTCTATTATTATCCATATCAACCGGATGTTGATGTAAACGCTAATGAGTAAATGAATATGACGTAGATCCTTGATTACACATTGTTTCATACATTGTACACATCGTCCCGTACTTGCTATTGTCTCACACATTCAGTGCAAAAAAATTGTCTTATAATGCTACCAACTGATTTTCTTGATCTGCGTCGTATCTAACGTCAGTTTCTTTTCCTCATCTCTTGTTTCACTTCTATGTGTCTCATTAGTAGTGGGGGCGGTTCCATGCTCCGTAAGGAGCGAAACAAGAACAGAAGAAGAATTTTCACCAGTTATAGACCATGTGTGCTATTTATTCTACTGTAGACTATATTTCCATATTTCATAGCGATTCTTAATTTTCCTATGTCAAGTATCCTTCTATAAAAGTCTCCCACTTAGACAAACTAAGTTTCTATTTTCTCTCACTACATTGCGTACACATATCTTGGCAGCAATATAGACAAAGTTGGAGGGACAGACAATGATATCAAAATAAGAATACAAAAAGCAAGAGGAGCTTTCATTGCATTGGGAATCATATGGAGATCAGGAGAAATCAAGTTCAACACGAAAATAAGAATCTTCAACTCAAATATCCAGTCTGTACTATTGTATGGCTCTAACATGGAGAACAACAAAAAATGTTACAGGCATTCATATATGGGTGCTTGCGTAGAATAGAAGGATTGAAATGGTATGACAAGGTCACCAATGTGGAACTGATGACAAGGTCACCAATGTGGAACTGATGACAAGGTCACCAATGTGGAACTGATGACAAGGTCATTAATGTGGAACTGATGACAAGGTCACCAATGTGGAATTGATGACAAGAACTAGACAAGTGTCAGTGGAACAAGAGATAAGAAGAAGACGATGGCAATGGATAGGACACACATTGAGGAAACCGGTTGATAGCATTACAAGGCAATTCTTGTTCTGGAATCCGCAGGGAAAGAGAGGCAGAGGTAGACCAAAAAACACATGGAGAAGAGAGCTGGAGACAGAAGTGAAACTGATGAGGAAAACATGGAAAGAACTTGAGCTGTCAGCACGTGAGAGAAGGACCGGGTGTGTTTGTTGAAGGCCTATGTTCCTTTGGGACCTAATGATTACTGATGATTGATGGCATTGCGTATCATAGTCTCACAGTATTCCAACCCACTATCTTGTTTGCTTACTCACACATCCCTTTCTGAATCTCTCTGAAATAACACCGAAATAACTAATGAAGGAAACACAAGTACTGTGAGTAGTAAATAAGTAAGCATATATACAAGAAGTTACAACGCAGACTCTGGACAGACAGAATAAAGGAGGATACTAGACAATAGAAAAGTAACAGGAATGATAGACTCACTGGGGAATCAAACCAAGGGACCATCCGAACGGCGCCATCGCTTCCTTGCGAGAAGCAATCGAGAATGGACAAGTGTGACTTTTCATGACGTTCCCTTTCATGACGTGTCCTTTCACGCCGTGCCCATTCTATTATATCCTGTCCCTTCACGACATGTCCATTCACGTCATGTCCATTCACGACATGTCCATTCACGTCGTGTCCATTCTTTTATATCGTGTCTATTCACGACGTGTCCGATCATGACGTGTCCATTCACGACGTGCCCATTCACGACATGTCCATTCACGACATGTCCATTCACGACGTGCCCATTCACGACATGTCCATTCACGACATGCCAATTAACGACATGTCCATTCACGACATGTCCATTCACGACATGCCCATTCACGATATGTCCATTTCGACGTGCCCATTCACGACATGTCCATTCACGATATGTCCATTCACGACAAGTCTATTCACGACATGTCCATTCACGACATGTCCATTCACGACATGTCCATTCACGACATGCCCATTCACGACATGTCCATTCACGACATGTCCATTCACGACGTGCCCATTTACGACATGCCCATTCACGACATGTCCATTCACGACGTGTCCATTCTTTTATATCCTGTCTATTCACGACGTGTCCGTTCACGCCGTGTCCATTCACGACGTGCCCATTCACGACATGTCCATTCACGACGTGCCCATTCACGACATGTCCATTCACGACATGCCCATTAACGACATGTCCATTAACGACATGTCTATTCACGACATGCCATTCACGACATGTCCATTCACGACATGTCCATTCACGACGTGCCCATTCACGACATGTCCATTCACGACATGTCCATTTACGACATGTCCATTCACGACATGTCCGTTCACGACGTGCCCATTCACGACATGTCCATTCACGACATGCCCATTCACGACATATCCATTCACGACGTGCCCATTCACGACATGTCCATTTACGACACGTCCATTCACGACGTGCCCATTCACGACATGTCCATTAACGATATGTCCATTCACGACATGTCCATTCACGACATGTCCATTCACGACGTGCCCATTCACGACATGTCCATTCACGACATGCCCATTCACGACATGTCCATTCACGACATGTCCATTCACGACATGCCCATTAACGACATGTCCATTCACGACGTGCCTATTCGCGACATGTCCATTCACGACATGCCCATTAACGACATGTCTATTCACGACATGTCCATTCACGGCGTGCCCATTCACGACGTGCCCATTCACGCCGTGTCCATTCTATTATATCCTGTCTATTCACGACGTGCCCATTCACGACGTGCCCATTCACGCCGTGTCCATTCTATTATATCATGTCTATTCACGACGTGCCCATTCACGCCGTGTCCATTCTATTATATCCTGTCTATTCACGACATGCCCATTCACGCCATGTCCATTCTATTATATCCTGTCTATTCACGACGTGTTCTTTCACAAATGACTCCCACAGCAAAACAATAGTCCCGTTCGGATGGTCCATGGTGTCGCAGATTTTGGATAGGTGATTAAGACAGATTCTGGTCCCGTCTGAATAGAACTGTAAAAGGTGGTAACTCAGTGAGAGATAAGGTAAAGAAATAGATTTCACGAGTGAAATGGTGAAAAAGGTAGAGTCTGTCCCTGGATTGAGAAGATACTCTAGTCCAGCCTATCGCTACGACTGAAATGTGTTTATCAGACAGTTTACCTTTCTGTATATATTAGCATATACGCTATAACCATTCACATACACACACACAGATAAGTGACGACAACTTGAAGCACAGACGTGAAACTATAGTAATGGTGTAGGGATATTGGGCCGAGCTGGCCAACACAGGTAATTAAGTTTTATGTTAAGTTTATTTATCATAAAGTAAAAACTTCACAACATCTAGTATCAAATATAAAATCATAGATTACAGAAAAAATAAATAAATAGACACATAAGTGCAATTCCCTCTGTTGAGACAAGATCCCGTTAGAAGAAGTTATTAACCCCCAAAAGGTCAAAAGATTAGCACTATGGTATAGAATTTGACTATACTGTAAAGAACAGCGTTTCTAATTAATCTATTCTGAAATGACCAGTATTAGCAAACATAAGAAGGAAAAAAAACAAAGTAAGTACAGTGATTATACAATAGAAGAATTATTCACTCCTTCTTTCTCTCGCTTCTGACAAACATGTGGCCACATTTCAATTTCGCTTACCTAATCGTTGATTACAACATCTGGAACATATCTCAGTGGTACACACAACAAATCTATGGTTAGGTTTTGTCAAAATACGCCCCAGTTCCTCCAAGACTGATTAATCCTCTTATTGGGGAACGCTTATTTTGTTACTGTTAATAGGATTCTGTTTATGTCACATCAATTAGTCCAGGTAGGAAAAACAAATTCGAGATCTAATGATCACAGTGTACAGTAGCTGGTAATATTTGATAGTTAAAGAGAATGTCAGGTAGATAAATCTCTCTGGATAAATCTTCGCCACAACACAGTGGTCGGTAGTCGGGTAGTGTTAATTTTGATATTTCTTCGCCACAACGGGCTGAATGTAAATGAAAACGCAAAAAGAATCTGGGTAGCTATATGTCCAGTTACAGTCATTCTTAGTGTCATATATTGGTACTCTCTCTCTCTCTCTCTCTCTCTCTCTCTCTCTCTCTCTCTCTCTCTCTCTCTCTAGGTGAAACAAGAGGGCCGAACAGGTCAACCTCTAAGACCCGATATTTACATAAGAATGTTTTTTTTTGGTATTTGTTGGACTAGACTTAGACCCTTTTCTCAGATTAAGGCCGCTGGTAGGTTTGGGTTTGTGATCCGTACTGTATATAGGAAGAAAATACAAACATTTAACCACTACATAGTATTCTATCCTAACCCGCGTAAAAGTATGATTTATTATTATCCACTCGGTTATTAAATTTGATAGAAACCATAAATGTCTAATTTATCTTACCGTTTTTAACCCGTGAAATAAGCGCTAGTCATTTATAAAATTACTCATAATGAATTAGAAATAAATATATAATTTGTCAGTACTCATAATGAATATTGCATTTACTAATCAATTAAAATATCTCTTTCTAGGTAATAACAATTAATTAAATTTTCGTTACGGCTGGAAACATTAGCTATAAGTTATTTAATCTGCTAGCCAATTAACACAGAAAATCCTAGTGAAATATAAATGACGAACTTTAACAATTAAATCACTCAAAATGCTAGTATAAATATTTACCGCAACACAGAAATTAAAACTATCTCCAACGAATAACTAAGAAAATCCACTAATACAAATGGCTCTAGAATTCGAGCTAGATGTTCTAAAAATTCTGTGGCTACTAGATAAACTGAGTTTAAAGGATGAGGTATATATATGATTTAGGTAGAAATTCGCTAGCGATTGCGAGATTTCACGCCTTAGCCCGTATTTTGGGCAAATATACGGTCGATTTCTGAATGAAAGCTTTATTTCTCACTTTTGCCGACCGTGGAGGATGTCCCACGAGCAAATCGTCTCTTTGATCTCCCTCGTTCCGTGGCTTAATTACATTCTCTGGGACTCACGAACAGACGGCTGAGGACGGTAACTGCGGTTATCGCCCCTTTCTGTTCTTCATTCGCTTATTCCCCCTGAGAAAGTGCAATATATAAAAGGTACAACTTTTGACTCTCTCTACCCGCGTTCAGTCTGGCCTGTCACTATTACAACGGTTGCCCAATCGCTGGCGTTATAATTCAGTTAACGGCTCTTACTCGCTAGTTGTTTACTTGTCCCGTCGTGGACTACTTAATCGGTCTGTTTATAAACATTCTTAGTGCCTGTAAGACAATAGAGAAAAGAAAAATAGGTGTGGCTAAATTATGAGTAAGACAGATATCGAAGTGTAGGGGTTCTGCGTTAACAAATCGTGCATACTAATAAAGAAGCCAGGTGGGAGCAAAGACGTGTAGATACATTGATAAAGTTGATAAATTTGAATATTTTCGTTAATTATATCCACCAAAAGGATAAATATAAGTGGATGGAAGCAGACATCATCATCATCAGTTGATAAGATCTCTATGGTGTTGTTTGCTCCACTGTAGTGTATGGAATGTCAACTTGACCTACGCAGTGGTGTGTAGACATGGATTGAGTGTATAATGTGCGAATGATAATAAAGGTTCGTGGTGTTGACAAAAAAATGTTCTTTTCTCACACTCATGTATGGCTGGAAGTCATCGACACCAACGACTGTGTACCTTTACTAAAGTTTAATTGGACGTACACACTCGACAGCACAGATAGTGACAAATCACAGGTTGGCATAATACATCATAGTACAGTGGATAACTGGTCTTGCAATGTTATGTTACATGGGCACTCATGTAGATTAATATTATAATGGACTGTCAGTAGCCAAGCCCTCAGTATCGCCCATACATATATATCATCTGACTTCACTGACTGAGCACGTCAGCTTATAAACAATATTTCAGATGGCTTCTAAACCTAATCTCGTTTAGCGACGATTCTCCCACATAATGTTCAGCACATATTTTTTTCATATAATAATATTGAACCGCTGATAAAGGGTTCTCATGTGTAGCAGTGATCTCTGGACTAAACAAGCGATAATACGGGCATCCCCTTTCTCTTCTTGAAAGTCACTACATGTTTTGGTTCCAAGATGGCTTCACTCGTGAGCTGTCACTCACGTTTGGATACAGATAATGAATCTGTCCTAAAGTTAGTCATTCATAAAACATTGCATTGCTCTGTAGATTTGATCATGAACAATTGACTGCATTCTACAGAATATAGTGCTGCTAGGAATCGAAGTCGTTTTCATCGAGTCAAATATATTCTCTTATCGAAAATGGTGGCTTCGTACGAGAGTTCATAAAAGTATCTTGGATTACCTTGGTATAAGAAATATGAAACTGCCATTCCTTGGCAATACGAATAAACACTGGGGTAAAGCATACACGATAGGTCTAGACGACTATCACTTTCCCCACAAATACTGAGATCACTTTTTCCCCGGCGACAGGCCGACATAGGAAACACAGTCCCTATCAGGACGAAGCCAAATCACACCACACTCTAGCGACACATCCGCCGAATAGCCTTTGACCTCTCTAGAGACAACAGAACATATAGTTCGACTTAGATATGTAAAGATATACAGATATAAGACAGACTCGTCCTACTCAGACAAACAATACACATAAATTCAGGCCATAGATATTCTGAAGCAAGAACAATCTATTATTACCCAAACAACGAATAAATCGCAGAAATAATGGATTCATCCGCGGAGTTTGATCGAAGAAGCCGACACAACTTTCAAGGGAAGTAACTCAATAATGACTTTCCCTTAAGCACTAAAAAATTACCTATGTATAATATTGTAAGATATCAAAGACTGCACGTAACAGTCTTACCACACCTCCCGGGAAAAAAAAAAATGGAACATTTTTTTTTTTTTTGAAATACATCTAGGAGCAACGTACAATAGGCTCACAACGCATGAATAATGCGCAGATGAAAATATTAGGAATACCTATAACGCCTAATATGAGGCTAAGTCGACTTATGGAGCGACTGGTGAGAATGTGTCTCATAAACTGAGAGAAATTATTTCTCTACAAGTATATTTTTCCAGGAAGGTGTCATCAAAGTATAATACAATTCTGGCAATTACACAATGCCTAAAAAATTCATATCATCATTTCGTATTAGATATCTTAAATTTATGATTTATGAAGAAAAAATCATCAAAGCACAGCGGTGAATAAACATCAATGAACCGCTATGTAGTGATACAATCATTATATTATTAAATTACAAATGTGTATCTATCATGATATAGAAAAGGAACTACTATAGAACTAGACATATCAAGAAGTCTAAGCCCTAATAGTTATGTGGAATCATGTGGGCATCTTGACAGAATGTCTGCCATCACATTATCTGATCCACGAATAGCTCGCACAGAGAAATGAAAAGGTTGAAGAGCAATTGCATATCGAGTAGACCTCGAGCTCTTCAAATTCTTACTCTGTATAGCAGTAAGAGCTTTTTGGTCGGTTTCTACTATGAAATGTGCGCCTAGAAGGAATCTCTGTAGTTTGAGGATCGACCAAACCATAGCTAATAGCTCACGGTCTAAAAACCGAATAATTCCTTTCTGCCGCATTAAGTTTTCTGGAAATATACATTACAGGATGCAGAGTTCCAGAGTACTCTTGCATTAGTGCCGCTCCAATCCCAGTGGATGAAGCGTCACTACGAAGAACGAATGTCTTATCTTTAGTGGGTAGCACTAAAATAGGTGGTGTTGAAAACAGTGTTTTAATCTTATCCAGAGAGCATTGGCATTCCTGAGACCAGTGGACCACATTAGGCGAACCTTTCTTTAGAAGTGTTGAGAGAGGTGCCATGATAGAGGATAGATTCTGAATGAATCTGCCATAAAATTGAATAAGACCTAACAGACTTCTCACCTGTTTTTTAGTCTTAGGGATTGAGATGTTAAGTATCTTACTAGTATTATGGTCCTCTGTCTTTAGGAAACCATGACCAACTCGGTGGCCTAGGAAAGAAATTTCGCTAAAACCAATATAGGCTTTAGAGGGTTTCGCTGTCAGGTTGTGCTCACGCAAAGTAGACAGCAATTCATCTAACCCTGAATAGTGATCTTCCCAAGTATCGCTGAAAAGACAGATGTCGTCTAGATATGCAATGACATCTGACCGATAAGATAGGATTCGGCGCATCATGCGTACGAACGTAGCTGGTGCGTTCATAAGACCGAAAGGCATAAAATTCCATTGGAACAAACCTCTAGGTGTTGAAAAAGCCGTGAGAGGTTTGGCGCGTTCAGATAAAGGAACTTGCCAATATCCTTTAGACAAATCAAGTTTAGTGAAAAAATGAGATTTGGAGAGTCGAGTAAGTAGCTCTTCCAGTAAAGGCATAGGTTCGGCATCGAACTTCGTTACTTGATTCAATTTTCGATAGTCAACGCAAAGACGTATGTTATTGTCTTTTTTACGCACAATAACCATCGGCGAAGAATATGCAGAGGTGGATGGTTCGATTATTTTCAAATCTATCATCTCATCCAACTCTTTCTCGACCTGTGCTTGAAAATGTATAGGTATAGGATAAGGTCTAACCCTAATAGGAGTATGGTCAGTTAGAACAATGTCATGTTGAATGACATTCGTTTGTCCAGGGATGTCAGTGAGTACATCCTGAAATGTTTGCAACATAGTTGAAACTTGTCGCTGTTCTCCTAGAGACAAATCAGGAGAGACAGTAACGTTCTTCCATGATTCACTGGAATGAAGTGGGATCATTGGAAGAGGAAGATTTACATCTGAAAAACTTGTTTCCTCATCCTGTATCACGGACAGTGATGAGTAATGACCATGTTGTACTGGAGAATTGTCCGTTGCTTGGAAAATGGGTTGCAAATAATCCGGACGTTCATGGAATTCAGTAAGCATATTGATGTGGAAGGTTTTATGCTTCCCATCAATATCGACAATATAGTCGACATCGGAAATTTTCGATATTATATCGTACGGACCTTTCCAAGAAATAAGTAATCTGTTTTCCCTACAAGGTAGTAATACAAATGCTTTGTCACCAGGACAAAGTTGTCGTAAGCATCTCTTCTTATTGGCAAATTGCCTTGCCTTCTGTTTCGCAAATTCAGAAGAAGAAGTTGCTAATTTGCATGCTTCGATAATTTTTTGTCTCAACGCGATGACATATTCGTAGGAGGACTTTGTGTCATCGTCAATATTGTCAGATGTTATGAGATCGTGAAGCAACGACATAGGGCCACGCGGACGCGCGCCAAAGACGAGTTCAAAGGGAGAAAATCCCGTATGTTCATTGGGTACCTCTCTGTAAGCGAAGAGGGCCGCAGGTAAAAATTTCCACTACTCTGTCCCAGTCTTGAGGATGATGGTCAGTTATCTTCCCCAGTAAGTTTTTAAGTGTTCTATTAAGGCGTTCGACCATACCATTAGACATTGGATGGTAGATACTACTTAAAGATCTATCTATCTGCAGAGTAGACATTACTTGAGACGTGGTATCTGATATTAGTTGGGTGCCATGGTCTGACAATATCTCTCCGGGGAACCCCAGACGAGAAAATATAAGCCAAAGAGCATCTGCAATATCAGCAGTAGTAATGCTCTTCAGAGGAATAGCCTCTGGCCAACGTGTGCACATATCAACACACGTCAAGATAAACTGATGTCCTCTGGCAGACTTGATCTTAAATGGACCAATAATGTCTATGGCCATTTTTTGAAACGGCCGAATAGGAATGTCCGCCAGTAATTAGCATGGTGAACCAAGTGGATTTAACCCCCAATTGCTCAGTGTGCAATTCTGTTGTCGCAATCATGCTGCAACCAGAATGTAGTCCTTTGTTTAAAATGGGAAGGATTGCATGGGAAAAAACCCATGCTCATGCCATCTGAGCGATGCTTAAATTTTAACTCTCAATTGACTTGGGAAAGCGATGACATATTGACGTAGGATGTTTGTGTCATCGTCAAGTATTGTCAATGTTATGAGATTGTAAGCAACGATTAGGGCCACGTGTCGCGCGCCACCGAGAGTTGCAAAATGAGAAAATCCCGTATGTTCATTGGGTACCTCTCTGTAAGCGAAGAGGGCCGCAGGTAAAACTCTGTCCCAGTCTTGAGGATGATCCTCAGTTATCTTCCCCAGTAAGTTTTTAAGTGTTCTATTAAGGCGTTCGACCATACCATTAGACATTGGATGGTAGATACTACTTAAAGATCTATCTATCTGCAGAGTAGACATTACTTGAGACATGGTATCTGATATTAGTTGGGTGCCATGGTCTGACAATATCTCTCCGGGGAACCCCAGACGAGAAAATATAAGCCAAAGAGCATCTGCAATATCAGCAGTAGTAATGCTCTTCAGAGGAATAGCCTCTGGCCAACGTGTGCACATTTCAACACACGTCAAGATAAACTGATGTCCTCTGGCAGACTTGATCTTAAATGGACCAATAATGTCTATGGCCATTTTTTGAAACGGCCGAATAGGAATGTCCGCCGCCTGAATGGGTGCAGCATGCCGTGGACCTTTGGATTTAACTTCCTGACATACTTTACAAGATCGACAATAAATCCGTATGTCCTTGTTTACCAATGGCCAAAAGAAAGCCGCAAGGACTCTTGACTTAGTACGGGAAAAACCCATGTGTCCAGCACACTGAGAGTCGTGAGCGTGCTGCAAAAATTTTAAACTCTCAAATTCTTGGGAACCAGGATTTGAGAATGACTTGACGTAATGGAGTCTTTGAACCATACGTACAAGTACGCCATTCTTCTTTGTAATCCACGATTTACGACTTGTGTCTTTATTCGGATCACCTTTAGTTGCAAGAATGAAGAATTTCTTCAGAGTGGGATCATCTTCTTGCTGTTTTATAAACGAGTCACGAGAAATTACCAAGGGATTATCTTGGTTATGCACTTCATTATCTTCAATAGATGAAGTTTGAGGCATATTAAGAGCCTGAGCTCTAGTGACTACAGCGTTAGCAATCTGCATGTTTTGCCTTTCCCACGTGGAAATTTGTTGCGGAGTGCATTCCTTGACTCCATGAATGCGACCGATGATGAGGTCAGCGATCGGATTCGGAAGAAGACATGCGTGTACATCTCCTGTAAAGAAAGGAGTAGCAATCCTAATGATAGCAGTAGAGTATTTCTCTAATGTGCCGCCAAATGTTACACATTTGACTACTTGTCCAGTGGCACGGGAAGGATCTACGAGTGACTGCCTAACACCAATTGTGGTGCATCCAGAATCAAATAGCACAGAGACTGGACTGTTATTCACTAAACCCTTATGTAAGACAAGAGAACCTCTTCCATCATGCGCGACTGATGCTGGCAGAGCAGGAAGAGGATGGCCACAGCTTAAAGTAGACACTGTGGTTGGCTCAAATAACGTTTTGCATTGGGGGCACTGAGATGCTCTCCCAAAATCAAAAGCGGCACATGCCATATTACTAGCATCATTATTATCTTTACTCTGTTTATAGGCTTCATGGGACTCTTGTTGTGCAGAGTTTGCCTGAAAATGTGGTTTATGTCTTTTGTTTTGAGATCTACCTCGGTTATTATCACCTCTGTAGTTATTGTTACCTCTATTGTAACCCCTATTTGGGTTTGAGTCATAGTTCCCTTGGTTACCATTATCATATTCATTATAATGAGTATCTCTGTAATTATGATCTTGTTGACTCCAAGACGGATAACCCTGATAGTTTCTATAATTACTTCCTCTACGGAAATTCCTATAATTATGACCACCCCTGTGTCGAGAGCTATCAGGTCGTCTCCAGTTCTTTGAAGAAGAACCCTGAAATGATTGGTTACCTTGGTTTTGATAACTATTATGGTTACCTTTTTTATCAAATCTGTTTTGAGGTCCCTGAAATCTGTGTGAATAATTGGGATTGTATGGTGTTGCTGAAGCAACTGGCATACTCTCCTTAATCTTAGTGTTGCCAAAAGTCACGTCGGGGTGTGCAGTGACATATTGGGAACAATATTCTTCCATTTCTTTTAGAGATTTGGGTTTACGCTCATGTATAAATTCAAGGAAAGGTTTGTTCACACATGACATAATCTTATCTCTGAGCAACAAATCCATAAGTCCTTCATACGTTTTTTCTGTTTTGGAAAGCTCAATCCAACGATCAACTGTGAGACGTGCCTTTGCAGTGAATTCTGAGAATTCTACACCCGTCTCAGGTACCATCGTTTTAAATAAAAGGCGATAGCCTTCCTCACTTAGCTGATATTTTTTTTATCAAAGCCGCCCTAATGACATCATAATTATCCTTATCTGCTTCTCCTACAAGGCATAATCTAGTCAAAGATTCACCTTTCAAGTTTTCTGATAATTGATTAGCGTATTGTGATTTATCCACATTATGTGTACGACAAGAACGTTCAAATCTATCCAGCCAGAATGTAATATCGTCACTGGACTGATTGAACGGTGGAACCTTAACCTTGTAAGTAGAAGGTTTACCATTACCACTAGATGCCTGATTAACATTACTCATACTTGTCAATCTCAATTTCTCCAACTCAAATTCATGTTCTCTTATTGCTTTTTTCTCTTCAGCATCTAATCTTTTTTGTTCAGCCTCCCTGTCTAATCTTTTTTGTTCAGCTTCCCTGTCTAATCTTTTTTGTTCAGCTTCCCTGTCTAATCTTTTTTGTTCAGCTTCACTGTCTAATCTTTTTTGTTCAGCCGCAGCTTCTCTTTCTAATTTTTTTTGTTCAGCTTCAAATCTCCTTTCCTCCACCTGCATCTGCAATTTCTTTTGTTCAGCAGCAGCCTCAGCTTCTCTTTCTAATCTTTTCTCTTCCGCCATAGCTTTTCTTTCTTCTGCAGCTAATCTTTTCTCTTCTGCCATAGCTCTTCTCTCTTCTGCAGCTAATGCTTTGTCATATTGAGCAACTGCCCATTGTTCTAATTGTTGACCAGTCTTATCAAGGGCTTTCCCTTGTGTAATGAAGTATTCTAATGTAGCCATGATGTCTAACAATAATACTAATCACCTGAACCAATAATAATACCACAAGTTCTCAATGACTTGATTAATCAGTATACTATCCCAATATCTGTGGGTCACAAGCCTTTAATAAGGTCTTGTATAATAGTAATAATAATCAGGTACTGGTTTATACCATAATCCAAGTGCAGTGCACAGGCAATTGTGTCTTATGAAATATACCTATATAAAACATATGTCAACCAACAGAATACATAAAGTACAAATAGGACTGACAATACAAGAACGTTTGCAGAAATCAAAATAAATCAAATAGGGAAATCAATGAAAATAATCACTGAATCTGCAAAGAATAACAACACAAATGACGTCACAATATATGAATATAAATTGTGAATAGAACTGAAAGATAGAAAAGGTTAGACCAACAAATTACAAACAAATCAAAACAAAACTAAAGAACAAAGAAATATTACAAAAATAACAATAATTACAGTCTCCACAGCTAACACAAAAGCAACAGTTGTCGCAGCAAATTTTCAATCAAGAAAATTGCACCTATAGAAAACGCCCACAACGGACCCTCTATGACGTGGGATATTCTGTTGTGAGGACGCCGCCCAACCTTAAACACAACCCGCTGACATAGAAACTAACATACTATACAAACAAATAACATGTAAACATAAATATATATAAATTATGTGTATGATAGTATGTGTTGCAAAATAGGCTCAGTTTTACAGTAATGGCAAAGTTATTTTTATGAAAATAAACAAACTGCCACTTTATTCAATTAAACATTCTGGCCTTAAATATTAAAGTTCATATATGGAAAACAAGAAGATCCATCGATGAAAATAGGACTTCTTAGTTCACAAATACTGTCTTCCTGTTAACATTGACAAGAATTGATCCAACTGTTCTGTGAAACTCTATAATGTCTAATGTAAAAAATGTCAACAACGCTGACCTACATACTGCATTCACCTGACAGGTCACGTGACGAAGTGTTGACAAAGAGCAAACCAATACTGCAAGTGTGTCGTATCAGCCACAGGAAACGGTCTGGTATCGGTAATCTGTTGACTTCTGAACTTCTGCGAGGTCAAACCCAGAAAGCTGGTCCACCAGTTGATAAAGTTGATAAATTTGAATATTTTCGTTAATTATATCCACCAAAAGGATAAATATAAGTGGATGGAAGCAGACATCATCATCATCAGTTGATAAGATCTCTATGGTGTTGTTTGCTCCACTGTAGTGTATGGAATGTCAACTTGACCTACGCAGTGGTGTGTAGACATGGATTGAGTGTATAATGTGCGAATGATAATAAAGGTTCGTGGTGTTGACAAAAAATGTTCTTTTCTCACACTCATGTATGGCTGGAAGTCATCGACACCAACGACTGTGTACCTTTACTAAAGTTTAATTGGACGTACACACTCGACAGCACAGATAGTGACAAATCACAGGTTGGCATAATACATCATAGTACAGTGGATAACTGGTCTTGCAATGTTATGTTACATGGGCACTCATGTAGATTAATATTATAATGGACTGTCAGTAGCCAAGCCCTCAGTATCGCCCATACATATATATCATCTGACTTCACTGACTGAGCACGTCAGCTTATAAACAATATTTCAGATGGCTTCTAAACCTAATCTCGTTTAGCGACGATTCTCCCACATAATGTTCAGCACATATTTTTTTCATATAATAATATTGAACCGCTGATAAAGGGTTCTCATGTGTAGCAGTGATCTCTGGACTAAACAAGCGATAATACGGGCATCCCCTTTTCTCTTCTTGAAAGTCACTACATGTTTTGGTTCCAAGATGGCTTCACTCGTGAGCTGTCACTCACGTTTGGATACAGATAATGAATCTGTCCTAAAGTTAGTCATTCATAAAACATTGCATTGCTCTGTAGATTTGATCATGAACAATTGACTGCATTCTACAGAATATAGTGCTGCTAGGAATCGAAGTCGTTTTCATCGAGTCAAATATATTCTCTTATCGAAAATGGTGGCTTCGTACGAGAGTTCATAAAAGTATCTTGGATTACCTTGGTATAAGAAATATGAAACTGCCATTCCTTGGCAATACGAATAAACACTGGGGTAAAGCATACACGATAGGTCTAGACGACTATCACTTTCCCCACAAATACTGAGATCACTTTTTCCCCGGCGACAGGCCGACATAGGAAACACAGTCCCTATCAGGACGAAGCCAAATCACACCACTCTCTAGCGACACATCCGCCGAATAGCCTTTGACCTCTCTAGAGACAACAGAACATATAGTTCGACTTAGATATGTAAAGATATACAGATATAAGACAGACTCGTCCTACTCAGACAAACAATACACATAAATTCAGGCCATAGATATTCTGAAGCAAGAACAATCTATTATTACCCAAACAACGAATAAATCGCAGAAATAATGGATTCATCCGCGGAGTTTGATCGAAGAAGCCGACACAACTTTCAAGGGAAGTAACTCAATAATGACTTTCCCTTAAGCACTAAAAAATTACCTATGTATAATATTGTAAGATATCAAAGACTGCACGTAACATACATGTAATCTATTTACATGACTCTGTCACACCTGGTTCGATTGCTATTAATTTTCTTTTGTCTAGTATTATTTTTTCTTTTTTTTTTAGTACCTGCTACTTACCTATATGTTTTTACTGAAACGACCACAGGTTGTTCACATTCCCATATTCCTTTCATCCAACTTTCTCATAAATTAATGAACCATTCTATTATATCCTGTGTTTTAACATATTGTGGAACCATATTATTACAACCTACTTTCTCATCAACTTTCTCATACACTGGTGAACCATTTTAATTAATGCAGTTTATCTATAGCATATATTAACTTAATAAACAGTTTATGTCGTGTTGAAAACGATGGTACAATCAACACAAGGACATGGCTACTTTATTAGTCTATATGCTGTCAAACAGTTGAATACGGAAATAAGATGAAAATTACGTTCAATTAAGCAGCGGAAGTAATAGGTTAATTACGTTAAATTGAGAAAAGCAAGTAATAAGATTGATTTATCTATACTTATGACACGTGTTCTCTTTGTTTTTCAGAAGCCGAGTTACTTGATTTGGTTCAAGATTGGAGCTCAAAGGATCTTCGGAAGGAGGGGAGGATGTGTTTTCTTGAGGAGTTTATATGAATTTCTAAATGGTGATACTCTGCACGAGGTCTTTGAAAGCAGATTCTGCATTTTCTTGTCATGTGATTTATTGATTGGCTTATTACTGGAGGATATGTCTCGTGTAGCTGTTAATGAAGATCTACGGTAAACTTAATATGTCATCAGCGATCTACAAGCTAATGCCTTGTCCTTCTAAATCTGCACAGAGATAAGAATCCTTCACATAATTTACTTAGTTTATATTATTCAAGTGATCGTCTAATCCTAATCTCGGTATTCCGAAAGCTGAGGTCACTAAGTTGATCCACTCTAATGGTACATGAAAGTCATCGCTTTGCATCCAACCAGAATGACTAGTTCCTTCAGACAATGCAACAACGACGAGACTGGGTCTTGCCAAGTAACGTTAAATCCAGAGCAAGTAGTAGAAAATGGAGGAGATGATACAGAGAAAAGAGACAAAAATGAGGATCGCATACGACGACAGAGCAACCTTCGGGAGGAAGGAGAAGCAAGAACTGGATGCGGTGAAGGTAGTAATTGGAAGCACGTTCCGGTATCGCCTGGATCCCCGACGTCTCCACGTAAGGTCAGCACAAGAGTCAATATCCGGGACATCCTCAAGCGGAAAAAATCCTCAAAGAACGGCTATCCCGGCATATTCCCTAACACAAATGAAGCAGAGTACTCGCCCTCCGACTCGACTTTTTCCCCATTCTTCGAGTCCCGTGGGCTGAGTGCCGCCATAGACAAGACGTACAATGCAATGCTACAGAACAAAGTGACAAATTCTCGTGTTCACGGCAAAACCTCTCTTCAGGCGCGTGTCTACAATTTCTTAGAGCGGCCAACGGGATGGAAATGTTTTATCTATCATTTCACCGTGTAAGTATCCTTGTATGTTGTATGCCCAGTTGTTATATCTATTTCATCACCATAATCATCATCATCATTGTCTTATACAAGTCCAACAAAGCAGAAACAAAAGCATTGCAAGGAATCCGGTCCTAGGCTTCTATCCTTGGTTTTGTCTTTCTTTTACTTGAAGTTATGTCTCATATGTCTTTCTCCAAGTATTTCAGGGTCTGCTGTTTTCTCTATCTCTGTGTGGTGCAGTTCTTTGCTGACCTAGGTCGTCTGCATCTTTCTGTGCATGTGCAGTACACAGCTGATCAAGTTCATCGCCTTTACTTCACCTTCACATTTATGCATTTAATCCTGTCTGTTCCTAGACTTCTGTGTTTCTTACCCCTATCTTCACATTTATCTATCTAATCCTGTCCCTAAACTTCTATGTTTACCATCCCTTCTTCACATTTATCTATCTAATCCTATCCCTAGACTTCTGTGTTTACCATCCCATCTTCACATTTATCTATCTAATCCTGTCTGTGCCTAGACTTCTATGTTTCCTACCACATCTTCACATTTATCTATCTAATCCTGTCCCTAGACTTCTATATTTCCTACCCCATCTTCACATTTATCTATCTAATCCTGTCCCTAGACTTCTATGTTTCCTACCCCATCTTCACATTTATCTATCTAATCTTGTCTGTTCCTAGACTTCTATGTTTCCTACCACATCTTCACATTTATCTATCTAATCCTGTCCCTAGACTTCTATGTTTCCTACCCCATCTTCACTTTTATCTATCTAATCCTGTCTGTTCCTAGACATCTATGTTCCCTACCCCATCTTCACATTTATCTATCCAATCCTGTCCCTTCTTCTTCTTCCATCCTTAGCCAAAGACCGACCAAGCAGTCAGAGGCCATCACGCCTTGTGGCGTCTTAACCCTCTATTGGGCCTTGTTGCCATTTGGCAACATACCGTTTAAAGTCATCTATTTCACTATCCGGCGTTCAAATTAATAATTTTTTTGTTTTATTGTGTTCTAGAAACATTCCCAATTTTAAAATACCGGGTAACTCATTTGTCGGAGAAATACTTTTTTTTCACGCACTCTTTTGTCAAGGCATGGTAGCTGGTTTGCAAGATCGAATTGAGAGGTGAGTTTACTTCACATTATTTTTTAAAATTCCTTATGAAAACGGTGTATAAAAAATATGTTGAGTAACTTAAACCACTTATCTTTGTAACAAATGCTTTAATAGTTATAAATAAATAAAATAAGTTACTCTTATTTTACATTTTAGGTATGTTGCCATTTGGCAACAAAAGTCGATTAAGGAATAAAAACCACTTCATGTTGCCAATTGGCAACAGTTGCTTTTTACCTAATAAATGATATTTAATGTTGTATTTCTCTGTAATCAACAACATTAGTATTTTATTCTCATTATAATTGATTAAACTTCATCATTTTAAAAAAAAGTTGTTATTTGCAATTTTATGTATCCTAAAAAGGTCAATGTAAATAGTAGAATTACCAGTATAAATTACTAATAATATTGTAAATGAATAAAACATATTTACTTCATCTAGACTTGACTTTTAGAACTAAACTACACATGATAACCACTAAAATTGCCAGTAATCACAAAACATAATGTATCATCAGATGAGATTAAACAATTTTGTGATGAAAAACTTTTGAATTACAAAATGTATATGTTGTCATTTTTTTTTAATTTTTTTTTACAGTTAAACACAATGGATCCTCAAAAGTTTTACAGCCAAAAGACTACAATCTATAGACCAATACCTGAGGCTTCTAGCGATAGTGAGCTGTCAGACAGTGAGGCTGAAGACATCCTGGATAACACGTGGCAACCCGGCCCTTCCTCGGACACAACCGATTCAGGTTTGTTGAATTTAATTGATGTTTTTTTTTAATGTGGCCACTTTATTTCAGACTGCAGTTGTAGCCTTGTCCATCAGTGTACAACCTATGTACAGTTTCAGCCTAGTCCATCAGGTACTAAATATCGGCTGACGGAGACTTACTTGTGGAACGCTTTATACCATAATGTGGATTAGAATAATTTTTATCATTATTACTATTATCAGAATAATAACATGTACACCAGTATACCAATAAATGATTGTTTATGTTGCCAGATAATTAATATCTTTGTTTTCTTTTTTTTTTTTTTCAGAATCATCTGCATCAGAGCTGGAGGACACAGATGTAACCTTTGATCGTCGTCGGATGCTATGGAGACACCGTGAAGCCTCAGATGTATCTTCTGAAGCTCCGCCCTTCTCTGGTGATTCGGCACACGTATCAGTTACCTCAGAACCAATAGAATACTTCCGCAGATTCATTGATGATGATACAATGGCACATATGGTCACTGAATCAAACAAGTACAGCATCCAGAAAAACATCATGAAGCCTCTCAGATTGAGCCAGCCAGAACTGGAACAGTTTTTTGGAATTGCGTTTATGATGAGTATTGTTAGAATGCCCAGTTGTAAATTGTTCTGGGACTCTACAACGCGCTATGGACTTGTTGCTGATACTATGACGAACAAGAGGTTTAAAGAAATCAAAAGTAACATTCACTGCAATGACAACAACAAGCAGCAAGACAATGAAGGCGACAAATTGTTCAAATTAAGACCTTTAGTTGACGCTCTGAAAGTGAAATTCAATTCAATCAAACCAGCAGAAAGGCTGAGCATTGATGAGCAAGTTATCCCATTCAAAGGTCAATCATCTCTGCGTCAGTACAACCCAAAGAAACCCAAAAAGTGGGGCTATAAAGTCTTCGTTTGTTCAAGCATTTCTGGTTTGATTCATGATTTTGAAATTTACACTGGAAAAATTGACGTGTGTCCTGGCCAACCTGATTTAGGAGCATCAGCTAATATCGTGCTGAGACTTCTTCAACGTATCCCTAAAAATGTGTGGCATAAAGTATATTTTGACAACTGGTTTAATTCGCCAGCATTGCAGGCATGCCTCTGGAAACAAGGCATTGCATGTCTTGGCACTGTCCGCGCAAACCGGCTGAAAGGGTGTAATCTGTGTTCCGATAAGGAACTGAAAACGAAAGGAAGAGGGTCATCTGTTGTTTGTACTGCAGCAACAAACGGAGCCACATTGAAAGCTATCAAATGGTATGACAATAAAGCAGTCACACTGCTAAGCACCTATGCAGCAGTTGAACCAGAATGTGTAGTCAGAAGATGGGACAGAAAAGCCAAGAAGGAAATACACATTTCTTGCCCTGCAGCTGTGAAAGAATATAACATGTTCATGGGAGGGGTAGATTTGCTGGACTCCTTGCTGGCACTCTATCGTATACCTATTAGATCCAAGAAATGGTACCACAGAATATTGTTTCATTTCCTGGATGTTTCTGTGGTGCAAGCTTGGCTAACTTATTGTTCAGATGTGTGTAAGGATGGTATGGAAAAAAAGGACAGACTACCATTAGTTGATTTCAAGTTGCAGATTGCTTTGTGTCTCCTAAAAGCAGGAAAAAGTGAAAATAATAAAAGGGGAAGGCCATCAGGAAGCACTGAGACACAGCTGGTGGCTAAAAAGAAGAGAGGGCAAACAGCAAATGTACCTCCTTTTCATGTCAGAACTGACAATGTTGGCCACAGCCCCAATTCCGTCACCAACAAAGGGAGATGCAAACTTCCTGGATGCAAGGGGTACTCCAGAACTGTCTGTGAGAAGTGTAACCTACACTTGTGCCTCAATAAACATTCAAACTGTTTCAAAGTATTTCATGAAACATGAGTGTGGAGCTGTGATTGAGTCACGAGACAGAAGATTTTTTTTTTTTTTCAGTAACTATATGTTTCATTGTATGTGTGGCATTTTCTGTATAAATTACACTTAACTTCATGAAGTTTCACAAATTTTGTTGTCTGCTATTTACTGTTTAAATATTAAATGTAGGTAGGGAGTAAAAAAAGGTGAAATAGATGTTGTTAGACATAAAAACATAGTTAAAAGATATATGTTGCCAAATGGCAACAATAAATGTTCCCAACCTTAATGGTGATTTGTTGCCAATTGGCAACATACCCATAAAACACTAACTAAACATTTTTTTGCCCAAAATTAACCTTCACACCACTTTTCAGACATGGGACAGCCACAAAAACCACTCCAAGAATTTTTTTTCCAACTATTTCATAAATGGCCCAATAGAGGGTTAAGGGCAACAGCAGATTGATTTTCTCTGTTGTAGTTTCCCATCACGCCTAGCGGCGTCTTTAGGGCAACAACAAATAGATCCATCTGCCGTTGTTTCCGTAATCGGTGTGACAAGCCAATGGGTGATCAGCCCATTGGGCAATCCTGTCCCTAGACTTCTATTTTTCCTACCCCATCTTCACATTTATCTATCTAATCCTGTCTGTCTTTAGACTTCTATGTTTCCTACCCCCTCTTCACATTCATCTATCTAATCCTGTCCCTAGACTTCTATGTTTACCATCCCATCTTCACATGTATCTATCTAATCCTGTCTCTTTCTAGACTTCTATGTTTACCATCCCATCTTCACATTTATCTATCTAATCCTGTCCCTAGACTTCTATGTTTACCATCCCATCTTCACATGTATCTATCTAATCTTGTCTGTTCCTAGATTTCTATGTTTCCTACCACACCTTCATATCTATCTATCTAATCCTGTCTGTTCCTAGACTTCTATGTTTCCTACCACATCTTCACATTTGTCTATCTAATTCTGTCTGTTCCTAGACTTCTATGTTTCCTACCACATCTTCACACGAACTATTAATATTTTTTTTAATGGCCTGCCTTTCAGTCCTCTTCGAAAGTATCATATGTTTCTATCTTATGTCCATGTTTCTGCTCCATGCAAAAGAAAGGTTTTATGTAGGCTTGGTAACGTTTTTAGCTTTGTTTTTATACTGTAAATATCCGATCTTCATCTATGAAGTTCTTCATGCATTGCTACATTCACTTTTCAATTGTCATCTTAATGTCTACTTGGCAGACGACCATCAGCCGCTCGTCTGCTAACCAAATTTACTATACTGAAGCACATTAAAAACGCACCACCTGTATAATCCAGGAACAGAGTGTGAAATGTAAATATAAGTGTTTACAAGTTTACATATTTGGAATCTTTATTCATTTTCCTATGAATCCATGCTGGTCATTAATTTGTACATTTGATTGTTATGAAATTCATTGCATTCTGTGCAGGCAAGGGAGAAAACCAAAAATGCAACCTATAAAAAAAATCATTCACACTATCCTCAGTATCTGGTATGTCCACCGTGTGCTTGCAAACAAGCTTGGCAGCGGCTCCGCATGGAACGCACAAGTCTCTGAAGGAAATTCCGGGGAATCAAGTCCCATTCACGTGTAAGAGCAGCTTCGAACTGTTGCAGATTAGCTGGAGAACCTTGCCTGTAGACTCTGCGTCCAAGCTCGTCCCACAGATGTTCTATAGGGGACATGTCTGGTGATAGGGCAGGCCAATCAATCGTCACAATGTTCTGCTGCTGTAGATATTGCTGCGTAATGCATGCGGTGTGCGCACGTGCGTTATCCTGCTGGAGAAGCTGCAAGTCTGGATAATTTCTGAACGCAGGAGCAACCAATGCATCTAGAACCTCATATCGATATGTCACAGCATTAACATTTCCACGGAAGACGTGAAGAGGCAAGCGATGGTGAAAACTGAATCCTCCCCAAATGTGAATACTGCCACCTCCAAATCAGTTGTGCTGACGAACACAGCAATCTGCAAAGCGCTCTCCACGCCGTCGCCAAATCCGCATACGTCCATCAGCAAAGGATATGTTGAATCTGCTCTCGTCTGTGAATAGGACAGCATTCCACTGCAGTCTAGTCCATCTGACATGTTGCTCTGCCCATTGCAGGCGCTGCTGACGATGTCTGTGAGTCAAGTTTGGCCCAACATAAGGTCGTCTTGCAGTAAGGCCTGTATCTCTGAGTCGTCGTATTACTGTCATTCGAGAGACTTGCCCACGTCTACCCACTATTGCTCTTGCTGTTTGACTTGCCGGGAGAGAACGATTCCTTAGGTGACTCGGCACAATATGACGATCTTGCGCAGGGGTAGTAACTCGTGGTTGACCACTCCGAAGTCTATCCCGGGCACTGCCAGTGGTTCCGTAACGTTTATTGAGACGTAAAATAGTGCTGTGGTGGCAATTCATCGTTCTGGCAATGGCCCATGTAGCAAAGTTAGATTTTGCTGGGGAGGTTATGATGGTATCCTAAAAGAATGAAATCCGTGTATGTATTAACCGTGTGAGGTCAAGCACATGTAGACCCTTGACTCTACAAATGATGATGATGAATTATGTGCAGGGAACCTAACGCTACCTCCATAGATCTCACACGGTCACTATTTTGGCTCTAGTGTCTGGTGTATGATGTACCTAGTGTCTAGGGGAGAAATGAAATGATGGTACACAACACAAAAACACGTTAAGTTTCTATGAGGAAGTGAATAAAACCTGTGGTTAAGTTTTTCTTTAAATTTGATAATTTTTTGTACAATTTATTTTGCCTGTCCAGTCATATCTTTGGACAGGTCTTTGAAAATGAGGACAAGATAGTTTACAGAAAAGATCAACTAAAATTGTGTGGACAATCTGCCCAAATAACTACAACGTTAATATATGTCTTTCCTGTTGGAATGTTCACAGCTTACACTTTATTCATCTAATAGGGAGAGTCACTGTGTATGAGGGGCTGTATTATCATCATACCCCATCAACTTCCTGAGTATGATTTGAAATACCAGTGTTATTTAAAACGAAACTGTCAGATATACCCAGGTCCTTAACATATCACCTGGGGTTTCTTGTTGAATGATAAGATAGTGTGTAGTTGCAGAAATATCGATATCACATCACACGCCCAAGCTCCTGCTGTTATCTCTTGACAGCATACATGAATTGTCGGAGACTTCTTGGCGTTATCGTCACTCCTCAGGTTTCCTGTTACCAGCAGGCAACAGGAAATAAAACCTCTGCAACAAAAGGACACCCTGGCCTTTTATATCTGATCACTTTTGATATTATTTATTTCCCTACTGTGATATGGGGTCAGCCTCACGTGCATTTCAGGTGCACTCGACCCTAGTTTTTCATGACTCCCACCTTGCTGTGACCACACCTCAGGTCCCTATGGCAGATACGCCACTGTACATTTACATAGTTTTCCTCAATAATATAATGTGGGGTAACCACATTTCCTTTTATATATTTTTCTCCTTTTCTTTTTAAATATAAATTCTTCAGGCATGTTTAACAGTGTTCATGGAACACAGAGGCTTACTAACATATTTCTAATGCAATACTATTCAAACATAATCATGACAACATACATCAGTTAGATACATTTCAACGTGAGGACTCAACAATGTCTGCTCCCGGCACGTCCTTCACTTTTTCCCAATAGCAGTATCTAAATTTGGTAATGGGATTAAACATATTAAATTCATAAAGCATTCTTACCACAAATCAAGAAATATAAACAAATGACGCTGACTTGCAAAGAAGTGGCCTCCGTTTCTTCTGCTCCGTCCAGACTGTGAAATACTTATTTAGTTATTTAATTTACTTTTAAATTTATCACAGCTGTTCTCAGCGTATCTGAATAAAAGTTTTGTTCAACTGGCAATGAATAATGAAAGCTTTTTGCTAATATTTAGTAGCGCTGGCCAATAGAAAGCTTGCGACTACCAGAATTCAAATGCAGTGTTTGAAAAACAAAAACAATTTCAAACATACTCTGCGTCTGGTAGTCGATTGGCCAGTCTGCTTTAGTTATGCCCAATACAAAAAGATGTTTCGTTTTGGATTACATTTTTCCTACCGCTCCCCTTTTCCTATTATACTCTTTTTACCCAAGCGAATTTGAATTTCCTCAATGCCTCTCTTCTAAGCTCGCGTCCCCACTATCGTTATAAAAACAAGCAGGAACGACAGTCTGTCTGGTCGAGCGTCCGTAGACATTTAGTATTTTCTCAATAACTTGGCAAATTCTAGGACTACCATATTATTTAAAACACATTCTTGCTCAGTGGAATCTAAGCTATACTACCATATGACTTTTATGGTCAGATTCATATTGGTTTAGATTTTCAATTTTTGTCATAGTCGATCGTTAAATAAATATTTTACACAAGACCGCCATCTTTTCCTCTCTTTCATCTCGCTAGCATGTATTTTTCAAATAACTAACTTGTTTTTGTGACGTCAGAAACATTACCGCGAGGAGGCAATAAAATTGTCTTCGTGTTTGCCTCCGTTGGCTTTGCTCCAGCGTGTATATATGCATGGCAGAATGTGTCAAGCGAAGTGGGGTGTTGGCGTGGTGGGTTAAGAATTGGCGTTAATAATTTGTATTGTATCGTGTAACACTACCAAGAAATATAAGGATTACTACTAAATTTTGCGTTAAAGTTGACAGAATACGTTAATTCAGATAGCAGTTTGGCGGCATACTTCCGCAAAATCGTTAATTATAAGTCTTGGCTGCAGTGTGTATGCAGTAGATCTGGCAAAATATTAAATGTTGGTAGTACGTTTTCGAAACCGAAACTAAAACGCGTGTTAGATTTTTACCGTGGGATCGTTCTATAGGCTTTAGCACTGCACAAAATTCAGCGCTATGCTGGCGTGTGAGAGGATCACCGTCAGACACAATAGGGCGGGTTTATTTATTATCATTTTATGACTAAAATATTACTGAAATGAGCGATTATTCTCGCAGATTTTACTACAGCCCACGAGCTCATTCCGGTGTCCAACATACCAATGGCTCGTTGAGGGTCGTTTTCAGATAGTCGTGGCATTTCAAGCACATGAACTGAGTGTTTTGTCTCAACGGCTTTTTTATACCGAGTATACTGCCACAACGCGTACACATTTTCAGGGTCATAGCTGTTGGGAATCGTGTTGCACGTGTAACTTTCATTGTTTTCATGTAGTCTGTACACAAACCCGTGGGTTGAATTATGCACTTTCCATTCCAGCAGCCATTCGCTCTCTACCTCATGACAAACACGGGGAAAATCCATTCCCACACTTTTTTTTCCAGCTTCTCGGCATCAGTATATATAATAGTGGTGCGTTTTTAATATGCTTCAGTATATATGAACGCTTTATCACAGCCAGTTCTAGTTCCAATCATTTCGTCCCTGACATTTTCTGTGCGATAATTGGTTGGGCTGTAAAACTAATGGTAGAGTAACGGCAGAACTGTCGGTTTTACAGTTTAACAAAATATAGATTTTTACGCTTCTGCTGCGTTTTCAGTTTAACACAAATTTAACAAATAAACTGTAATTAGTTTTATCTTTATGTATGTGCGTTTTTTTCTTCTATTATTATTATCGCATTTCCTTGCGCCGCAGCAACACTTCATTAACAAAATTATGTTGACAGTAAATTGCAATCAGTGAACATTTTCACATAAACTACCTCCACCTTTGTTTTGTTTTTTGTTTTCCTTTAACTTTTGAAAATGTTTGTTTGTCTAGTTTTGCTGTATCATATCTTGCTTAAGCTGATGAAAATTTTGCACAGAAACGTAGACTGCTTGTTTATGTGCCGCTATAATAGTAACCATTACTCTGTTTTGTCTTGTCTGTTTGTCACAATTAATAATAATCTTCAAATCAAATGTAAAGTCAGACCTTTCGTATGGCCCTGAAACATTAATAATAACAAAAACGAAAAACAAATACAGTATTTACATAGTTCCATAATGGGTGATTTTTACAATAGAAGGATTGAAAGAGCAGTAGTTGTAGTAGTTTGTGTAGTGTAGTATTAGTGTAATAGTAGTAGTTGCAGTGACAGCAGTTGTGGTTTTATGTGTAGTGTAGTATTATTGGTAATAGTAGTAGTTGTGGTGACAGTGGTTGTAGTAGTATATGTAAGATGAAGGTAAAGGATCCCGTTACACGCCCATTGAGGCATATTGGGAATATGGTGTTAGGCCCATATTTTCTCGACCATCTGCACACTAGGGGTGATGTGGTCAGCATCACGCCGGCCGCCTTAACCTTCCCAGAAGTTGCTCTGGTACCCAATTGGGGCTGGGTCAACCCAAGAGCCGTTTGCAGCTTTAAAAATCGCACCTCATCTGGGGATCGATGTAGTATAAGTAGTGTAGTATTATTGGCAATAGTAGTAGTTGTGGTGACAGTGGTTGTAGTAGTATATGTAGTGTAGTATTATTGGTAATAGTAGTAGTTGTGGTGACAGTGGTTGTAGAGCTTTCTGTAGTGTAGTAAATAGTAGTAGTTGTGATGACAGGGGTTGTAGACGTATGTGTAATATAGTATTATTGGTAATAGTTGTAGTTGTGGTGACAGTGGTTGTAGAGATGTGTGTAGTGTAGTATTAATGGTAATAGTAGTAGTTGTGGTGACAGTGGTTGTAGAGGTTTGTGTAGTGTATTATTATTGGTAACAGTTGTAGTTGTGGTGACAGTAGTTGTAGAATTATGTGTATTGTAGTATTATTGGTAATTGTAGTAGCTGTGGTGAGCGTAGTTGTAGAAGTATATATATATATATATATATATATATATATATATATATATATATATATATATATATATATATATATATATATATATATATATATATATATATATATATATCTTGTAGTATTATTGGTAATAGTAGTAGTTGTGGTGACAGTAGCTGTAGTAGTATGGGTAGTGTAGTATTATTGGTAATAGTAGCAGTTGTGGTAACAGTGGTTGTAGTAGTATGTGTAGTGTAGTATTATTGGTAATATTAGTAGTTGTGGACACAGTAGTTGTAGATGTATGTATAGTGTAGTATTATTGGTAATAGTAGTAGTTGTGGTGACAGTAGTTGTAGTAGTATGTGTGGTGTAGTATTATTGGAAATAGTTGTAGTTCTGGTGACAGCGGTTGTAGTAGTATGTGTAGTGTAGTATTATTTGTAATGGTAGTAGTTGTGGTGTCAGTGGCTGTAGTAGTATGTGTAGTGTATTGTAGTATTATTGGTAATAGTAGTAGTAGTGGTGACAGTAGTTGTAGTAGTATGTGTAGTGTAGTATTGTTGGGAATATTAGTTGTTGTGGTAACAGTGGTTGTAGAGGTATGTGTAGTGTAGTTTTATTGGTAATAGTTGTAGTTGTAGTGACAGTGGTTGTAGTAGTATGTGAAGTGTAGTAGTATTGGCAATAGTAGTAGTATTGGTGACAGTGATTGTAGTAGTATATGTAATGTAGTATTATTGCTAATAGTTGTAGTAATGGTGACAGTGGTTGTAGTAGTATGTGTAGTGTATTATTATTGGTAATAGTTGTAGTAGTGATGACAGTGATTGTAGTATTATATGTAGCATAGTATTATTGGTAATAGTTGTAGTTGTGGCGACAGTGGTTGTAGTAGAATGTATATTGTAGTATCAGTGGTAATAGTAGTAGTTGTGGTGACAGTGGTTGTAGTAGTATATGTAGTGTAGAATTATTGGTAATAGTAGTAGTTATTGTGACAGTGGTTTTAGTAGAATGTGCAGTGTAGTATTATTGGTAATAGTAGTAGTTGTGGTGACAGTGGTTTTAGTGGTATGTGTAGTGTAGTATTATTGGTAATAGTAGTAGTAGTAGCGACAGTGGTTGTAGTGGTATGTGTAGTGTAGTATTATTGGTAATAGTAGTAGTAGTGGCGACAGTGGTTGTAGTGGTATGTGTAGTGTAGTATTATTGGTAATAGTAGTAGTAGTAGCGACAGTGGTTGTAGTGGTATGTGTAGTGTAGTATTATTGGTAACAGTAGTAGTAGTTGCGACAGTGGTTGTGGTGGTATGTGTAGTGTAGTATTATTGGTAATAATAGTAGTAGTGGCGACAGTGGTTGTAGTGGTATGTGTAGTGTAGTATTATTGGTAATAGTAGTAGTTGTTGTGACAGTGGTTGTAGTGGTATGTGTAGTGTAGTATTATTGGTAATAGTAGTAGTTGTGGTGACAGTGGTTGTAGTGGTATGTGAAGTGTAGTATTATTGGTAATATTAGGACCATAGGCCTTCAACAAACGTTTACCAAATCTTCCTGTCCGTATTATCAGTTCAAGATTTGTCCATGTCTCCCTCACCCCGTTCATCCATGTCTTCAGTTTTCCACTCCTTGTATTCTTTGGTCTTCCTCTATATTTGTTACCCTGATGATTCTAGAATAAGACCTGGCCTATAATTATGTCAACAGTTGTCCTCAGTGTGTTCTAGCCATCACCAGCGTTTTCTTCTCATCCCTTGTTCCCCTGGCACTTTGCTAATTTTCAGGATCAATTCCACGTTAGCGATCTTGTCATAACATTTCAAAATGGTCATACCACTTAAATTAATGAGCCTAATTGCCCCAACTGTACCTTTTCAAATGAGATAATTTAGTATGTGTTGCTCACTTTTCCACTACCCCAAAAAGAAGTTAGTTACTGCCGAAATCTCCCAAACAGTCACTAACACTTATTACAGTACCCTCAACTTGGCATTGGCTGAGAAACAGCTACGAGCTCAACAACCCTTGTTTAACAACAAACCATTTTAATCAAGCTATTTAACTTTCTATAATCTCTAAAGTGTTTTACTGTGGACTGTGTTTCTATAATCTCTAAAGTGTTTTACTATGGACTGTGTTTCTATAATCTCTAAAGTGTTTTACTGTGGACTGTGTTTCTATAATCTCTAAAGTGCTTTACTATGGACTGTGTTTCCATAATCTCTAAAGTGTTTTACTGTAGACTGTGTTTCTATAATCTCTAAAGTGTTTTACTGTGGACTGTGTTTCTATAATCTCTAAAGTGCTTTACTATGGACTGTGTTTCTATAATCTCTAAAGTCTTTTACTATGGACTGTGTTTCTATAATCTCTAAAGTGTTTTACTATGGACTGTGTTTCTATAATTTATAATCGCTAAAGTGTTTTACTGTAGACTGACTTCGATCATTACTTCCCTACAGCTGCTACAATTCTACTACTATCATCACTACTATTACTTATATTATTACTAATACTTTCACCGTGTTATTTACAGTCTTTACCTTTCCCTTTTCATTTAGCCTTATCTTTCGCCTCTCCAAGGAGCAAGGCCACCAACAAAAACACACACCAAGCTTTCCTGTCTTGTGCCGTCCATTCTAGGTCTTTCCGAGCCTTCTTTATTCCCACCATGTCTATGTGTAATTCCCTTCTGCAAGTGTTTCTTATTATTTCCCTTTTTCTTTTACGCTGCGGATTCCAAAACATGAACTACCTTGTAATACCATCACCTGGTTTTCTCATTGCGGGCAATATCCAATGTCAGCGTCTTTTCATCAGATCTAATATTTTGTCTCATTCCTTGCACATCGGTGATTTTGTTATACCGTTTCAATCCTTCTACTCAAGACACGTACCTATTTATACAAGTCTCTAACTTTCTAGTTATTGCTTTTGTTGTAAACCTTCCTAGTCAGAAACATAACATTTTTCTGCCAGCCATTCCCAGAATACATCTCTCTCCAACCTTTCAATTGTCTCTCTTGCTCATTACTTTCTTCAGACATAAAGTTGGTCTTGTTTTCCACATTAATTTTCCTTCTTTTTCGGTGTGCAAACACTAGCTCCTTCGTTATGTCAACTCAGCCTGGCTTGAGTTAGAATATTGATTATTGATGAGGATACGCAGCTCAAACGACATTTTTATTGTCGACTTCCTGATAAAAAGGTCTCAGAAATTTCTATTACTATATCGATACGGCGCTGCTGCAATCTCTAATTCATCACAACTCTCCCTCCTTAACAACTACAACATCGGCAAATCACTCCAGCAACTGCAACTGCAATAACAGGAACATGTTCACAGCCACTACTACCACAACAGTATTACTTCTACAACAGTTACTACATGGACATCAACACTTCCACGACCATTGCTACATTAATAACATCACTTTAGCAACCATTACTACATTGATAACATCACTTGAACTACCATTACTACATCGATAACATCAATTCAACAACCATTACTACATCAATAAAATCACTACGACAACTATTACTACATAGATAACATCACTTCAACAACCATTACTACATCAATACCATTACTAAAACAACTTTTACTACATCGACAACATCACTACAACAACCGTTACTACATCGATACCATCACTGCAACAACTGTTACACATCGATAACATCACTACAACAACCATTACTACATCGATAACATCACTTCAAAAACCCTTACGACATCAAGACATCATTTCCAAAACGACTATTACATAAATAACATCACTGGTACAACGTCAACTACATCGAAAACAACACTTCTGTAGTCATTATTACTTCAAGAACATCACTTCCACAACCTTTTCTACGTCCGGAACATCACTTCCACAATATCGATCATATTGTAAACATCAATTCCACAAAATCGATCATATTGAAAACATGACTTTCACATTATCGATCATATCGAAAACATCATTTCCACAATATCGATCATATTGAAAACAAAATTTCCACAATATCAATCATTTCGAAAACATCACTTCCACAATATCGATCACATTGAAAACATAAATTTCACAATATCGATCACATTGAAAACATCACTTCTATTATATCGATCTTATTGAAAACATCACTTCCATAATGTCGATCATTTGAAAACATCACTTTTACAATATCGATCATATCGAAAACATCACTTCCACAATATCAATCATATTGAAAACATCATTTCCACAATATCGATCATTTTGAAAACATCTTCTTTCTTTCTTTCTTTGATCCTTAGCCGCCGATCGTCAAAGCAGACAGTGGCCATCACGCCTGGTGGTGTCTTGTAGGGCAGCAATAAACTGATTCCACTTTGCTCGGTCGGCGGCCATCCTTCGTACAGTGCCCCAACTCTGGTTCAATCTTTGCATCTCAGCCTCCACAGTCCTCCGCCAAGTTGTTTTCGATCGGCCTGTCTTTCGTTTTCCTTCCGGTGTCCACAGCACAGCTATTCTTGTGATGGCATCGGGGTCTCTTCTGAGGACATGGCCAACCCACCTCCAGCGTCTGCCAGCTATGATGGTGTGCATGTCCTCTTGCTTGCTCCGAGTAAGCAGATCTTGGTTGGTGATGGTATTTGGCCAAAAGAATCGGAGAATTTTTCTTAGGCAGGTTGTGTGAAAAGAGGACAATTTCGACATTTCCTTCTCTGTTACTCTCCAGCATTCCGCACCATAGAGAAGCACAGAAAGCACACAGCTCTGATATAATCTTAATTTTGTGCTTGTTCTGTACTGAGAGGACTTCCAGATGTTGTTTAGACTATATGAGGCTGTTCTTGCTTTGTTCATTCTGTTGTTGATGTCTTCGCTTGCTCCGCCATCTGGTGTTACTATGCATCCTAGGTATGTGAGGGTGTCTGTCTGTTTCAGCTGTTAATTCCTTACTGCTATTGGCTCGGGGTTGCTCACACTGAGTGTCATGACCTCTGTCTTCTTTAGATTGATGTTCAGGCCCACCTGCTGGCTATACTTATTAAGTCTATCCGTTTTTTTCCTGGATGTGTTGATGTGAATGTGATAGTAGTGCAATGTCATCTGCATATTCCAGATCTTCCAATGTAGAAAATGTAGTCCATCTTATTCATCTTGGACTGCCCTCTGTTGTCTGGCGCATCACCCAGTCTATGACTGTTAAAAATAGAGTGGTTGATGAGGGGCATCCCTGTCGTACTCCTGTCTTCACCTCAAAAGTTAGGTTGCTCTGCCCTAAGCTACACGTAAAGTTGGCATAGAGGCTTTTTAAAACATCACTTCCACAATTTCGATCATATTGAAAACATCACTTTCACATTATCGATCATATCGAAAACATCATTTCCACAATATCGATCATATTGAAAACATCACTTCTACAATATCGATCATATTGAAAACATCCCTTCCACAATATCGATCATATTGAAAACATCACTTCCACAATATCGATCATTTTGAAAACATCACTTCCATAATATCGATCATACTGAGAACATCACTTCCACAATATCGATCATATTGAAAACATCACTGCCACAATGTCGACCATATCGAAAACATTACTGCCATCACGTCTTCTAATATCTCAGCAGCATCACTTCCTCAAGCATTACTCCATTAACAACACAATTAGCACAACTTCCATTACATCGGTTACAGCTCGTCCACAAGCATTAATACATCAGCAGCATCACTGCTTCAATCATTACTTCTGTAATTTACTTCAACAGTTACTGTCATTATCACCACGGTTTACAAGGCGAGTTCAAACTCTGGTGTATCTTTCACAGAGTGTGTATCATTCTACATTAAATAACAAGTCATCATCATGTGACGTATTCTTTCCAGAACATTGTCTCCATTACAGCTGCTCTGAACGCATCACGATTCTGGGCAAGTCGACCTGCATCAGCCAAAGACAAGTTCAGACTCTCTGTGATGTCCTGGGTCCACCGTCGTCTAGGTCGACCCCTTCCCCTTTTTCCAGGGACCATGCCTTCCATCACTGTTTTTTCCAGACTATTATGTCTTTTTATATGACCGAAAAATTTCAGCTTCCTTATTGCGATGGTATTTAGGAGCCAATGTTCCTGTACGTTTAGTGAGTGCAGTACTTCTCTGTTGGTCTTTTTTTCTGTCCAGGGTATTCTCAACATCCTTCTGTAGCATTTCATTTCGAATGATGTAATCTTTTTTGCAACTGTTTTATTGAGTGTCCAAGTCTCGCAGCCGTATGTTGCTACTGGGAATATACATGCTCTGATCAGTTGTAACTTTGTTTCTTTGCTTGTGCCTTGCCATAGGTTTTTCATCTGTATTAGCTTATGTGAAGCAATTGCAAGTCTTCTTTTAATTTCTACTGCGCAGTCGCCAGAGCTGTTGATGATTGATCCTAAGTATTCGAATTCATTAACACTTTCCAGTTCTTCGTTATCAATTTCAATTTCTGGTTTGGTCTTTACTTTGTCTGTTGTCAATACTTTGGTCTTCTTGGTGTTTAGGTATAGATTCTGGGCCTCGCTGTGTTTTTTGGTGGACAGAAGTAATTGTTCAAGTCCTTCTGGGTTGGTCGATAGGAGGACTGTGTCGTCAGCATATCTGATTTCCGGGATCTGGTACCCGCCGATGTTAAATGAGTCAAACTCTGTGTGTTCTTGGTCATCTCTTACATTTCTCATGATATTCTCGGCATAAATAACAAGTACCACTCTGATAATAGGCACGCATTGTCATATCGCTACCAAGCAATTCTTGTTCTGCGATAACCAGGATAAGAGACTTAAAAACAAACGGAGAAGAGAATTGGAGACAGATATGTAAGAGATAAAGAAGACAGGGAAAAGCTTTAACGGATGGCACGGGTTAGGAAAGCTTATAACATATAAGGAAGGGAAAAGGTATGCATAGATGGCAGGGAGGATAGTGTGATTCGCTTGCATAGCTAGGCGGGGTTGTCGCACGGAAGGTCCAGTGTTCAAATCCTGGGTAAGCCACTCATGTCTGTTGTTTTTCTGTTGTCTAGTGTTCTACTTCTTTATTTCTTACGAGTGCCTGAAAACATACCTTTATGTTTGTTTCATATTAATTTAGGAAAGCTTAGCATGGATTTATTGGCGTAAATGAAACTATGTAATATAATCTTACTGGTCTACAGGACAAAGAAATTATTTACCCCACGGTCACATAGTCCTAGCTAGAGATATATGAAAATGATACGTGCTGTAAATGTAAATTTGTTGAAGGCGTGTGCTTCACGGGGAGAATCATCGTAAGATGATGATGATTTTTTTTTTTTTTTTTTTTGCGTACGCCCGCTAATACTCGAGGCGAAATCTCAGGTTATTATTTATGTCTAACCTGACATTGATTTTTACGTGAGTATCCCTTTATTTCTTGTACAGAGACAGGTGTCCCTCGCCATTCAGGCAAATACTCGCCGATTTCGGAGGTACCCATTGCAGCTGGGTCGGCTCAGGAGCCGCCAGTCCCTGGTCGACGACACTCCTTCAAATGTCCTCGCCAGGTCTCGAGTTAATCCAGTCCAAATCCCGGTCGACGAAAAATCCTCAAATGCCGTCGCCCGGGTTTGATCCTGTATCACCCGGTCGCCAGAGCGGTGTTGTAACCACTACGCTAGCGCGGCTCCCAATGATGATGATAATAATCACTATTAGAACTAGTTCTGTGGCTCAAATAATCTCCCATCAACTTTCCTATGCTAATCACTCTTAGAACTAGTTCTGTGGTTCAAATAATCTTCCATCAACTTTCCTATGCTAATCACTCTTAGAACTAGTTCTGTGGTTCAAATAATCTCCCATCAACTTTCCTATGCTAATCACTCTTAGAACTAGTTCTGTGGTTCAAATAATCTCCCATCAACTTTCCTATGCTAATCACTCTTAGAACTAGTTCTGTGGTTCAAATAATCTCCCATCAACTTTCCTATGCTAATCACTCTTAGAACTAGTTCTGTGGTTCAAATAATCTCCCATCAACTTTCCTGTGCTAATCACTCTTAGAACTAGTTCTGTGGTTCAAATAATCTCCCATCAACTTTACTATGCTAATCACTCTTAGAACTAATTCTGTGGTTCAAATAATCTCCCATCAACTTTCCTATGCTAATCACTCTTAGAACTAGTTCTTTGGTTCAAATAATCTCCTATCAACTTTCCTATGCTAATCACTCTTAGAACTAGTTCTGTGGTTCAAATAATCTCCCATCAACTTTCCTATGCAAATCACTCTTAGAACTAGTTCTGTGGTTCAAATAATCTCTCATCAACTTTCCTATGCTAATCACTCTTAGAACTAGTTCTGTGGTTCAAATAATCTCCCATCAACTTTCCTATGCTAATCACTTTTAGAACTAGTTCTGTGGTTCAAATAATCTCCCATCAACTTTCCTATGCTAATCACTCTTAGAACTAGTTTTGTGGTTCAAATAATCTCCCATCAACTTTCCTATGCTAATCACTCTTAGAACTAGTTCTGTGGTTCAAATAATCTCCCATCAACTTTCCTATGCTAATCACTCTTAGAACTAGTTCTGTGGTTCAAATAATCTCCCATCAACTTTCCTATGCTTTTTACCATCTCAGCGTCATCATCTCAACCACAACAGACACGTGCCATATCGCTATTCTTTACTTCAGAGTTCATCTGATTTCCCAATAGGTAAGAAATCCCGCGCTCAAAAAGACACCACGTCTTCACACAGATCTATACTCGCGTCACAGTCAATCTTGTTCAAGTGACGGAGGAAGTGACTTTACAGTGAACGTAACGAAAGATCGAAGCCAAATGAGATTTTTGGACAGATTTCCCATCTCGTAATTTCCCGTTGACTAAACCAGGCGTGGCGTTTCTGCCACAGTGTACTTTGACTGACCTGATAAAGAAAAAAAAAATAATAATATTTAATTTGAGGGGCGCCAGCGCTTTAGTAAATTATTAATGGATTAGAAGTTTACCAGACAGACGTACCAGTACATTTCTACTGGGCTTCACGGTTCAGAGATACTGAAAAGGACAACACATTAGTAGACGTAAAGCGATACTTTTTTTTTTAAGTGGCAGCGCAGCTGGGATAAAGTTACGTCTTCAAATATTATGTCGGTTAACGTAGGTGATTTTGCCTCTTTATAACTTCTTGGCTTCGGAAACTATGACAAAACATTTGATAATTTTGACAGAGAATCACTTTGGAAGCTGATACGTCATCATGGCGTCTCCTTCAAGATCATTAACGTAATAACGTAAGCATACGAAGACATGGCATGACGAATTCTTCATGAAGGACATTCTTCAGAACCGTTTGAGATAAGAACTGGAGTGAGACAGGGATGCCTGTTGTCACTATTTCTCTTCTTACTATATATACAGTGGCGGATCTACTATGAAACTAATAAAGCTTAAGCTTCAGGGCCCCTAATCCCGAAGGAGCCCCAAATGCGACTTTAGTCCACATTGCTTAAAAATGTTGGGTCTACTGTATGAGAAGGAGTTTTTTTAAAAAATAATAATATTAATAATATAATGTAATTCAATACAAAATAATAGTTAAAATACAAATTAAAAGGTTATTAAAGTATCATGTAGGCTAGCCGTAAACGAAAACACGCTTTCTCAGAAAGTAGACCTAACATTTTTTTCATTTCAAAGCTTGCGATAAAATTCTCACGACTCAAATTGATTAATTTTTTGTTGTATATATACAATGGGACAAAGTAAGTGTGCAACACTTTATAGGGCACTGTGCGTGATTTCATGGACGAAATGAAATAAAAGTTGGCACACAATGTGGTTGAATATTGAATAAAAGACCAAGTGATCACTTTGATTTTAGTGAAAGTGTCATGACAGAAAGATAAAAACTAAAGTCAGTGTGGCATCCCCACGAAAAAATGAAATCTTGATTTCAGTACCGTGTATGTCCACCTATTCCACACTGTTCTGCACGACATGGGTCTTAAACCTGGAATGTTCCTGGCAGTCCATGTTGCCTGAATAAACCTGTTACGCAAGTGCATAAGGCGTATGTAACGGTCTTGTGCAGGGGTGGTACCTCGTGGTCGGCCACTTCTATGGCGATCAGCAGTGGATCCAGTTTGGTGGATGTCACGTAGGGTTTATATTCATTTAATTTCCTACATCTTCTTCCTATTCGTTCACCCAAAATTCTCTCTTTTATTATCTCTGTATTTCATTTTTCCTGTATATTTTTCATCCATTCGTTTTGCGAATATTATTTTCATATAATTCGCAAACTTTACCTGTTTTCCCTTCTCATAAACTGAGAATCGCGCTAGGACGATATTACGTAGATGTCAGGGCTGCAGGGCGTCAGAAGGCGTGATAAGTCGGTTCGCTGAACACAGGACGTAGCAAATCGTCTACATTCTCACCGAGCGCGCGAGCTTCTTCTCGGCATTAGTCCCGGTGAGGTGTGATACTTTACATCTGCACCGGTCAGTATCCAGACATTTGTCTGGAAAATCCCAAACTGACACGGCGCTCACGGTGGGCCATGGTCAGCTGTAGTGTGAAAACTGCCCTGCAATGGAGTCAGGCTGTCTGGGATTTGAAACTGACACGCGTACATCGTGGTCAGTAGGTGACAGTTACGACACGCGTTAAGCGGACGTAAATGTTGGGAGTAGGGGAGATAATTTCGCGTGGCGAAATAGTTTGGGCCCTTTGTCTGATTTTAAGATATTGGCCAAGTTTGAAACTTTAATTTCATTCTCGCTCATAGACTCCACAGTAGATAGGTCGCTCGAAAAACAGAATAGCTGTTAGCGAAGATCTCAGTTTGTTTCGGCAATTTGTCGAACTTCTAGACTTCCAGAAATATTTTTCAGCATTTTTATTCTTAAGTTGTGCGACTACCTGTAATTCTGTGGTTGAGGTAATTAATATGATAGATATATAGATTTTGTGAGTGTTAAAGTGTTAAATCGCTTAATTCATTTTAATCTATTTATTAGCGCAGAAGAGAAATAAAGTGGTAGGCTATTATATTTTCTAGGGAAGCATTCAGTGGAAAGCAGAATAAAATTAAAATGTCTAGCTTATAACGGCAATTGTAGCTATTTATAAATTTAATTTAACTGCTAATACTCAGTCGAGTGTATTTTTCTAAACTAACGTATAAACTCTAGAATCCAGCCTCATGAATGGTGACGGAATACGCACGTGTTCTTAATTTATGAGGATTGCTGATTTTTAAATATAACTTACGTCACGGGAAGTTTAAATGATAAGCAAAGCTCTCTGCTTGCAAGTTTAAATGTAAGTTTTAACCAGTACAGATTCTGTTTATTATATTATATGTGTTATTTTTCCTCCACACAGTGAAAGTTTTGGGTGACCCTAACTTTACCAGCACCTAGTAGTAGTTTCCATACTTGTGAAGAAATAGACAGTCCTTATTTTGAACCACGTGGGTTTTCTCAAGTAACACTGATCTGACGGTGCAAGTTAGACAGAAATACTAATATCCCTATAACGGGTTTTTCAAAGACTGTAATGATAAATACTGGACCTTGGAGCCAGCACTTAATTTCTTCTAGAAACTCTATATAATTTGCTGCCTGGTGGCGTGAATATTAACAATCATTTCCCGACTAGATTATATCTTGTGGACAAATCTGTGGTGTGACTAAAGTGAATCCTATACTGAGGGAAGGCACCGACCTGACATTCATCATTTTTTAGAAACCTACGCTATTGACACTGTGCTCTGCTAACTCCCGCGCCTGGAATAATTGTTAGGTGACTTAATCAGACATTTGAACAAATTTGCATACCCAAGTAGTCGTTCCCGGAGACTCCAAGTTAAATACGTCTTTTGGAACTGGGGACTTCTTGGCAGAAGACTGCATTTTTTGAGTCTGTGTGAAAATCTAAAATCAATGTGTTCCAAGAGGCAGCAAGCAAAGTCGTGAGTACAATTAATGAGAAGCCATGGCGGAATGAATGAGTGTACGCTGGTCTGAGTGATATTTTCACTATTATATCTTTGACACCCTGTTGCTGTCCAAATTTTCTTTTCAATCTGCATAATTTGTTGCTAAGGCTAGAGTTCTTGTGTTGTTGCCTTAGGTTAAATCAGATTTGTTTTCCAAACTCTGTGCATATAATTACGAGATAAAACAAAGAAAACTCTTAGACTCAAACCCTATGTATCTGTGACTCTGGCGCCATCATCTGTTCTCTTAACGGGGCCGGGCTAAACCTAGAGTTAACACTATAACGGGGCTATCATCCTTGCAACATTTCCTTGAATTTTTATGACTATGTGTATATGTATTTTCCTTGATGTACTTTCTTTGATGTTGTGAGCCGATTTTTCCTGATATTAAAATCTCTCTTGAACTTAATAATCGTGTTTGGTCAGCTCGTTCTAGATAATATATATATCATTGTTATAGTTTTCCCACGTCTGTGTGTTTACCTGTCGTCACGTGTATGTGCGTGCCTGTGAGTGATAGAAATATACGTAATATGTATATTGGTGTAGTCTGTCTGACGCTGTAACAACTGTTATAGAAGATAGGTGAGAGAGAGAAGAATTCTTTTCGCTTTCAGAGACAGCCACTATATCAAAATCTATCATCTCACGTGTGTGGAAATTCTATTACCTTTCACTAACTCTCACTGAGTCTATCACCTATTCAAACCTATTCAGAAGGGACCAAACCTAGTCTTAATTCTCCTATCGGAAATCTACGACAAATGAGGGCTCGTTTCCGGTCTTTGAACTTAGAATAGGAAGACGAGTACGACAAACGTGGACTCGTCTATCTGGATTTTGAACTTAAGATTCTGTATTCTGATATAGAGTAAGAGTGTGATGTCTTGTGAGTTGTTATATCTTTAAATAATTACCCCCTAGACTAGCGATCTGTTTACGGGCGTGCTGACCACACAAACTAATAAGTTTTTTTTTTTCCACAGCATCTTTGAATAATATACATTTTGGTTACAGGTTGATTTTGTCGGGATATATGTTAACTGCTGATTGTAATACTAAATGCTGGTAAAGTGGTGAGTGTATAACATTCACTGGGTACTGAGGCAGAACGGCGTTTGAACTAAGTTAAGGAGTGTGTTTCGGACTTTTTGTCCAGATTAATTCCCTCCCTTACCCGATCTGACTTCAGGGGCGAACTTATAGTGGATTTTTAAAAATTAAGGGATTATTTTTCTCTTTAATTTTTGCAATATTCTTTTGCTTTTCCACTGTAGCAACTTATTTTTCAGAAGTAATCTTAACTACCATTTATTTGGCGTAGTCGTGTTTTGCATTGAGTGCTTTATTGCCGATAATAGCAGCGATAGTTAGATTTTATTTTGGAGGAGGTATCCCAGGGTTAAGGATATCAGCTTTTGTATTTTTGGAATTTTTTTCTCGTAAGTGGTAGGAACCAGGTTATTCTTTTTCCTATTTTCTATCTCCACGTGTCTCAGTCACTGACATAATATGGCCGAGAGGGCAAAGCTTAGACAACTTCTCAGGGACGAAGCGAGAGAGGAGGGACTGGAAGGAGAGGAAGCGAAAGCTTTTGTCAGAGACGAACTGGAGAGATATGATGCGGAGAGGAAAGCAGCTGAAGCTAAAGAGGAAAAAGAAGAACTCAGGAGGAAAGAAGCAGAAGCTAGAGAGAGGGAAAGGGAAGACCGTCTTTTACAGCAGAAGAAGATGGACGAGGAAATGGAAATTCGCAGGATGCAGCATGAGGAAAGAGAGAAGGAGAAGCAGAGACAACATGAGGAAAGAGAGAAGGAAAGACAGCAGGAGGAAAGAGAGAAGGAGAGACAGCATTTGGAAAGAGAAAATGAGCAACGACGACAGCATGAGTTGGCTCTTAAGGCTCTAGAAGTCCAAAGTCTTGGCGCTGCCTCTACCTCCAGCAATGGAGAGTCTTCTCCTCATTCTTCCTTAACTGACCCTGCTAACACTCAATCCCTTCAACTAAATGCTATGTCTTTCACTCTTGAATCTTTTCCTTGTCCAAATGAGAAGATTGACACATGGTTAGAAAAATTTGAGAAAATTGCAACTCTGTACGGGTTAGAGAGGTCGCGTTGGAATATGAAACTTTCCCAGGCCCTAAAAGGTTCTGCTTATGATGTTTATTCTAAGCTGGAAAGTAGCCAACAAGACGACTACGATGTGTTGAAGAAAGCGTTACTGGAGCGCTTTGAAATGAACGCTCGCAAGTTTTTGCAACTGTTTCGCAACAGCCGGAAAGAGAATTCTGAAACTTTTCACCAGTTCTCATCTCGTCTTAAGGGATATCTAACAAAGTGCCTTGAGCTTTCGCAGCTCCCCTCTACCTATGAAGGTCTTGAGGAACTTGTTCTAACTGAACAAATAAAGAACACTTTGTCTGCTGATACCCGGAGATTTCTCGCTGAGCAGGGGGCAGAAAAACTTGAAGACATTTTGGAAAAGTCTGAGCGTTATCACAATGCGCTGGCTGAACTACCGGCCACAAAGCGGAAACCGACAGAGGAGCATTTTCGAAAACATAACCTAGAGCAATCTTCTCAGGCTTCTAACCAAAACAACCACAGAGAAACTGGACCTCAAAACCCCCCTCCTGAAAAATCCAAGTTCTACAAGAACAAGTACCCCAACCACCCCAAACAGTCTGATCAACCCGACCGCCCTACATGGCAGCGTAGCCAGAAAGGACAAGGTGGCAAAGGGAGAACCCCCGAGCACGGGACATATGATCAGACCGAGCACACCGAGCCTAAACGCATCGGATGCTTATTAACAGTCTCGCAAGGCGGAATTATTGACAGTGATTCCCAACCTCTTGGGGATAGACCCTCAACGCGAGGTATTGTTATTTTGAACGGTTCTCAAACTTCTTGCTTATTTGACACGGGGCTTTCTTACGATTGCATTGTTGCCAGAAACCTGGTTAAACCCGGTCAAGAGACAGGAGAGACCGTCAAACTTTGTGGAGTTCGTAAGAGTGATGCACCTACAGCGCTTCCCATCGCATTGGTGGAGATACACTCTGACTTTGTCAGAGGTGTGATCAAAGCGGCTGTTATGGATGATCCCATCTACCCAGTCATACTTGGCGGGAGATACGTGTGTATTGGGAAACCGGAAGAGCCGATTGTGGCAGCAGTAACTACAAGAGGGCAAACCAAGAAGGAACGGGAGCCTGCGCCAAATTTGTTACCTATGGAACTTAAAGAAGCGCAATACAAGGACCCTACTTTGGCACCCTGCTTTAGGAAACTGCCCATGGCTAAGGAACCCAAACAGCACGGGGACATTTTTTCTGAGGATGGCGTACTTTATCGGAGAACGGGCAAGCCTGACCAAGGTTACAACCAGCTCCTAGTACCGAAACAGTACAGAAGCCAAATCCTAGAAATGGGGCACTCTCTTCCCTTCAGCGGACATATGGGACAGAACGCCACAAACCAACGTATAACCACTCATTATTGGTGGCCAGGAGTAAACACTGATATTATCAGGTACGTCAAATCCTGTGCCCAGTGCCAACGGGTACCACCCAAGCAACGGACACCCCCAGTCCACATGGGTGAAATGCCAATAATGGGAACACCATTCGAACGGGTTGTGATCGACATTTTAGGGCCTTTCGACAGGACTAAAAGAAGGAACAGGTTCATCCTGACCTTAGTCGATACATGCACTTTATGGGCAGAAGCTATCCCGCTAACATGCGCAGATGCCAAGCATGTCGCAGAAGCCCTCGTGCAGATTTTCACTCGGTTGGGATTCCCTCAGCAAGTGTTGACGGATAATGGATCTCCATACCGAAACCTGTTGATGGATGAGATCGTTAAGATCTTGAGGACCCAGCACATCCACACTAAGCCATATACTCCGGCCGGAAATGGGCTCGTGGAACGTGCTAATGGAAACCTCACCATGATGCTAAGTAAGCTGGCACAAGTGAAACCTGAAGATTGGGATCTCTGTATTCCTGCAGCATTATTTGGCTACAGAGAATCTCCTCATACTTCCACAGGATTTCCGCCAGCTACACTCTTATTCGGCAGACCCATTAAGGGCCCGCTTGAAGCCTTACTTCAGTCTCTGACAGACGAGAAGGCTGATGAGACAGTTGTCTCAGCCAGTAAATATGTGTCGGTTTTAAAGGAACGGTTGAAACTAGGGTGGGACCTAGCAACGACTAACTTTAAGCGAGCACGCACCAAGCACGCTAACCGATACAGGAAAGTCGCGGAAGAGAGAGAACTGGAAGCAGGAGAGAAAGTTTTGGTGTTGCTCCCTACCGAGAACAACCAACTGAAGATCGGATGGCAAGGGCCGTTTACCGTCCTGAAAAAGATTTCTAAGGCTAACTACCAGATCTCTATTGAAGGAAAGGAGAAGGTTTTCCATTTAAATCTCTTAAAGAGATACTTGGAAAAACCAGTGCCAACCTCCGACCATCTCCTGACGATCGCCAAAACTGACGAAGATGACGATAGTGGCAGGGATATTCCACCGCTATCACAGGAAATCTTTCAAAAATGTCAGAAGCGGCGACGCTCTTTCAAGCGCGCATATGAGACATTCCAGGGGAAGGAAACTTTGAGGAGTGGACTTGAGTAGGAATTGGACAGAGATGGAGGGGGAAGATGAGAGGGAAGAGGACAGACACCCCGAAGCTACGGTTATAGGAAATTAAACTCCATAACGTAGACATGGAGTGCTTCCATATCTTAAAGGGGGGAGGCTCTGTCACGTAGGGTTTATATTCATTTAATTTCCTACATCTTCTTCCTATTCGTTCACCCAAATTCTCTCTTTTATTATCTCTGTATTTCATTTTTCCTGTATATTTTTCATCCATTCGTTTTGCGAATATTATTTTCATATAATTCGCAAACTTTACCTGTTTTCCCTTCTCATAAACTGAGAATCGCGCTAGGACGATATTACGTAGATGTCAGGGCTGCAGGGCGTCAGAAGGCGTGATAAGTCGGTTCGCTGAACACAGGACGTAGCAAATCGTCTACATTCTCACCGAGCGCGCGAGCTTCTTCTCGGCATTAGTCCCGGTGAGGTGTGATACTTTACATCTGCACCGGTCAGTATCCAGACATTTGTCTGGAAAATCCCAAACTGACACGGCGCTCACGGTGGGCCATGGTCAGCTGTAGTGTGAAAACTGCCCTGCAATGGAGTCAGGCTGTCTGGGATTTGAAACTGACACGCGTACATCGTGGTCAGTAGGTGACAGTTACGACACGCGTTAAGCGGACGTAAATGTTGGGAGTAGGGGAGATAATTTCGCGTGGCGAAATAGTTTGGGCCCTTTGTCTGATTTTAAGATATTGGCCAAGTTTGAAACTTTAATTTCATTCTCGCTCATAGACTCCACAGTAGATAGGTCGCTCGAAAAACAGAATAGCTGTTAGCGAAGATCTCAGTTTGTTTCGGCAATTTGTCGAACTTCTAGACTTCCAGAAATATTTTCAGCATTTTTATTCTTAAGTTGTGCGACTACCTGTAATTCTGTGGTTGAGGTAATTAATATGATAGATATATAGATTTTGTGAGTGTTAAAGTGTTAAATCGCTTAATTCATTTTAATCTATTTATTAGCGCAGAAGAGAAATAAAGTGGTAGGCTATTATATTTTCTAGGGAAGCATTCAGTGGAAAGCAGAATAAAATTAAAATGTCTAGCTTATAACGGCAATTGTAGCTATTTATAAATTTAATTTAACTGCTAATACTCAGTCGAGTGTATTTTTCTAAACTAACGTATAAACTCTAGAATCCAGCCTCATGAATGGTGACGGAATACGCACGTGTTCTTAATTTATGAGGATTGCTGATTTTTAAATATAACTTACGTCACGGGAAGTTTAAATGATAAGCAAAGCTCTCTGCTTGCAAGTTTAAATGTAAGTTTTAACCAGTACAGATTCTGTTTATTATATTATATGTGTTATTTTTCCTCCACACAGTGAAAGTTTTGGGGTGACCCTAACTTTACCAGCACCTAGTAGTAGTTTCCATACTTGTGAAGAAATAGACAGTCCTTATTTTGAACCACGTGGGTTTTCTCAAGTAACACTGATCTGACGGTGCAAGTTAGACAGAAATACTAATATCCCTATAACGGGTTTTTCAAAGACTAATGATAAATACTGGACCTTGGAGCCAGCACTTAATTTCTTCTAGAAACTCTATATAATTTGCTGCCTGGTGGCGTGAATATTAACAATCATTTCCCGACTAGATTATATCTTGTGGACAAATCTGTGGTGTGACTAAAGTGAATCCTATACTGAGGGAAGGCACCGACCTGACATTCATCATTTTTTTTTAGAAACCTACGCTATTGACACTGTGCTCTGCTAACTCCCGCGCCTGGAATAATTGTTAGGTGACTTAATCAGACATTTGAACAAATTTGCATACCCAAGTAGTCGTTCCCGGAGACTCCAAGTTAAATACGTCTTTTGGAACTGGGGACTTCTTGGCAGAAGACTGCATTTTTTGAGTCTGTGTGAAAATCTAAAATCAATGTGTTCCAAGAGGCAGCAAGCAAAGTCGTGAGTACAATGAATGAGAAGCCATGGCGGAATGAATGAGTGTACGCTGGTCTGAGTGATATTTTCACTATTATATCTTTGACACCCTGTTGCTGTCCAAATTTTCTTTTCAATCTGCATAATTTGTTGCTAAGGCTAGAGTTCTTGTGTTGTTGCCTTAGGTTAAATCAGATTTGTTTTCCAAACTCTGTGCATATAATTACGAGATAAAACAAAGAAAACTCTTAGACTCAAACCCTATGTATCTGTGACTCTGGCGCCATCATCTGTTCTCTTAACGGGGCCGGGCTAAACCTAGAGTTAACACTATAACGGGGCTATCATCCTTGCAACATTTCCTTGAATTTTTATGACTATGTGTATATGTATTTTCCTTGATGTACTTTCTTTGATGTTGTGAGCCGATTTTTCCTGATATTAAAATCTCTCTTGAACTTAATAATCGTGTTTGGTCAGCTCGTTCTAGATAATATATATATCATTGTTATAGTTTTCCCACGTCTGTGTGTTTACCTGTCGTCACGTGTATGTGCGTGCCTGTGAGTGATAGAAATATACGTAATATGTATATTGGTGTAGTCTGTCTACGCTGTAACAACTGTTGTAGAAGATAGGTGAGAGAGAGAAGAATTCTTTTCGCTTTCAGAGACAGCCACTATATCAAAATCTATCATCTCACGTGTGTGGAAATTCTATTACCTTTCACTAACTCTCACTGAGTCTATCACCTATTCAAACCTATTCAGAAGGGACCAAACCTAGTCTTAATTCTCCTATCGGAAATCTACGACAGTGGAAACGAGCTTGAATGCGTGATATAGTGTTCCTGTGAACATTGAAATGTTGTGATACAGCTAATATAGTCGCTCCAGCAGCTAACATCCCTATAGCTATTGCTCGCTGTTGTTGGTTCAATCTTGGCATTGTCAATAAAGATGTTTCTGTTGGACTCTTGGTACTCTCTATTTCAACGATTACGTTTTCACATGCTTGTGATTAGAGCTACACACTTACCTTCCTTTTATCTGTGATAAATTCTCCCCTACGGCACTTTTCACGTGATTTACATGCACCGTGATTATCTCCCCATGAATAGTGCGATCCAATTGTAATTGCACGGGTAAGTGAACAACACTCACACAGAAATGTGTGCCAACTTGCATTTGAGTTCACCCAAGAACACACGCACAGTGCCCTGTTGAGTGCTGCACACTTACTTTTTTCCATGAGTATATTTCAACAATCCCAAAGTTTGAGAGTCAGTAGCACAGATGTTGTAAAGGTGGAGTGTCGCGGTAAGTTGGCTGTTCTGCTGTGGGTAATGTAATTGTTTTCCCTTTTTAACAGAGGTCAAGACCCTAGAGGAATTACAATGAGTTCACGAAAGTACTTAAGTGGATACCAAAAACGCAAACTCAGGGAAAAGCGATGTGACGAAATCTCTAAATGTCAAAAACTAGCAAACTATTTGGCAATGTCAACCTGCAGTTGAAACAAGCCTAGTTAACAAACACCATTGAAGCCACTGATAGTGCAAGAACTGTGGGAGCTCTTTCTAGCAATATTCAACCCACTGTTGACGCTTTTGATACAGATGACGATCACAGTGGTCAACGTGAAAGTACAGCGGAACAAGCATAGGCTGAGCAGAAACGTGAAACAGGAAGCAATTTCAATGATTTCAAAGAATACAGTGACCTCGAAAACTGGCCCATAACAGCTGATAATGATTTCATACAGAATTGTTTAATGCAAGACATAAGTTTTTTTCAAAATAAAAAAACCAGATGATGTATATACCGAATCAAGCAGGGTTTACAAGGAGGAAAACAGAAGTTTCTCAAACAAATATTTTGAAAAAAGATTGAAAAATGGCCAGACTGTGATGAGATTCTGATTAGTTTACTCAAAGAGCAAAGGCTGTATATACTGTTTTGTTTGCAAACTCTTTTCTAAATGCCAAACATCACTTACAACAGGTGGGTTTTCTGACTGGATGAATATAAACTCTGGAGAATCATGAAGACAGCATGGTACTTAAGAGGGCGATGTTGTGTTGGATAACAAGAAAGTCAAATAAAAACACTGTGGATCAGCAACTTGAAGAATAGATGACAAAAACCATACAGTACTATTTTGAAGTACTGAAAAGAGTTGTAGCTATTATAAAGTGTTCAAGTGAAAGAAGCATGGCATTTAGAGGTCATGCGGAGAAGTGGGGCTCACCAAATAATGGAAACTTCATGGGCGCCATTGAACTTATTGCAGAATTCGACCCATTTTTACATGAACATCTCGAGAAATGTAAAAATGAAAAAGTAAATGCTACTTACTTATCCCAAAACCGTGTATGAAGAATTGATAGAAATTATGGGAAAACATGTGCAAAATGAGCATGTGAACCAAATCAACAACCCAGGCACCAAATACTATATTATTGTTGACTCTACGCCTGACCTGACACATGTTGACCAGCTGGTAATTGTGGTTTTATACTGCTATAATGGAAAACCCTGTGAGAGATTTTCACTGATAGAAAACCATTCATGCACGACCTTATTCAACAAAATGCAACAAGACCTGGGTGAACATAAGCTTTCACTTGAAAATATCCGTGCTCAGTCCTACGATACTGCATCTAATATGAAGGGCTCGCAGAAAGGGCTGCAAGCACGCTTTAAAAACATTAACTGGTACGCAGACTATGTACCATGTGCAGCCCATTCACTTAACCTTGTTGGAGAAAAGGCAGTGTCTACTGTACTTGAAGTTGTTGACTATTTTGGCATTTTGCAGGAGCTGTATGTTTTCTTTTCTGGATCTCCACGAAGATGGGGGATTTTAAACACACAGGGCAATCTACATTTTTCTCTAAAGAGCTTAAGTGTAACTAGATGGTCTGCACACTATGAAGCAGTCCGGGCAATTAAAAATGGATATATGGGTATTTTACAAACTCTCAAACATATTTTTGAAGACTCAGAAGAGAAACGTGAATGTAAACGAGATGCAAAGAATTTATACAACAAGTTGGTGCAGCTGGAATATGCTATTTTAACAGTCGTTTGGGAAGAAGTGCTGAAGCGTTTCAACAAAACAAGTAAGAAACTTAAAACCCTTGTGTAAAGTGCAATCTTTACTATCTTGCACTATAATACATTTATATACTTATTATGTTCGCAAATATTTTGTAAACAAAGTATTTCCTTTTTAAGTGCTTAAGGAGAAGTCATTTTTGAGTTACTTCCCTTGAAAGGAGTTCCGTCATCTTCGATCGGACTCCGCGGACGAGTCTAGGCCTACTGCGATTTATTCTTTGCCTGGGTAGGAATAGATTGTTCTTGCTTCAGTATATCTATGGCCTGAATTTATACGTAGTGTTTGTATGAGTAGGACGAGTCTGTCTTATATATGGATATCTTTACATTTCTAAGTCGAACTATGTTGGTTGTCGCTAGAAAAGGTCAAAGGCTATGCAGCGTGTCATGAAATATTCTAATCCACATATATAAATTATTAGGTAAATATGAAGCCTAACAAATAAAATTAATAAAGAGAAGAGCAATGGAAAAATAACAGTGCTGTCACAAAGAATGTACTCGAAATCCCCCTTGTTTTCTGCTTCGTCTGCAAATTGTAACGCTTTCACGTTGATAGTAAAGCTTACTGTATTATTACCCGCCTTCTTCAATGAAACGTGTGCTGTATTTCTTGGAAAAGCATTGAGACGTACTGCGTAATGACCTAAATTAACCCTAACATTAATTATACTGCGTTACCAAAACGAACGAACAGATGGACTAAAGGGATAAAAAGAGAAGGGAGAGGCAGAAAGCCGAACACTAAACCCGCTTCGCGCGATACACAATTACTACCATCACGCGTGTAAGTCTACATGCACTAATTTTTTTTCAGACGGACAGTGATAAAATACACTACCCTTTCCCAGAGTTAGGTTTATAAATCATAACAGACTCTTATTAGAAAAGACAACATTATATGGGTTTACGTTTGAACACATAACAGTACCCAGACAGCACATCTTCTAAACAGGAGATAGAAGAAATTGCATATTTTGAACGCAGCCACGTAGCTCCTTTAAATTAGTATTTTTGGGTTCCTTAGGGTTTGCTGACAAATAATATGTAAAACGTTACGCAAATAGTCCAGGAATTAATAAATTATACCCAAAATAAAATATTGGGGGTGCCTGACAGCATAAAATCATTTCTGCTCATAAAATTTTTTTTATAACGTGTTTGAAAAAACCTTACGTTACATAAATAGCCTACCATGTAAACTCCAAATTGATTGGAGCGCAACAAATGAAAGCCTAACCACGATTGGTCGGGTTATAAATACTATCTTGGTTGTTGGGGGAGACGGGAAAAGATAACATTTTTTTCAAACACTTGTCGAAACGTGGCTCATTGGCCAGTCTCGCTGATATACACACTTGGGAGCGTTAGTTCGAGACCACTAATTCAAATAAGCTTGATAAAGCGACAGTACGTTGAAGCTAGCTCACATTTTTGCTAAAATAAAAGCCTGGAACATAGGCAGAACGGAATTTGTGCCAGTTTGTGCCAGAATTCATTGCTAATCAACGTATCTGTGTTTATTTCCATGAAATTGTGGGACAGTGGTCTTGATGGTAGTGAGCAGCACCTGGTCAGAGATTTGCTGAATCCAGAGTCGGACAGCATACTCCTTGGTCTTTTTAGCTATCAGTGAGGTGTCTCCTGAGCCCAGAGGAGAATTCGAGCAGAGGAGTCCTTTCCTGCCGCCATCACTAAAGATAAGCAGAGTTGGCCAGCTGAGCTCAACATTATGTCCCCTCATCTAGAAATAACTTTATAAAAATACCATTCAGAGGGGAATTTACTTGTCTTAAAATCAGGAACTGTGAACATCTCCAATACTGATCCCTAAAGACAAACTATTGAAGTCATGATGACAAATACCAACAGAGCTTGAACAAAACAAAACCAGTATTACCTCATTTTACTACTACACAACTGACACACATAGAACATTTGTAATAATATATGTCACTACAATATTCATATTAAATACATTCTGTACATAACTTGTAATTTAAATTGATTGTGATTCCTGGTTCCCTTGTAGTTGAATCAGGACACATATTCATTCATGCCAGTAATGAATACATATTGTTATTTGAAACGTTACTAGTGACTTCTTTAAGATATTCTCATAGAGTGTTATATGTATGTGAGTGTCACAGTGTTGTTAAGAGTAGTGGATTAAATTAAATTGTTTATCTGTCTGTTGTTGTGACTTACACTTCACCATACACATACCCTAGACACATAACGTAGCATCACACTATTCCAGAATAATTCTGACTGAGATAAAGAGATATGTGGTAGCAAGTAAGGTTATCTATAATACACTACTTTTAATAGATATAGATACCTTCACAGCTGATCTCAGTCAGTACACTAAGTCCCCTATAAATATTTATAACATCCCACTTCACCACATATATTGGGGTCTCGCTCTTGGGATTTTGAATCTTTAACTATTAAAAATATTGGGGGTAATTCACTTCAGGGAATATAAGAATTAAAAGGTATCCTTGGGTGGAATTAAATAAGGTTGAGCTCACGGTGCCTGTTTTGTCCATTAGAGATTGAATTGTTGGTTAGACATTGTATTAAGTTACCTGATAGACAATGGCGGACCTGGCCAAATTTCGATCTGCTGCGGTTCAGACTGCAAAAGAGTTAGGATTAGATGGGCAAGTTATGGTTGCCTATGTCACAACGGAATGTGACAAATTTATTGAACGCGAAGAAAGAAGATTAGAAAAAGAAGCCGAAAGAAAGTTAGAGGCTGAGACTAAGAGGTTGCAGATTGAGGCTGAGGCTAAGAAATTGGAGGCAGAAAGAGAAGACAAAAGATTAGCTGCAGAAAGAGAAGCCGAGGAAAGAAGACAAGCTGCAGAAAGGGAAGCAGAAAAGGAGGAGAAGAGATTACAAAGGGAACATGAGTTACGACTAAGGGAGTTTGAGTTTCAAGGCCATGCTCCTGAAAATGGTGCCAGCCCCTTTGCCTCTGATGCTACGGTTACTCAAGGAGCCTCAATCTCAGCTATGAACTTTCATTTAGATCATTTTGTTGAGAAAGACGATGATATTGAGAGCTATATAAATAGGTACGAACTATTAGCTACCACGTATGGGTTGGAGAGAGAAAGGTGGAGCTTAAAGTTATCTCAGGGACTTCGTGGGGTAGCTTATGAAGTTTTTGCAAAAATGAGCAGAGGTGATCAGGAAAATTATGACATGCTAAAGCAGGCTCTTTTGTTAAGGTATGAAAAGAATGCAGAGTTTTACAGGAAAAAATTTAGGAATGCTAAACTACTGTCAGGTGAAACCTATCACCAGTTCTCTGCACGAATAGAGACATACTTGGAGAAATGGACTTCTCTGGGGAAAACCCAAGATCTTAAGGAAATGGTCCTTATAGAGCAACTAAGAGAGTCCATGGCTCCAGACCTGAGAAAGTTTCTCATGGAACAAGGTGCAGAGAGGCTGGATGAGTTGCTAAATGTTGCTGAAAGGTATCAAGCAGCTCAAGCAGAGGTAACAGGTAATAAAAAGAAACAGGTGGACAACTTTAGGGCACCACAGAACTTTAATAAATTTGATCCTAGGGATCAAAATAAAGGTAAGCACCAATTTGATAGGCCACGGTATGAAAATAAAAATAAAGTCCCACAATTCGATGAAAGGAAATATGATGAAAGAAAATCTTTCAACCAAGGAAAAAGGTGGTGTAAAAATTGTCAGATGGACAATCATGACACTGACCGGTGCAGAAGGAAACCTGTGTATATGGCAACCCTTCAGGTCAGGTCGACCTCAAGACAGGAGGAGGATATTATGTTGGATACCACTCCAGAAGAGATGAGGAAGGCACAGGCTGGGGATAAAACACTCAAGCCTTGTTACAGAAAATTGTCAACTTGTCATACAACTCCAGGCAAGGGAGATTTTTACATGAAAAACAAGTTGATTTATAGGAAGACTGGAGCTAGATCCAATGGTCACGGACAGCTGGTTCTTCCAAAAAGATATAGGGCAGACTTAATAAGGAGCCTACATGTGAAACCAGATGGGGACCATGAGAAGATAGGTACCATCATTCAAAAGGTGGCTCACAATTATTATTGGCCCAAAGCAAGATGGGACATTGAAAATTTTGTAGAAAGGTGTAGCATAGCACATGAGGGAACACCCACAAGTGGGAACATGGATCAGGACCTGGACACGCCCCGAGGCAAAATCAGGCCTGACAATAAAAGGAAAAATAAATTTGATAAAGTGGACCAAATGGAATGGGAAGCCCCTTTTCACGGACAAGCTTCACTTAACTGTTTTACAATGGCCACTATGCGGAGAGTGCAAAAGGATGTCTTACCCCAGGATAAGCCGACAATCCCTCAATCGGACTTAAACAAACTGGAGGAAGAGGATGTAGAGAGGAAATCTCTCATCAAGAATTTTAAGTGGGGAGAAAGCCCCAAAAGAAAAATTGGTAGCGGTCGTTTTGTGAATGATAACTCTGGGAGGAAAAATCATCACTATAAAGCTTCAAGTGGAAGAGACCATACCGGTGCATGGACAAATAGGTCCACACAATTAAAGGTCCATATGTAGCTTTGTTAAGAACGTGGACTGATGAAAAGGCAGAGGAAAACATTACATCTTCATACCAGTATGTGAATGAGCTGACCACTCGGTTGAAAACTGGCTGGAAACTTGCCAATGAAAATTTGAAACAAGCCAGGAAGAAACATGCTGCCTATTATAACAGGAAGGCGAAAGACAGAAATTTGGCTGTGGGAGAGAAGGTACTGCTTCTTTTGCCCGGGAGTCAGAATAAGTTACAAATTGGATGGCAGGGTCCATATACAGTTCTAGAGAAGGTGTCTAGAACAAATTATAAGATAGATAAGAAGGGGAAAGAAAAAATCTATCATGTGAATCTCCTGAAGAAATATTTGGAAAGAGAACATCAGGAAGAGACACACTTGTTGACCTTGTCCATCGCCATGGAGATGAAAAAGGAACCACTTTCATCATTTGAATATCCATTACACCCCTGTGAGACAGCAGCACAGGTGAAAATCAGTACACATTTAACGAAAACTCAGAAAGAGAGAGTGCAACAGGTTCTAAATAATCATGCAGAGGTGTTAACAGACCGACCAGGACATACAAACCTATTGGAATATGATATGAAACTCATAGACTCCACACCTGTCTGTATGAAACCATATTCGATTCCGTTTGCTAAGGAAAAAGCTTTGAAGGAAGAGATAGACTATCTATTGAAGGAAGGAATTATTTCGCACAGTGAGTCTTCGTATAGTTCCGGTGTTGTACTCTTAAGGAAGCCCTCTGGAGAACATAGACTCTGTATAGATTACAGGAGACTGAATGCTATTACAGAAGGACAGGTGGATCCATTGCCGGATACAAATCAGCTGTTTGCCAGACTAAATAAAGCTAAATATTTCTCAAAAGTGGATCTGAGTAAAGGATACTATCAGATTCCAGTAAAGCCTGAGGTTAGACCATACCTAGCTTTTAGTACCTCAGAAGGACACTATGAGTTTAATAGATTGCCATTTGGATTGAAGAATGCGCCTAGTGTCTTCTCTAGAATGATGAGAAAATTATTGGATCCTCTGAATAATCCCTGTATAACAAATTTTATGGATGATATCCTTATAGCAACAGAAACATTTGAGGAACACATTGACTCTCTGAACATGCTGTTTGATCGACTTAGGGAGGCAAATTTAACAGCCCGACCAACCAAATGTTGCGTTGGATGTAAAGAATTGGAATTTTTGGGACACACAGTTTATCAGGGAAACATGACCCCTGACCCAAAGAATTTAGAGAAACTACAGAAAGCCCCGAGACCACAAACCAAGAAGGACGTGAGATCCTTTGTCTCATTATGTGGTTTCTACCAGAAGTATATCAAAAACTTTAATTCCATATGTGCACCTTTAACGGAATTGACACGTAAAGGACTTCCAGATCGCATTACATGGACACCACAATGTGAAATGACTTACCAAGAATTGAAGGAAAAGCTCACAAGTAAACCCATTTTGAAATTACCTGACTTAAGTCAAGAATTCATAGTAAGGACGGATGCAAGTAATATTGGGCTAGGTGCAACTTTACTACAGAAATCAGATGCATTGGATGGGGAATTAAGCCCAGTGGCATATGCTAGCAGAAAGTTGAATAAAGCTGAAATCAACTACTCAACTAGCGAAAAAGAATGTCTTGCAGTAATATGGGCAATAAAGAAATTCAATATTTATCTATATGGGAAGGCATTTAAGTTGCAAACTGACCACAAACCTTTATCGTTTTTAGCACAGGCTAAGCATGAGAACTCTAGGTTACTCCGATGGTCTTTGCTTCTGGCTCCATATAATTTTAGCATTGAATATATATCTGGAAAAACAAATCTGGGAGCGGATTTTTTAAGCCGCCATCCGTGTGATGAGAATCACCGTAAACCCCAGAAATAATAATAAATTTCTCTATGTGAATATAGAATAAAGGACTGACATATAATGTCTGTTTTAAGAGGGGAAGTGTCATGAAATATTCTAATCCACATATATATAAATTATTAGGTAAATATGAAGCCTAACAAATAAAATTAATAAAGAGAAGAGCAATGGAAAAATAACAGTGCTGTCACAAAGAATGTACTCGAAATCCCCCTTGTTTTCTGCTTCGTCTGCAAATTGTAACGCTTTCACGTTGATAGTAAAGCTTACTGTATTATTACCCGCCTTCTTCAATGAAACGTGTGCTGTATTTCTTGGAAAAGCATTGAGACGTACTGCGTAATGACCTAAATTAACCCTAACATTAATTATACTGCGTTACCAAAACGAACGAACAGATGGACTAAAGGGATAAAAAGAGAAGGGAGAGGCAGAAAGCCGAACACTAAACCCGCTTCGCGCGATACACAATTACTACCATCACGCGTGTAAGTCTACATGCACTAATTTTTTTTCAGACGGACAGTGATAAAATACACTACCCTTTCCCAGAGTTAGGTTTATAAATCATAACAGACTCTTATTAGAAAAGACAACATTATATGGGTTTACGTTTGAACACATAACAGTACCCAGACAGCACATCTTCTAAACAGGAGATAGAAGAAATTGCATATTTTGAACGCAGCCACGTAGCTCCTTTAAATTAGTATTTTTGGGTTCCTTAGGGTTTGCTGACAAATAATATGTAAAACGTTACGCAAATAGTCCAGGAATTAATAAATTATACCCAAAATAAAATATTGGGGGTGCCTGACAGCATAAAATCATTTCTGCTCATAAAATTTTTTTTATAACGTGTTTGAAAAAACCTTACGTTACATAAATAGCCTACCATGTAAACTCCAAATTGATTGGAGCGCAACAAATGAAAGCCTAACCACGATTGGTCGGGTTATAAATACTATCTTGGTTGTTGGGGGAGACGGGAAAAGATAACATTTTTTTCAAACACTTGTCGAAACGTGGCTCATTGGCCAGTCTCGCTGATATACACACTTGGGAGCGTTAGTTCGAGACCACTAATTCAAATAAGCTTGATAAAGCGACAGTACGTTGAAGCTAGCTCACATTTTTGCTAAAATAAAAGCCTGGAACATAGGCAGAACGGAATTTGTGCCAGTTTGTGCCAGAATTCATTGCTAATCAACGTATCTGTGTTTATTTCCATGAAATTGTGGGACAGTGGTCTTGATGGTAGTGAGCAGCACCTGGTCAGAGATTTGCTGAATCCAGAGTCGGACAGCATACTCCTTGGTCTTTTTAGCTATCAGTGAGGTGTCTCCTGAGCCCAGAGGAGAATTCGAGCAGAGGAGTCCTTTCCTGCCGCCATCACTAAAGATAAGCAGAGTTGGCCAGCTGAGCTCAACATTATGTCCCCTCATCTAGAAATAACTTTATAAAAATACCATTCAGAGGGGAATTTACTTGTCTTAAAATCAGGAACTGTGAACATCTCCAATACTGATCCCTAAAGACAAACTATTGAAGTCATGATGACAAATACCAACAGAGCTTGAACAAAACAAAACCAGTATTACCTCATTTTACTACTACACAACTGACACACATAGAACATTTGTAATAATATATGTCACTACAATATTCATATTAAATACATTCTGTACATAACTTGTAATTTAAATTGATTGTGATTCCTGGTTCCCTTGTAGTTGAATCAGGACACATATTCATTCATGCCAGTAATGAATACATATTGTTATTTGAAACGTTACTAGTGACTTCTTTAAGATATTCTCATAGAGTGTTATATGTATGTGAGTGTCACAGTGTTGTTAAGAGTAGTGGATTAAATTAAATTGTTTATCTGTCTGTTGTTGTGACTTACACTTCACCATACACATACCCTAGACACATAACGTAGCATCACACTATTCCAGAATAATTCTGACTGAGATAAAGAGATATGTGGTAGCAAGTAAGGTTATCTATAATACACTACTTTTAATAGATATAGATACCTTCACAGCTGATCTCAGTCAGTACACTAAGTCCCCTATAAATATTTATAACATCCCACTTCACCACACAGCGGAAGTATCGCTAGCAGGGGGTGTGATTCATGGCTGTCATCCTGTCGGGATGTCGAATTTTGTTGTAGCCGGCTTATCGCCGAGAAAGTGATCTATAAGTAGATGGGGAAAAGTGATAGTCATTTAGACATGTTGTATGTACTTTACCCCAGTGTTTATTCTCTTTTGCCAAGGAATGGCAAAGTTATATTTCGCATAGAAAGGTAAAACCACAATTTATTATGAACTTGGGCTTCGCCATCGTTGTCGATAAGCAGATGCACAGTGGTACTTTTGAAAAGAATATTTATTCAAAGGAAGATGACATTCCTATGTATCAGCACTGGATTGTATGATATTGTTCAATTGCCTCTATGATGGAAGCTATGAAGAAATGAGGACATTTAACGAATGACCAATTTTGGTCTATATCCAATAGTGAGTGAAGCTCACGAGAGAAGCACAGCCATGTTGAAATCCATATACTTTGTATTTATCGAGTGAGAAAAAGGGATGCCTGTACTATCGCTCGATGAACCAAGAGATCACTGCTACATGTGAGAACCCATGTCTGGGATTCCTATATCTTTATGAAAAATATATATTGAACTTTACGTGAAGGGATATTCGCTAGACGAGGTTAGGTCTAGGAGCCTTCCTATATATTGGTTATGGTCTGACGTGCCCAGTCAGTAAAGCCAGATGATTTACATGATGGAACTCTGAATGCTTATTTACGAATGCTCCATTATGATATTTGCCAAGCATGAATGCTAACTTAGGATGATATTCCTGTGATCAACATTATGCTGTCTATGTCGACATTTGTTCCTGTAACCATACACGTACTGTCCAAGTGTGCGTCTCATTAAATGTTATAAAAAGACCACCGTAGTTCCAGTACTTCTTGAATTCGAACAGTGTGAGTATGAGTGATGTACTACCAACCTGTCAACTCTATCGAATCATTCTACCATTCGCGTACTGACATTCAGATACACACTCATTGTCTACACTCACATTCTTGTTGGAGCCTCATCACGTTCCAGGACAAGATGACCTGTATGACCAAAACTGTGCTGGGTTTAATGAGTTGACAATCGTTACACTTTACTACACCAGTCCCAACATCTACATTTATCAACTGGTGGACATTCACGGCATTTAACAAATAAAACGTGAGTTAACAACTGGTGTGCCAGCTTCCTGGGTCAACCTGCACAGTGACCATATTGAGAAGTAAACTACTGAGACCAGACGTTCCTTGGGGTCTGTTACGACACACAAATACATCAACAGTACAACTCTACAGTGATGTCAGCGTGACCTGTCCTGTCGAGAGTATGCAGTAACTAGGTCAGCGTTTGTTGACATTTGGTTCGTTGGACATTTGCCATACAACTGACAGTGTTACACAGCAAGCTTGGTTGAAACATAGAACATTACACATCAGGACTGGAGAATATTTGACAGTGTTTGCGAAAGGAAATGTTATTGAACTGAGAAGTCCTACATCGATTGTTATCATTCACATCAACGATGGAGCTTCTATTTCTGTGTTGAATTTAAAATAATTAGACCAGAAGTATTTGTTTAATAAAGTACCACAGTACTGTACTATTAGGCAGTGTAACTGAGCCTTCTTTACAACACATTCTTTCTGCAACACTCTATTTACATCATATTGCCATACTATTTATGCATTTATGTATTTATGTTTAAATATTTATATGTGATATTTGTTTGTATCCAGCGGGTTGTTGTTTTGGTTGGGCGGTGTCACACAACAGAGTATCCCACGTAATAGAGGGTCTGATGTGTGCGTTTCTATAGGTGCAATTTTCTTGATTGAAAATTTGCTGCGACAGCTGTTGCTATTAGTGTTAGCTGTGAAGACTGTACTCATTGTTGTTTTTGTAATATTCCTCTGTTCTTTAGTTTGTTTTGATTTGTTTGTAATTTGTTGGTCTACCCTATTCTATCTTTCAGTTCTATTCTCAATTTATATTTATATACTGTGGCGTTATTTGTATTTGTTATCCTCTTGCGGTTTATCTTTTATTGTTTTTCCCATTTGATTTATTTCATTTCCGCAAATGTTTTCATGTTCTTCTGTATAACTGTTTTGTTTTTTGCCTGATCGACATACACTATTTAAAATATAGTTGATCATATAAATTGATGTACAAGAATCAACTGATAGTTAATTGCTATTGCTAAAGGTACACAGTTGATGATATAAAACACTATTTCTGGTGCACTGCACTTATATTATAGAGTGAACCAGCAACTTATAGCTGTTATTATATAAGGATTTATACAAGACCTTTGTAAGGCTTGTTTCCCACAGTGATTGGGATAGTTAAGTACTATTTTCCACAGGTTACAAAGTTATCATACAAGGTCTTTGATTAAGACTAAGAAAGTGAATCTATTTACTTTTGCAAATTACTGATCTTATTAGACAAGATGTCTACATTAGATTATTTTATCACACAAGGCAGGGCTCTTGATAAGACTGGTCAGCAATTAGAAGAATGGGCAGTTGCTCAATATGACAAAGCATTAGCTGCTGAAGAAAGAAAAGCATTGATTGAGGAGAAAAGATTAGAAGCTGAGGAAAAAAATTACAAAGAGAGTATGAACAAAAGAAATTGCAGATACAGACTGATGAAAAAAGATTCCAGATGGAAATGGAAAAAGAGAAAAGAAAAGATGAGGCTGCTGCTGAAGAGAAAAAATTACAAGCTGCTGCTGAAGAGAAAAAATTACAAGCTGCTGCTGAAGAGAAAAAATTACAAGCTGCTGCTGAAGAGAAAAAATTACAAGCTGCTGCTGAAGAGAAAAAATTACAAGCTGCTGCTGAAGAGAAAAAATTACAAGCTGCTGCAGAAGAGAAAAGATTACAAAGAGAAGCTGAAGCTCAAGAGAAAAAAAGCAATAAGAGAACATGAACACAAAAAAGAACTTTTAGCATTTGAGTTAGAAAAGTTAAAGTTAACAAACATAAGTAATCAAGCATCTGGTGGTAATGGTAAACCCTTTACTTACAAGGTCAAGGTACCAGCGTTCAACCCTTCCAGTGATGACATAACATTCTGGCTAAATAGATTTGAACGCTCTTGTCGAGCCCATAATGTGGACAAATCACAATATGCTAACCAGTTATCAGAAAATCTAAAAGGTGATTCTCTGACTAGTTTAAGTTTGGTTGAAGAGGCTGACAAAGATAAATATGATGTTATTAGGGCAGCCTTATTAAAGAAGTATCAGTTGTCTGAAGAGGGTTATCGGAAGTTGTTTAAGACAATGGTGCCTGAGGCAGGTGTAGAATTCTCAGAATTCATTGCAAGGACACGTCTTACATTTGATCGTTGGATTGAGCTATCCAAAACAGAAAAGACTTATGAAGCACTTATGGACTTGATACTCAGAGACAAGATTATGTCAAGTATAAATAAACCTTTCCTCGAATTCTTACATGAGCGTAAACCTAAGTCTCTAAAAGAAATGGAACAGTATTGTACCCAATACGTCACTGCACATCCGGACGTAGCTATTAGCAACAGTAAGGTTAAAGAAGGTATGCCAGTTGCTTCTGCAACACCATACAACCCTAATCACTCTCACAAATTCCAAGGACCTCAAAATAGGTTTAATAAAAAAGGTAACTATTATAGTTATCAGAACCAAGGTAACCAATCATTTCAGGGTTCTTCTTCGAATATCTGGAGAAGAGCTGACAGCCCTCGATTCAGGGGTGGTCATAATTACAGGAACTTTCGCAAAGGAAGTCATTCTAGAAACTATCCAAGTTTTCCTTCATGGAGACAACAGGATCATAATTACAGAGATACTCATTATAATGAATATGATGATAGTAACCAAAGGAGCTATGATTCAAACCCGAGTAGGGGTTATAATAGTGGAAACAATGATAAGTACAGAGGCAATAATAACAGAGGTAGAGCACAATTCAAAAAACCTAAAGCTCATTACCAGGCGAACTCTGCACAGCAAGAGTCCCACGAAGCCTATAAACAAAATAAAGATAATGATGACTCTAATAATATGGCATGTGCCGCTTTTGATTTTGGGAGAGCATCTCAGTGCCCCCAATGCAAAACATTATTTGAGCCAACCACAGTGTCTACTTTAAGCTGTGGGCATCCTCTTCCCGCTCTTCCTGCGTCAATCGCGCATGATGGGAGAGGTTCTCTTGTCTTACACAAAGGTTTAGTAAATGACAATCCAGTCTCAGTACTTTTTGATTCTGGATGCACAACTATTGGGGTTAGGCAGTCACTCATAGATCCTTCTCATTCTACAGGCAAAGTAGTCAAATGCGTAACATTTGGCGGCACCATAGAGAAATAACTCTACCGCTATCATTAGGATTGCTACTCCTTTCTTCACAGGAGATGTACACGCATGTCTTTTGCCGAATCCGATCGCTGATCTTATCATCGGTCGCATTCACGGAGTCAAAGAATGCACTCCGGAGCAAATTTCCGTTTGGGAAAATCAAAATATGCAATCTGCTAATGCGGTAGTCACTAGAGCTCAAGCTCTCAATATGCCTGAAACTTCATCTGTTGAAGATAATGAAGTGCATAACCAAGATGATCCCTTGGTAATTTCTCGTGACTCGTTTATAAAACAACAAGAAGAAGATCCGACTCTTAAGAAATTCTTCACTCTTGTAACGAAAGGTGATCCGAATAAAGATTCAAATTGTAAATCTTGGATTACAATGAAGAATGGCGTACTTGTACGTATGGTGCAAGACTCCACTAAGTCAAGTCATTCTCAGATTCTTGTACCCAAGAATTTGAGAGTTAAGATCTTACAACATGCACACGACTCTCAGTGTGCTGGTCACATGGGTTTTTCCCGTACAAAGTCAAGAGTTCTTGCGGCTTTCTTTTGGCCTTTTGTGAACAAGGACATACGGATCTATTGTCGATCCTGTAAAGTATGTCAAGAAGTCAAATCCAAAGGTCCTCGTCATGCTGCGCCTATTCAGGCTGCAGATATTCCTATTCGCCCATTCCAGAAAATGGCGATAGACATCATTGGTCCATTCAAGATCAAATCTGCTAGAGGACATCAGTTTATCTTAACGTGTGTAGACATGTGCACACGTTGGCCAGAGGCTATCCCTCTAAAGAGCATTACTACCGCTGACATTGCAGATGCTCTTTGGCTTATATTTTCTCGGCTGGGATTCCCTGGAGAAATATTATCAGATCATGGCACCCAACTGATATCGGATACCATGTCTCAAGTAATGTCTACTCTACAGATAGAGAGATCTTTGAGTAGCATCTATCATCCTATGTCCAATGGGATGGTCGAGCGACTAAATAGAACACTTAAGAACTTATTAGGGAAGATAACTGAGGATCATCCTCAAGATTGGGATAGGGTTTTACCCGCGGCCCTCTTCGCGTACAGAGGTCCCCAATGAACATACAGGGTTTTCTCCCTTTGAACTTGTCTTTGGCGCGCGACCGCGCGGCCCAATGTCTTTGCTGCATGATCTTATAACAGCTGACAATATTGACGATGACACAAAATCTTCTTACGAGTATGTCATCGCGCTGAGACAGAAGATTATCGAAGCATGCAAATTGGCAACGTCCTCTTTTGAATTTGCTAAGCAGAAGGCAAGACAATTTGCTAATAAGAAGAGAACTTTACGACAACTTTGTCCTGGTGACAAAGCATTTGTTTTGCTACCTTGTCGTGAAAATAGACTCCTTATTAGTTGGAAAGGTCCGTACGATATAATATCGAAAATTTCAGATGTTGACTACATCGTCGATATTAACGGGAAGCATAAAACCTTCCACATCAATATGCTTACGGAGTTCCATGAACGTCCTGACTATCTACAGCCTATTTTCCAGGCAACGGACGATTCTCATGTCAAACATGGTCATTACTCATCACTGTCTGTAATACAGGATGAGGAAACAAGTTTTTCGGATGTTAGTCTTCCGCTTCCAATGATCCCACTTCATTCTAGTGAATCATGGAAAGACGTTACTGTTTCTCCTGATTTGTCTCTAGGAGAACAGCGACAAGTTTCGTCTATGTTACAAACATTTCAGGATGTCCTCACTGACATCCCTGGACAAACTCATGTCATTGAGCATGACATTGTTCTAACTGAACATACTCCAATTAGGGTTAGATCTTATCCTATCCCTATACATTTCCAAACACAGGTTGAAAAGGAGTTGGATGAAATGATAGATTTACAAATAATCGAACCATCCACTTCTGCATATTCTTCGCCGATGGTTATTGTTCGAAAAAAAGACAATAACATACGTCTTTGCGTTGACTATCGCAAATTGAATCAAGTTACGAAGTTCGATGCTGAACCTATGCCTTTACTAGAAGAGCTACTTACTCGTCTTTCTAAATCGCATTTTTTCACTAAACTTGATTTGTCTAAAGGATATTGGCAAGTTCCATTATCCGAACGCGCCAAACCTCTTACCGCTTTCTCTACTCCCAGAGGCCTTTTCCAATGGAATTTTATGCCTTTCGGCCTTATGAACGCACCAGCTACATTTGTACGCATGATGCGTCGAATCCTATCGTATCGGTCAGATGTCATTGCTTATCTAGACGACATCTGTCTTTTCAGCGATACTTGGGAAGATCACTATTCAGGGTTAGTTGAATTATTATCAACTCTGCGTGAGTATAACCTGACAGCAAAACCATCCAAAGCTTGTATTGGCTTTAGCGAAATTGCTTTCTTAGGCCATCGAGTAGGTCACGGTTTCTTGAAGACAGAAGACCATAATATCACTAAGATACTTAACATCTCTATCCCTAGGACTAAAAAGCAAGTGCGAAGTCTTTTAGGTCTCATACAATTTTATGGACGTTTCATTCCGAATCTGTCCTCTATCATGGCACCTCTCTCTACACTATTAAAGAAAGGGTCGCCTAACATGGTTCACTGGTCTCATGAATGCCAATCTTCACTAGAGAAGATCAAAACTATGTTTTCATCACCACCTATTTTAGTGTTACCTACAACAGATAAGACATTTGTTCTTCGTAGTGACGCTTCATCCACTGGGATTGGAGCGGCACTAATGCAAGAGTACTCTGGAACTCTGCATCCTGTAATGTATATATCCAGAAAACTTAATGCTGCAGAAAGGAATTACTCGGTTTTAGACCGTGAATTATTGGCAATGGTTTGGTCAATTCTCAAACTCCAAAGATTCCTTCTGGGCGCGCATTTCGTAGTGGAAACTGACCAAAAAGCTCTTACGGCTATCCAAAGTAAGAACTTGAAGAGCTCGAGATCAACTCGATACGCAATCGCTCTTCAACCTTTTCATTTCTCGGTACGAGCTATCCGTGGTTCAGAAAATGTGATGGCGGACATTCTGTCCTGATGCCCACATGATGCCACTTAACTGTTAAATATTGGATTTTTTTTAATATGTATAACTTTACAACAGTTATTTTTTGTTTCTTTACTAAGATACACATTTGTAATTTAATAATAGAATGATGGTATCGCTACTTAGCGGTTTATTGATGTTTATTCACCGCTGTTCTTTGATGATTGTTTCTTCATAAATCATAAATTTAAGATTATAGTGTGAATTTTTGGTATGCATTGTATAATTACCAGAATTGTATTATACGTACATCACACCTTCCTGGAAACATTTATTCGTAGAGAAACAATTTCTCTCAGATTTTGAGATATATTCTCACCGGTCATATTATGAATTATAGTTATTCCTGATATTTTCATCTGCGCAGTATTCTTGCGTTGTGAGCCTATTCTACGTTGCTCCTAGATGTATTTAAAAAAAAAAAAAATTATTTTTTTTTTCCCGGGAGGTGTGGTAAGACTGTAAAGTGCAATCTTTACTATCTTGCACTATAATACATTTATATACTTATTATGTTCGCAAATATTTTGTAAACAAAGTATTTCCTTTTTAAGTGCTTAAGGAGAAGTCATTTTTGAGTTACTTCCCTTGAAAGGAGTTCCGTCATCTTCGATCGGACTCCGCGGACGAGTCTAGGCCTACTGCGATTTATTCTTTGCCTGGGTAGGAATAGATTGTTCTTGCTTCAGTATATCTATGGCCTGAATTTATACGTAGTGTTTGTATGAGTAGGACGAGTCTGTCTTATATATGGATATCTTTACATTTCTAAGTCGAACTATGTTGGTTGTCGCTAGAAAAGGTCAAAGGCTATGCAGCGGAAGTATCGCTAGCAGGGGGTGTGATTCATGGCTGTCATCCTGTCGGGATGTCGAATTTTGTTGTAGCCGGCTTATCGCCGAGAAAGTGATCTATAAGTAGATGGGGAAAAGTGATAGTCATTTAGACATGTTGTATGTACTTTACCCCAGTGTTTATTCTCTTTTGCCAAGGAATGGCAAAGTTATATTTCGCATAGAAAGGTAAAACCACAATTTATTATGAACTTGGGCTTCGCCATCGTTGTCGATAAGCAGATGCACAGTGGTACTTTTGAAAAGAATATTTATTCAAAGGAAGATGACATTCCTATGTATCAGCACTGGATTGTATGATATTGTTCAATTGCCTCTATGATGGAAGCTATGAAGAAATGAGGACATTTAACGAATGACCAATTTTGGTCTATATCCAATAGTGAGTGAAGCTCACGAGAGAAGCACAGCCATGTTGAAATCCATATACTTTGTATTTATCGAGTGAGAAAAAGGGATGCCTGTACTATCGCTCGATGAACCAAGAGATCACTGCTACATGTGAGAACCCATGTCTGGGATTCCTATATCTTTATGAAAAATATATATTGAACTTTACGTGAAGGGATATTCGCTAGACGAGGTTAGGTCTAGGAGCCTTCCTATATATTGGTTATGGTCTGACGTGCCCAGTCAGTAAAGCCAGATGATTTACATGATGGAACTCTGAATGCTTATTTACGAATGCTCCATTATGATATTTGCCAAGCATGAATGCTAACTTAGGATGATATTCCTGTGATCAACATTATGCTGTCTATGTCGACATTTGTTCCTGTAACCATACACGTACTGTCCAAGTGTGCGTCTCATTAAATGTTATAAAAAGACCACCGTAGTTCCAGTACTTCTTGAATTCGAACAGTGTGAGTATGAGTGATGTACTACCAACCTGTCAACTCTATCGAATCATTCTACCATTCGCGTACTGACATTCAGATACACACTCATTGTCTACACTCACATTCTTGTCGGAGCCTCATCACGTTCCAGGACAAGATGACCTGTATGACCAAAACTGTGCTGGGTTTAATGAGTTGACAATCGTTACACTTTACTACACCAGTCCCAACATCTACATTTATCAACTGGTGGACATTCACGGCATTTAACAAATAAAACGTGATTTAACACCTTGGTTTTGATGTATTTGAAGGTTATCTTCTGCTTTCATCTTTACTTTTGTTTATTAAAGAACTCAGAGCAAATTCAGCCGATAGGATTGCACACTATGAATCAGAAGCAAAAGGTTTGTGTGAAGATATCACCAAGTTACTCTGATGCTTCCAAATGCATTATTACAAAGAAATTGTCAAATGGAACAAGTGGTATTGCTTCTTTGAGAGGAGCTGACAAATTTAGGATAGAAGTTCTATATCAACTCTATGTCTGCTTGATAATCCAGTTACGCAAGAGGATTGACCCATATGAGCAGATTGCGAAAAGGTTCAAGTTCCACTCAGAATTGGTGAACAATTCTTAAATTGATGAGGACAGTATTAAACTTATAATATCGTATTACAAAGATGATATTGACTACAAATTAGTAAACGAGTGTTATCAGTTCAAAGAATATTTGCACCTTAGCAAATCCCAGAACACAGAAGAAAACACGCCATCTAAAATGCAATGCGCAGAAGTTCTTCATCTTATTTGTGAGCAACACCTAATTGAAGTATTCCCCAATATAACTACTGCGCTTAAGCTGCACTTGACAATACCCATTACGAGCTGTGAAGCAGAAAGGGATTTTTCAAAGCTATCCTTTATAAAAAAAACAAATTTCGGTCTACCATGTCTGAAGAGCGCTTACATTCTTTATGCATATTGTCTCTAGAAAATGACATTGCATGGACGCTCTCATGACAAAACTTTACGTGAATATGGTTCTAGAAAAAAAAAATAAGAGTATTTTGTAAAATGTGCTTCATGTAGTATGTTCTGGTAAGTTTAACTTTTCCTTCTGAGCACAAATCTCTTATGGATACACCTTGTCAGCCTTGTTTTTTAACAAATGTATTAAAATATTTTCCTCATTGCTAATTTTCTTATCTTATAATTTTCTTGGTATGTCTTCAACGAACTAATTCTGAATGATGGAGGCAATCATTAAAATAGTTAAGATTTAAAAAATCACATATACCAAGGTGGATAGTTGTTTAGTGATCAGAACATATGCCTTCCAACCAAATGTTCTGCATTCAACTCCCAGCAGAGTTGTATCTTTTTTGAAAATTCATTCATTTGTCTTCAGTTTTTATATGTGTGTTGTTGTGGATCTACTATAAAGCTTGAACTTCAGGTCCTCAAAGACCATTTATCTCTATAATACATGTCTTTTCTATCCTCACAAATTTTTTAATGTTTTTGTTTAATAAAAGGGGCCCCTCCAAGAGTTCAAGCTTCAGGGCTCCCAAAATGTAGATCCGCCACTGTGTATATACATTGAGTAATGAGAGAACATAAACATCAGCCACCAGAAACGGAATTCATTGAACTTTCTAAACAGTTTGACGAACTAGCATTTGACGAACTAGCATTTGACGAACTAGCATTTGACGAACTAGCATTTGACGAACTACTTTGCTTGTCTGTTCCATAACCGTAAACAGATGGATGACAAAATGAAAATACTTTGAGGGGTCACAGAAAGTGAGTCTGAAAATACACAGGGAGAAAAAAAAGATAATAAGAATAAATGCAAGAAATGATAACAAGATTGCAATGGTATAAAGACTTCTACAAGACATAGAATAACACATGTATCTTACCAGCAGTAAGATGGATGGAAGGACTCAGAGGTATGGCGTCCGCCTCGTATTTAAGAGGTACTGGGTTCGAATCCCAGTTGAGGAATTATATTTACTGAAATATTTTTTTTTCAGAACCAGTGGTCCTAATTACGTCATACTTCCCCCCTGGTCTCATGGGTAGTGAGATCGGATGCCTAGCCTTCTCGGATCAGGGCGAAAAAATAGGAGGTCCCGTGTGCAGGTTGCGCACGTTAAAAATTCCACGGCAGTTGGAAATCGTAAGAGTAGGCTTATCAGGCCGCTGCCCTGGCAAAATTTAAAAAATTAGGAAACCTACCCACCACAAAAAATATTTATAGAATGTGTGATTCTTATACATTATATACACACATCGGGATTCTCGCCGGTGCCACGGAGTTCGTGCACTGTGCTGAGATCCTCCTTGTGTGATCTAAGGGAGGAGATTGGAGCACTGATGGAGTTGTTCGTGTGCAATGAAAATAGTCCTTAAAAACCAAACCAAAAGCAAACCAAACAGATAGAGATATCAAAATAAGATTTTTGAAAGTCAAGATGAGCTTTCGTTGGAAGTACGATATCTTCTTCTGCGTACGCTTTCATACGTCAACTTGAATAAGTTTTTAATAAACGTTGTCCATCCTAAGATGGGAAATCAAGAGAAATCAAGTCCAACATAAAAATAATCATCTTCAAACTCAAATGTCAAGTCAGTCCTATTGTATGGCTCTGAAACATGGACAACAAGAAAAGTAACAACAAAGAAGTTATAGACTTTCGTAAATGGGTACTTGTGTAGTGTCGTGGTTGAGTTGGAGTGTAGAGTATTTGTCGAGTTGGACAACAGTAGTGAAATCGACAAGGGATAGTGGACTGACAGAGTTATAGATTACACACACAGAAAGGTGTATATAGGAGATGAACTTGAGACAACCTGGAAGAAGATCTATTCAAATGATCTCTCTCTCCAGGCCTCAACTCACTTTTACTGTCTAAGCATCTCCTGCTCTCGCTCTTTTCTCTTATCATACATAGAGATTATAGTAAAGAGCTAAAAACAAGTTACTTATGGATGGAAAGGTCGTGAACAGCGTATTAATAAAGGTGTAAACTTTATTAAAGAAGAAAAGCATGGAATTAATGCATATCATCACAACAACATACAATTACATCAATAATCATCAATAACCAAAATATGCAAAATACACCAACAACCACACACACACCACCATTCATAAAACCTGTAGAACACAGAGAGATGAAATAACTGAGTGTCATTCCGTCCGCTTTCGGGACCATATGAAATAGCTCCAGTAAGTGGTTTTTTCGTACATATCCTACATGGGTGATGGAATTACCTGAATAAAATCACTGTATAGGCGCTATTATTGGTGATTCCTCCCTAATTGCGCGAGGTGGTCTGGAAGACTCTATTTATCTCCTGCTGATCGAATAAACAAACTGAACGACAGCCTGTCCGCTATTTCGTGGGACCAAATGTGCTAGCTCCAGAAAGTGTATTACTTGTAGATCCTTCGTGAGGGACTAGCCTACAAAACTTTCTTTGTTGGTGCTAAACGTTGGTGACTCCCCTTATAGCGTGAGTGGGGCTGGAACTCTGTCTATCTTTCTTGCTGGCCAAATAACCGAACTGAGCGACAGCCTGTCTGCTTTTCGTGGGACCAAATGTGCTAGCTCCAGAAAGTGTATTACTTGTAGATCCTTCATGAGGGACTAGCCTACAAAACTTTCTTTGTTGGTGCTAAACGTTGGTGACCGCTACTCGCGAGAGGGGGGCTGGAACTCTGTCCATAGATGGCTACTCATACGTGCGAAGTTCTACATAATCCAGAAATAAGCCATGGGACGAAGTCACTTGAGGACAACTGATCCCAAGGCGTGCTTATCCGGCGCTAGAATAGGCTTTAAATCCGGTTTTGACTGGTTGACTGTGGCTTGGCTGAGTGCCCCGTTTAGGCATACAGAGACTGGTGAATTGAATTCTGCTATATATTCTTCTTCTTCTTCCGTCCTTAGCCAAAGACCGACCAAGCAGTCAGAGGCCATCACGCCTTGTGGCGTCTTAAGGGCAACAGCAGATTGATTTTCTCTGTTGTAGTTTCCCATCACGCCTAGCGGCGTCTTTAGGGCAACAACAAATAGATCCATCTGCCGTTGTTTCCGTAATCGGTGTGACAAGCCAACGGGTGATCAGCCCATTGGGCTCTGCTATATATGCTGGGCTGATTTATGTGCTGGAAGCCGTACTGCTCTGACTGGTAATCCAATAGGCGAGTAGGAAACTACTACTGCATTAGATGATTTCAGATTTAGCGTTGGCTCGTGGCATTGCGTGAGCTTAACTCCCGTGAGAGGGAAATGGCGTTGACAAAGGGTCGTTGTTTCAGGTATGGCTGTGACACTCGTGGGGCTAGATATCCTCAGAATCCCTCTAGACCGAAGAGACGGTGACATTCTTCATCTGACTGGAAACTAGACTAGCAATTCGGTATCCCCTGAAACTGAGACCGAAAAGAGACACCCTTTTACATCAAGCAAATAATAAATCACACTAACTTTATACAGAAAGTTTCGCTCCACTATGGGATTAAATTTATTGTAGTTATTGCTATGATAGTTTAGGGCTGTCTTTAACCATGTCTCCTGTTCCTTAAAAATATCAATTATCAACACGCGCCCGCATAGGCTTAATATATTTTGTACACCCATGTACCTGTCAGTAAATGTTCTGACATCAAAAAACTACTTCTCTTCTTCCAACTAAACATACAGCTGAATGGATATGCTTATTCATCTTACAACATTAAGTGAATTTACATAAACAGATTACAGCATTTGAAATTACACAGATAAATCATATGTCCCTTTTGGGGAAACAAAATATTAATATCCAACAAATGAATACATAGAAAATGCAATGTTCTTGCTATAAAAATCCAGTTGTGACTGCACATAAGATATAATTGTATCTATGGCTGGTGGCTGCTTTCTGTGAAAGTTATAAACTAGTGTCTAACTACACAAGTAAGCATATCAAATTTCTCCCCAGCCACTAAAAATATATATCCACAAGGAATAAGCGACTATCTCCCATAATTCAGTGTTATTACCTGCATCTCACTATTCAGTTTTTAAGTGAACAATCCACACCTGACATTATCTTACAGAAATGACAGTTAATTTAGCCTATTCTTAACACATGATAAGCGTCTGTGGACTGATTCTACGCCTATTATCTGTTATTGTAAGTTTAACATTTAACCCATGATAAACCGTAACAGTTTAAGCACCACTTAATTAAGGCTGAATACGGCACAACACTATCACTGAATTAAATTACTAGATGAAATCACCTTCCTATCAGATATAAATATAAAACTCGGTAACATGAATATATCATATTATAAGATAGGTCAACTCACCCCGAAAATGACTAGAACTTAGGCAAGCACATTCTAGTACTGTGTTAAAGATTGTCTTATCTCATGATGGTCATCTACGGGCCAGGAATCTTCTACGAGTGTGTTTGACGTAGTAAAATTTCAAGTCTTATAGCTTACAAACCATTCTACCCAGGACTCAAAGGGTACTAGCCGCTCGTGATCAAACGTTTTAAAGCGACCAGAGAAATTCCTCTGTTCGGACCACAGAGGGTACCCGCCGCTAACGAACCGTTTCTTTCACAGAAACCGTCTTTGGCTCGTTCTAACACTTTAAGCGTAACAGACGTTCTTCTGATCAGGCCAGGTGTGCTGACGTAACATTATCGTTCGCTGACCGCTGCAGGCTCGAACGTAAACAACCTCGGGTGGGGTTTGAGAAGGAGAAAACAATTGGGCCACACAGGTAGCAAAGCAAAGAGAAACAAAATGTGTAGGAAAACAGAACATTAAAGAGTAATAACATTGAGACGAGATGGAAAAATAAATTAAGTCACTGTCTACGTGACATGTAGAATAGAAGTATTTAAAAGTTACGACAATGTAACCAACATGGAATTGATGGTAAGAACCAGACAATTCCCCTAGGATCAGACAAATGACTTTTCTTTTCATGTCACCGCTCTAGTGTGTACACATTCTCAAAGCTTGGTTTTCTATACGAGATGAGGAAATAGAGGCGGAATAAAAGTACATGAAACGAGGAGAAATTCTACAGAAATAGAAGAAAGAGCAAAGATATGGAGGATGCACGATCACAGACGAATACATGAGGCTCGGGCGCCACTCAACAATTAGTTCCAATAGATAAATAAATTAAATAAAACAAAAAAACTCTTGTCATCAGCGAAACAAAAGATAACAAGCACGTTTGTGGTAGCCTTGATCATCGCCTTATGATACGTAGGGTAATTTCACTTTTAAGATAGATTTCTGTCAAATAAAAAGTGCAGTTTATCTGTCAAAAATCCCTTCTTAGACGTTCAGTTTTGAAAGTCGTATAATATATAATTCATAATTCACAAACACGAGCCAATGTATGAAATAACTTTCAATGTGACACAAAATAGAATATCATGTCATTTTTGTTCCCTGTGGAACGAAGAGGCTGCAACTGGTGCTGACTACTCATTGTATTTTAAGAACAGACTATCTACACGTTTATTATCTAAACAATCGCTTGTCGTTTTGCCCACGACATCTTGAATATACACGGTGACTGAAAAGGAGTCGGAGTGGCTAAGAGGTATGGTGTCCGCCTCCAATTCTAGAGGTACCTGGTTCGATTCCCAGTAGAGTAAATATGATTTATGGAAATTTTCTTTTTCAGAACCAGTGTTCCTAATGATGTCATACTCCTCCCCCCCCCCCCCCCCCCCCCCCATCATCCGGGGTCTCCTGAGTAGTGAGATCAAATGCCTAGCCTTCTTGGATAAGGGAACAAAATAGGAAGTCCCATGTGCATGTTTAAAATACCATGGCAGTTGGAAATGGTAACGAGTATGCCATAAGGCAACTGCTCTAGCATAATTTAAAAATTAGAATCCTACCCACAATAAAAATATCTATAGAATGTGTGATTCTTATATACACACATTGGGATCCTCACGGTGATGCGGAGTTCGTGCACTGAGCTGAGATCCTCCTTGTGTGATCTAAGAGAGGAGATCGGAGCACTGATAGAGTTGTCCGTGTACAATGAAGATAGTCCTTACAACCAAACCAACAATTGTTGTATCACCACTTGTATCCACCTGTATCCACCTGTATCATCACCTGTATCCACCTGTATCATCACTTGTATCCACCTGTATCCACCTGTATCATCACCTGTATCCACCTGTATCATCACTTGTATCCACCTGATGTACATGAAGCCATAGTCTATACAAGGTGTAGTAACTGCCCTTTGATTAATCAGTTTTATTTTTCATTTGTTTATTTTCAGAAACAAAATAAAATCTTAATTGGTCAATAAACTGTCGTGACAAGAGACAGCAACAAATTACTGCTCGCTATCAAATCATGTGTAGCACAGACCCAATCTCACGCTGAGCTGAAATGTTCATGTTTTTCGCGTGCACTGGAAAAAACCCTGAGTCATTCAGTAGCAGACCGTTTGAATATTTCACGAGTTCTTATAACACACCTCTGAATATGTCTCAAATCACCAATTTACTGTATGAGGAATTAGATTTTTATCAGTCTTGTTGTTTGTTTGTTTTTTTTATTTTTTTTATTTTATTTATTAGTTTGTTTTTTCATTTTCATAAATTGTTTTTATTATTTTTTTTTTGTAATTCTTTATTTTTCTTTTTTTTCTTTATTTTAAAAACATACTTTAATTATGATGATTATTGCAAATGTATGATGTTATATTACTTTTATAATGATAAATGCCTAAATAATGCTTAAAGTAAATGTGAGGATGAAAGGATACAGTATACATGATTAGAGAGAGAGGAAGGGCAGAATGTCAGACGGGCCTGCGTGCCCAGTTCTTAACCTTTTGAAAATAAAGTTCGTTCGTTCGTTCATTATGACTTAATCAATTTAATCAAGCAATGCCTCTGGTTAAAATTAAGTTAAATTGCATCACCTAGTGACCTATTATAAGAAAAATGTCCATAAATATCGTATAGTATTTTGCGAAGTTAAATGTAATTGTCCCCGTGTACTTACTGTCGCGAGTATGGAAACAGAGAATGTCTGAGTTTATACAGAATATGAATGAGTAATGTGGAAATAGAGAAAATTAAAGTCACTAATGAAAATATGGAGAGAGATAGGACTTCTGGAGAGAAGAGAGATATAGTCAAATATCTTGGGTCTACTTCCCAGCCATACTCGGACTCTGTTTAAGATGTACCCTCGTCCGTCCTCCAATGCTAAATAAAATAATCTACTACAGTACGGACTACAACAGCAAACATTAAGTGATAGTTAGAAGAGAGTGAATTCTGACCGCTTAGTACATATAAATGTATTTATTAAAGAACTACAACAATGAACCAAAAAATAAATAAGTAATGCTTTCACTAGCTGTCATGAAATATTCTAATCCACATATATAAATTATTAGGTAAATATGAAGCCTAACAAATAAAATTAATAAAGAGAAGAGCAATGGTAAAATGACAGTGCTGTCCCAAAGAATGTACTCGAAATCCCCCTTGTTTTCTGCTTCGTCTGCAAATTGTAACGCTTTCACGTTGATAGTAAAGCTTACTGTATTATTACCCGCCTTCTTCAATGAAACGTGTGCTGTATTTCTTGGAAAAGCATTGAGACGTACTGCGTAATGACCTAAATTAACCCTAACATTAATTATACTGCGTTACCAAAACGAACGAACAGATGGACTAAAGGGATAAAAAGAGAAGGGAGAGGCAGAAAGCCGAACACTAAACCCGCTTCGCGCGATACACAATTACTACCATCACGCGTGTAAGTCTACATGCACTAATTTTTTTTCAGACGGACAGTGATAAAATACACTACCCTTTCCCAGAGTTAGGTTTATAAATCATAACAGACTCTTATTAGAAAAGACAACATTATATGGGTTTACGTTTGAACACATAACAGTACCCAGACAGCACATCTTCTAAACAGGAGATAGAAGAAATTGCATATTTTGAACGCAGCCACGTAGCTCCTTTAAATTAGTATTTTTGGGTTCCTTAGGGTTTGCTGACAAATAATATGTAAAACGTTACGCAAATAGTCCAGGAATTAATAAATTATACCCAAAATAAAATATTGGGGGTGCCTGACAGCATAAAATCATTTCTGCTCATAAAATTTTTTTTATAACGTGTTTGAAAAAACCTTACGTTACATAAATAGCCTACCATGTAAACTCCAAATTGATTGGAGCGCAACAAATGAAAGCCTAACCACGATTGGTCGGGTTATAAATACTATCTTGGTTGTTGGGGGAGACGGGAAAAGATAACATTTTTTTTCAAACACTTGTCGAAACGTGGCTCATTGGCCAGTCTCGCTGATATACACACTTGGGAGCGTTAGTTCGAGACCACTAATTCAAATAAGCTTGATAAAGCGACAGTACGTTGAAGCTAGCTCACATTTTTGCTAAAATAAAAGCCTGGAACATAGGCAGAACGGAATTTGTGCCAGAATTCATTGCTGTGCTGTATTGTGATCAGTGTAAAAGAGAATATAAATTAGTTATGAAGTAGAAGGTACATCCTTCTTGATTTCAGGGACAGTGGTCTTGATGGTAGTGAGCAGCACCTGGTCAGAGATTTGCTGAATCCAGAGTCGGACAGCATACTCCTTGGTCTTTTTAGCTATCAGGGAGGTGTCTCCTGAGCCCAGAGGAGAATTCGAGCAGAGGAGTCCTTTCCTGCCGCCATCACTAAAGATAAGCAGAGTTGGCCAGCTGAGCTCAACATTATGTCCCCTCATCTTGAAATAACTTTATAAAAATACTATTCAGAGGGGAATTTACTTGTCTTAAAATCAGGAACTGTGAACATCTACAATAATGGTCCCTAAAGACAAACTATTGAAGTCATGATGACAAATACCAACAGAGCTTGAACAAAACAAAACCAGTATTACCTCATTTTACCACTACACAAATGACACACATAGAACATTGGTAATAATATATGTCACTACAATATTCATATTAAATACATTCTGTACATAACTTGTAATTTAAATTGATTGTGATTCCTGGTTCCCTTGTAGTTGAATCAGGACACATATTCATTCATGCCAGTAATGAATACATATTGTTATTTGAAACGTTACTAGTGACTTCTTTAAGATATTCTCATAGAGTGTTATATGTATGTGAGTGTCACAGTGTTGTTAAGAGTAGTGGATTAAATTAAATTGTTTATCTGTCTGTTGTTGTGACTTACACTTCACCATACACATACCCTAGACACATAACGTAGCATCACACTATTCCAGAATAATTCTGACTGAGATATATAGATATGTGGTAGCAAGTAAGGTTATATATATAATATACTACTCTTATTAGATATATATATACCTTCACAGCTGATCTCAGTCAGTACACTAAGTCCCTTATAAATATTTATAACATCCCACTTCACCACACTAGCTCTGAAGGGCTTGTGAATGTATCAATATCACAACCACAGAAAAATAACACAAGACTTCACTCAATCTCTCAGTCAAAACGTCTCACTCCAAACTACAAACACTCGTACATTTTCTCACTTCCAAGAAAATCTAACTAAAGGGGTTAGCCACCAGTTTTGCGAGGAAACGGCCACTCTTTATTGTAATAATCCTGGTAAGTTACTTTCTCTGCTAGAAGAAAAACCCACTACACTGTTCCACCTAGGTTGAAATGTCCAGGCGATGGAGATAAGCTCTCTCTGTAACAGTATCGTAATAAATCTTATGCATTGACAATTTCCGCTGGCGGGAGGTCACACTAGCAGGTGGAGGAGATTAAAACGAGTGCAGAAATACTTGTACCCACTGATCCAAATCTATACAACTGACGAGAACTTTTGCTGGCGAGCGAGTATCCAGTAGGCGCGCTGGGGCACCTCTTAAACTGGGTAATGAATACTGAAACTATGAAAACAGGTGACGAGTACTGGCAACTGACTACTCCTCTCGGTCGTTATGTCAGTATACTCAGAGGTACCCGGCTATCATTGGAGTGGGCAGTGTTGCCGAAACTGACTGGATGGCAACGGCAACAGCCGTAGGTGTCGAGATGATGATTAACTGCAAATGGCGGCAATCTGTGCAGTAAGTAAATAATCCATTACGCAAGGCTACTGCTTACGTGTAAGTAACAAATCCATATATACTCCAAATCAACTGGCTGTTAATGGATCGGACAGTGTTGCCGAAAATGACTTGATGGCAAAGGGGACAGCCAGTATGTGCTGTAGCAATAGACACTTTCAACAATAGGCTGTGCTTACGTAATCCACTTCCCAGCCTTATAACTGAAACCTGGCAGTATGATGTAGACTGCCTTGTAATAATTATTATGTAGAAAATAATAATCCCCTGACAGCCGCAAATCACATCAGGAAACACAGATAACTATGCAGACCAAGGCTCGAATACAGAATAATTCTTGCACTAACAACTGTTATTAGCTCTGACGTAGAATATCACTTTGTCCAGTCGCAGAATTTTCTTGAGAAAGTGATACTGAGTGATAGAGACCTCTTGCTTAAATAGCCAGAGAGTCTGCAGGTGGCTTTTGCACGTGCACTAGATGAAAGAAATTCAGACGTAAGACCTAGGGGATATATTCCCCGGGCGACTGAAGATACAGGAAAAGGACGTAATCTGCCGCAGCGCTGGCGGTTCTACGAGCGACCGGTGTTCGCGAGACGAGACGAGGGCGGCAAAATTAAAAGGGTAGAGGTTTTCCCCCGTGTCCACGATTCTCTGTAAATCAAAGAATGCGGGGAACTAGCCGTCATCTACTAGAAAGGCAGAATAAAAGGACCTTAGCTAGATGCCGATGTCTACGTGTAAAGGGGTGGAATTAGCCTGTCCAGCGCAAGATTGACATGACCAATGCCAGAAATAGCGCTATTAGGAGCTTTAAGACAAAAGTAGGCGTAGACAAAAATTAGAGAACAGGACAGGGCAGACCACTAAAAGTGACAGAAATTTCTCCGAATCACGACACTTACTGTAGATCAATGAGGAGAAAGACAAATAGGATCATGCATGTCGTAAGAGGCAACTAGTCTGTGGTTGTGCTTGGAGCAGGCAACCTCATTATGCACAATAATGTGCTTCAGAAACAATGGCTGCCAGACCACAAGAAACAATGGCTGCCAGGCCACAAGAAACAATGGCTGCCAGACCACAAGAAACAATGGCTGCCAGACCACAAGAAACAATGGCTGCCAGACCACAAGAAACAATGGCTGCCAGACCACAAGAAACAATGGCTGCAAGACCACAAGAAACAATCGCTACAAGACCACCAGAAACAATGGCTGCAAGACCACAAGAAACAATGGCTGCCAGACCACAAGAAACAATGGCTGCAAGACCACAAGAAACAATGGCTGCAAGACCACAAGAAACAATCGCTACAAGACCACCAGAAACAATGGCTGCAAGACCACAAGAAAGCTTTGAACCAGGTTTCTTATAAGGGGGCGAGTTGCAATGGTGGTTCCACGATACATTTAAAGGCGAATGATAATCGAGATGATCGGAAAGTAAAATCTCCATTTATAAAGTGTTCTTAATTGTTGTAAGCAACAGTCAAACAATCCAATCACCTTTTCGGGGAAATACGGAAACGGTGCGCATTGCACCGGGAAAACTAAATCGAAAAGCCATTAAAAGAATACTCTCCTTGCAATTTTTCGTGGTAAATTTGAGGGAAAATACGGAAACAGATAGCATTACTCAGTGAAAGCTAAACTGAACGTCCTGTGAGTAATAAGAAATAATGAGTGAGATCAAAATCGGACATGTAAAATATTTTGGTCTTATTAAAAAGAGCATAACACCTTGTTGTAAACAATAATAAAACGAAAAATTCGAATCAGACATGCAAGAGAAAGAGAAAAAGCCTATAAGTGAGAAAACTGTATCAAGAAATTGGACAAGAAAGAGTCTATCAGAGTTGACCGACAAGATAAGAGACAGAACAAGGTGGACATCCAGCGCTGCTGATCTTCGATGGAAAGATCGTAGTTGATCACATTGGACAAAAACATTCATTTATGAAAGTCTGTCAAGTTTTGGTTGTAGTTTTGTTCATCTTCATGTTTCAAAGCCGTAGCATAAGACATTTGAGTTGAAGATTCATATTTTTATGTTGGGTTTGATTTCTTTTTCATGCCCTTATATCTCCCAGTGCAATGAGAGCTCCTTTGACTTGTTTTATTCTTATTTTTCTTTCTTATATTGCCGTGTCTTCAAATTTGTCTTCATTTGGAGAAGATCCTGGCTGTCCCAAATTTAAAAACAAACAAACAAATACAGCGATAGCTGCGTACTTAATGTCATAAAGTCAGGGCTTCTTCAAACGACCGCTCTAACTAAGGCAGAATTTTAACTGCTCTACGTGTTCTATTTATATGTTTGTCTGCCTGTCTGTCTGTCTCTCTGACCACCTGCCTGTATGTCCGCCTGCCTGTCTGTCCGCCTACCTGTCTGTCCGCCTGCCTGTCTATATCTCTCTGTCTGTCTGTCTCTCTGTCTATCTCTCTATGTGTATGTCTCTGTCTGCCTCTCTGTCTATCTCTCCATCTGTCTCTCTGTCTGTCTTTCTGTCCTCTTAATGCCTGCTTGCCTGTCTGTCTGTCTGTTTGTTTGCCTATCTGCTTGTCTGTCTGTCAGTCAAATTTTGTTTACGTTCGACATGGAACACATTTCAACACATGTTGCTTGCGGTGATTTTTCTTCACATACCCTATACTTCTATCGCGCCAGGAGCCATTTTCGTAATCGTGTTGTGTGTTTCTTTGTTTTCCAAGCTACAGTAAAAACAGACAAGAAAAAACAAAACATTACAATCGATTCGAAACTGCGGAAATATATCTGACTTTATCTTCCTAGGCGAATACGTAACTAATAATAAACAGAAGGATTTTCTTTACCAGTGGATACAATGGCTGCTGGCCGGAGGGATTGGAAAACTGAAAGCTTATTGTCAATCTCATTAAGTTGGAACAAAAATATTAAAGTAGCAGAAAATGCAGCTTTTAACGTTGTAAAGAAGTGGTTTGATGCACAGGAAATGTCACGTCATTCAATAACATATGGGAGCATTTGTTGCTTCCTCGTGTATCTCACAATTTATTGATCGTGTCTGTTGTTATAGTGTAAATAACTTGCACACGTGTTACTGTATCTCATGGCTTTATGTTCCAGGTCGTTTGTGTGTTTATTTTGTTCCTTCTTCTTATTCATCTTCTTTTTCTGCTTCTTCTTCTTCTTCTTCTTCTTCTGCTTCCACGTCTTCATTTCTTGTCTTTTTTATCTTCTTCTATTTGTTCGTTTCTTCTTCTTCTTTTCATTTTTCCTTCTCTTCTTTTCCTTCTTCATCTTCTTTCTTCTCTTCCGCCTTCTTCATCTATCTTCCTTCTTCTTCTCTTTTATTTCTGGTCCTCTGACTTTTTCTTGTTTTTTTTTTCTTCTTCGTTTTCCTCTCCCTCATTTTTCTTCTTCGTTTTCCTCTCCCTCATTTTTCTTCTTCGTTTTCCTCTCCCTCATTTTTCTTCTTCGTTTTCCTCTCCCTCATTTTTCTTCTTCGTTTTCATTATTTTTACTATTTTTCCTCATAGTTTTTGGCTTCGTAATTTGTTTTCTTTATTTTCTTTTCTTTTTTGTCTGGTAACTTTGCTGGACAATGTCTGTTCTGACATCCTAGTGTAAGAAAGAAATATAGGAAGATCAAACAAAACATGGAGACAGGCGTAACAGGGATACACAGGACATGGAATGTGTCCTTGAAGAGATTGCACAGGTCAGGAAGGCTTGAAGTATGTTAACTGAAGGCCTCTGTTCCACAGATAGCTGCAAGATGATAATGATGATGATCTCCTATCCCACCCAGTATTTTGCCCAAACTACTTCGTGTTTATAATCCCCACATGCTCAGTTCCTCTAATTCTTTCACTTACATTCTTTCTCTGTCTCCCACTCATTCATTCGCTTACGCTAAATTCAGTTCTCCTCTGGTCTCTACCAGGATTGTTAAAATTGCCCGTGAATCTTTACACCTCTGGCGGAGATGGCCAGTAATGATATCAACTAAATAACTTGGAAGATAAAAAGAGAAGTTGTAAACTTAAATCATATAACTAGGCCTGTCATATGCCACCTAGCGAGATAACACACAGTAACCAGTAACAGCAGCGCGGTTACAATATCTTAGCAAAATTGACATGAAGTCATAAATTGACGTTATTTAGTTTAATCTATCTCCCTACACAATATCTTGGCAAATTTGACATGATGCGAAAATTGACATTATCTAGTTTAATCTATCTCCCTACATAACATCTTGGCAAAATCGAACTGAGGTCATAAATTGACGTTATATAGTTTAATCTATCTCCCTACACAATATCTTTCTTGCATGAGAATGGAGGTAGAGGCATTTACTGCAGCACTGAGGTGGCTGTTTGAAACTCCATCAACCAGGGCAGTTATATTGTCAGACTCTCAAGCAATGCTTCGGAAAGTTCAGAACGGATGGCTGCGGAAGGAATGGAAAACATCAATAGAATCCTCAAGTCTTCAAGAACTCGTGTGGATCTACTGTCTTGGTCATGCAGTGGTACGTGGCTATGAGAGAAATGACAGACTGGTCTCGAAAGCACTCATAGTGGGGACGCTGAACATGGATAAGGGAGAGATACTAAGGGCTATTAATGATCGCCTGCTGGATAATGACTCTGCAATGGATGAATCAACGAGGCTAAGACTGTTGGAGTTTGGAATCAAACGTGGGACTAGCAGAGATGGACGTGAGAGAGGATGCTTCCGTCGTATGTACAACTAGCTTTCTACAGGTACAATTAGCATTCATACTCTTCAACATTTTCTGAGGGAGACTGAGCCCCTATGGGTTTGCCCGGAGTGCATGTGACGGTATTGCCTCCCTTGCTTTGCAGTAGTGGTCCAACAGTGGCCAAAACTCAAGAGTATCTAATATGGGCTTCAAAGGTATCTACCTTCGCACAAGATTACTCTTGGCAGAGATGTAGATAGAATGGTGATGAAATTTCTATTACAAAGGGAGTCTTCACAAGACATTCAGAATAAGCGAGAACATTACTGCTTTGGCTGAGTATGTTAACTCTGTAATTCTGCCGACGCTTTTGTGAAGGATTTAAGCACTTATTACTTTCAGCTCGTTTAAGCTCCCACCACTGATTTACTCAGTGGAATTCTATTATTCTAGTATAGCTCTGTTTAGAGTGTGTGTAGTAATTTGACTGAGACAAACATGCAGTAACTTTAAAATGATTAAACCGAAGTTAAATTTGTAACATTACAAATAACAAAATTTAATAATCACTTTAGGTTTTAACAGTCGGAAAATAATTTGAATAGTTATGGATCAAGAAAAGTTATCATCACAGTCTTTATGGAATGTGAGATGTTACAAGAAGTTCAAGTGGCAGCATATATTTGAACTTAGCAGCCAATGATGGTTCTGCTCCTTCTTATGGGTTGGTTCTTTTCACTCTGCTCACGATCGTCTCTGATCAAGGTTGTCTGGGGTAGCTCGTTTCCCAGAAATGTCAAGGAGAGTCTACCACGTGGGTCCTTCGTCTTAAAGCTTAGGCCACTGTTCCCTTCTTGTTCCAGAGATGGTACTTTCTGCTGGTACCATCAATAAGTATGATAAAAGAATAGAACGAAACGCTCTTCTGAGTATGGCGTTTTCCACCCCATAGTTATGCGTTCCTATCTTCCCATACCATCATCCCAATTACTCAGACTTTACCCTCGATGAGAATTAAATTTAATCCCTCGGAATAAAACATTCTTTACATTTAAATAGAATAGCTTTCATAGTTACTTTATATTTAAATGAAAAGGTTAATAATACAGATACATCTTCACTGATTGAAAAGTGTTCACAATATACATTGAATATGTTTTCATTTATGTTTTACACTGATTGAAAAGTTTGAAACTTCCATTACTTTAAAATGAATATTTTCACATAGACATTTACACTGGTTTAAAGCTTGAAAACTTAAATTAATTTTAAAGTGAATATGTTTATATGGACATTTACACTGCTTTGAAATTGTAAGTATTATAATTAGAATGTACATCATTTCTTTCATCTTTCCCTCCCTGCTCCATGGGGAACCTGAAACTACTTTATGCTTTTAGTTCTCTTTACGAAACTAGCAATAAAGCAATCACCAGCCCGTGCAGTGGTGGTTCATGAATCATCATTCTATACGCTGAGGTAATATATACATTTATATATATATATATATATATATAAATGTATATATATATATATATATATATATATATATATATATATATATATATATATATATATATATATATATATATATATATATGTGTGTGTGTGTGTGTGTGTGTGTTAGTTCACATGTTAGTAATAAAATACGAAATGTAAATCACAACTTTCGCCTATCCTGACTCACAGAGCTTTTGCTCAGTTGAATAAAAGAGACTTGAATCGGCCTCTTACACGCGTCTGGGTTGTCGTTAATTAAAAAGTTCCCTCTCTGACTTCGTGTGTGGTCCTTCAATTTCCTCAGTCCTGGTTTCCTTATTTAAAATGTTAGAGATTTCCTGGGCTATATTGTAAGTCCTGATAAATACTCCAATAAAAGGTGTTCGGTATATTAAGAAGAAATTCTAATTCTTCACTGTAGCAGTCTGGTGTCTTGGCGAGCGATTTCTCAAGTGAAATAGCTTGAGAAAATGATCATGTTATATTCCCTGCCTTCCCACGCATTCGTTTTTTATGAGCTATCAAAAAAGCTCCAATCATATTCAAACAGGCGAGTTATAGGGTAATTTCAAAATATTCCGACATCGGATAATTTTTAACGTAAGGCAGAGTTCAACTCTCCCATATATGGTAATAAGATGTCCGATGCCCTTGTATACAAACTTACAAACACACCGGTAACCGCATATGACCATGTGTTCGAGATGTAGCAATCTTTCTTTTATCTAAAGTAATCTTGTCATCCATGCCTTATCGGTCATTAAGCCGATAGCGCTGGCCAATGTACGTGTTAATCTGCCGCGCCTATAGCCAATAAATCTGAGCAGCGCCAAGCACATGTGATTATTATCACCTACAGGGAATGTCGAATGATTTGATAAAATCAAATATCTGCTACTTAGCAGAAAAAATAACGAAGAAAGAAAAGTGCGACAATTGAGAGCAAATAATAAAAATCAGTACCACAAATTTACCGATACTGCCGGAGTGAAACACAGATCGATAGGGGCCGCCCCGCTTTGTCACATACCCCCTCTCCTAAGAAATTTTTAGAATATCTAGCTATGGGACGGTCACTTCTCGATGTGTTCTACTGTCAACCGGGTTCTCTCTCTCTCTCTCGTAGAGTTGTCCTCTCTTCCTTTATCTCGGTGGCTAGTGACTGAGTTTCTCGCTTGGCAGTGTGTGCAGTTTTGAATGTACTGACGCACATCTTCCCACCGTCTAGGCCAAAAGTAATCCTCCTTAAGGTTACTCATGGTATTTCCTCCAGAAACATGTTCTCCTGATGATGATACATGAGCCGCTTTCATGGCGGAGGGTCTTAAGGGGAGAGGCACCACGAGTTGCTTCCCAATGCCTCGTCCGTCGAAAAATAATCCAATCCTCATTGTGGAAAGTTCCAGCTGAAGTATGGTTTATCTTGAACTGACTGTTCAGAGTATGGCGCTAGAGTAATGTCTTTCATCTGCGATCGTCGTAACTCTGCTTAACTATATAGAAATGTCGAGTTAAGGTGCGAGTTATCTAACTTTGGTTGTTGGTTACTCTGCTCAAACTCTTTCTTCGTAGTTTCATCCTTCTGGTTGTCCGGGCTGTGCTAACAGAGAAATTTCGCACAAACTGTTGAACATCATGTCGCAAACCTGGCCAGAAGTAATTCAAGGAGACCTGTTTTACCAGGGCACATGAACCTTTAAGGGGATGGGGCATGGTTAAATGCATTTCCTGCATTAGGCGGGTGCGATAGGAGAATGGCACAAGTAACTGTCTCTTGTCCCCCCACCCGTTTATAAACCAAACCTTTCTCCCGGTAATATGCTCCCTGGGGAGTATGGGTGTATTTACCATACAAATAAAAAAAGCAAGGCTTTAGAGTTTTATCGGCCATTTGTGCCTGCTTCAGCTCTGAAATCTTCAAGCTGTGTAAAGATGACAACTCAGGGGCCGCTGAGGCGTGTCCTGGGTTCTCTATCTTTTGTGTCGGCCTGTAGTCACGTGAGGGATCTCCAAGAGACACACATTTCCTCCCTAAAATGAGAGGATAGACTGGTTTGATTTTATTTGGTTTGGTTTTAAGGACTATCTTCGTTGTACACGGACAACTCCTTCGGTGCTCCGATCTCCTCCCTTAGGTCACATAAGGAGAATCTCAGCACAGTGCACGAACTCCGTAGCACCGGCGAGAATCCAAATGTGTGTATATAGGAATCACACATTCTATAAATATTTCTGTGGCGGGTAGGTTTGTAATTTTTTTAATTTTGCCAGGGTAGCGGCCTTATGGCCTACTCTTTATGATTTCCAACTACTGTATCGTGGTATTTTTAACGTGCGTAACTTGCACCCTTCACTCTTATCTGAGAAGGCTAGGCATCCAATCTCACTACCCAGGAGACCATAGGAGAGCGTGACATCATTAGGACCACTGGTTCTAAAAAAAGTCCAAATATAAATTATATTCCCTCTACTGGGAATCGAACCCGGTACCTCTAGAATTCGAGGCGGACGCCATGCCTCTTAGCCACTCCGACCCCCCTTAAAAAATATTTAAAAATAGAACTTATCTGTCAAATGGTATTTTCTGCTCCTTAATTAAGCATTTGTTACATTTATATCCAGCAGATACAAGTATGGATATAAACATTTAAAAATATGATGTGACTTTTCAATCACTCTTATCATCATCATCAGCTGCCATCTCCACAACGAAGGTTGACTGTAATGGATCTCCAACGTCTGATAGACTCTTTCCTGTCCATCTCTTGATGTTATCTTCCCAATTATAGGGCTTTCTTCACCTTGTAGCTTGTATAAAGCTACACTCTATAGAACACTAAAGAATGAACACAGCGAGACAAAATGGTAGAACTAGGTCGTGTTTAAAGTCTATAACGGACAAAAAAGAACAAGTAATGAAAATGTTGCGACATCTGGTCCGAATGAAAACATCATATATTATCACGCCCCTGGGGTGCTAGAGGATTTCGAAAAGTAGAGCACTAAGAAGATTGAAGGAGAACGTGTAGGCGGAAGTGATATTGCATAACACAAGGAAACCCTAGTGCTAAAAAACATAATCGTTCAAAGCCGCTAAACCGCAATAATGATGTCACGTAAGTGGTGAGATAAACAGTAGTGGGGGCATGTGGTCAGGGTCGGCTCTTGTGAGATGCGAGGGGTGCGGTCGTATCGGGGCCGTCTGAGAGAGGGTCGCCAAAATTCATTAAAAACTTTTTTAAGAATTAAAAAGTTAGAAGAATAATTGAAACTGGATTGTTTCGGAGTTTAAAGTAATTACTATTTTGTGTTTATATTAACTCCGCCTATGCCGGTCCCAAGCCCGGATGAAAAAGGAGGAGGGCGGCATGCATGGAGGCCGTAAGGAGGCAGCCCCTCCACCATGCAAAGGCACAACAGGCCAATCACCTGTTTGTCTTAAACTATGATTACGAGCAATACAAGAGAGAAAACCGGACTGATTCTAAAGGCGACGAACTGGAACAGACTACGGACTACGACTTATGGAACTTGGAACACAAGAAGTATAAATGGGAAGGAAGAGGAGCTGGTGGAAGAGACGAGGAAAGCAAAACTAGAAATCCTGGCTATAACGGAAACGAAGAAAAAAAGGACAAGGAGTCATGGATCTCGATGGCAACACGTTGCTCTACAGTGGTGTACCCATATCTGAAAGAGCTAAAGGGGGCGTGGGTTGCATTGTGGCCCAAAATCAAAAAGATAGTATCAAGGGATGGAACTTTGTCTCGGAGCGCATTATGGTTGTAAAACTAAAAGAAGGAGAAACCATAGTCAACCTGGTCATAGTGTATGGGCCAAATGAGGATGAGAGAGCAGAGGTCAAGGAGGAATTCTTCGAGCTGCTTCAAAGGACAGTGGATGACTGCCTAGATGAAGTTATCATGCTCGGAGATTTTAATGCCAGAGTTGGAAATGACCATGCTAGATGGGGTGGAGTTATCGGAAGATATGGAGAAGATACTCTCAATGACAATGGAAAGCGACTCCTTAGATTCTGCAGTGAGCAGAATCTGATCATTACAAACACAAAGTTCCCCATAAGCGCAAACATGCATACACTAGATGTGAACCAACCAAGAATGAGAAGTCAGTGATAGACTATGCCATTGTTCGGAGAAGCTCATTCAGATATGACCGAGATGCAAGAGTCTGGAGGGGGCCAGAGATTGGAAGTGATCACTACCTGCTAACAATCAAACGAACAACTGAAAGAGTTGCTCAGCCTAGGAACTGCCCAACATCACGCAAGAAACCAAGTAAACGAGCAGGAGAAATGAGCATTAGGACCTACAAGCTGAGAGAGCCAGAAATTAAGACCAGATATCAGGGGCTTATTGCTACAGCAGTGAGCAACACAGAAGAACGACCTGATGACTTGGAAACCCTCTGGAATAAATTCAATGATATCATAAAGACAGCTGCTGCAGAAGCATGCGGTGAAGTCCGACTTGGGAACCAGAGAAAGAGGACACCTTGGTGGACAGAGGAAGTCAAAGAGAAAATAAGAGAGAAGAAAATGGCATGGAAACAATACTTAGGAGCTAAAAACACAACAGGACAAATGGAAAAATATAGAGAATATGTGACACTCAGAACAGAAGCAAAGAACAAAGTGCTAGCAGCAAAACAGAAGTCCTGGGAAGAATTTGGAGAAAAGCTAGAAAAAGATGCACAAGAAAACCAGAAATTGTTCTATAAGACCCTAAAGAACATGAGGAAGGAAAAACAATGCCCTCTCAAATTTATAAAGGACAAGCAAGGCAAATTGCTTACTGCCCCGAAGGAAGTAATGGAAAGATGGAAAGAATATTTCTCAGAACTCCTGGATGGTGAGCATGGTGAAGCATCAGAAATGATAACCACTAGCACAGAAGAGAAAACCAATGATGGTGAAGATGACATAAAGATGGAAGAACTGAGGGCAGCACTAGAGAAAATCAAGATGGGCAAAGCAGCAGGGCATGATGGTATAACACCAGAAATGGTTAAGTACATGGGAGCATCAGGCGACCTATTACTCTTAAAGGTCCTACAGGCAGAATGGTGCAACAAGACCATACCAAAGGATTGGGAGATTGCCATCATAACATCAATTTTCAAAAAGGGTGACAATCGACAATGTGGAAACCATAGAGGCATATCCCTTCTCAGTGTCCCTGGTAAAATCTACTCTAGAATCCTAGAGCAGAGACTCCGACGCCTAGCTAAGCCACAATTGGATGAGGTCCAGTGCGGATTCCGAGCAAACCGAAGTACTCAAGACCTAATCTTCACACTCAGACAGCTGAGTGAAATAGCCCTTGAGTATAAGAGTGAGATCCATCTTTGTTTCATAGATCTGGAAAAGGCGTTTGACAAGGTCCCCTGGAGCAAACTTTGGGACTGTTTGGCAAGGAAGAATATTCCAGCACCTCTGACTCATGCTATACAGAGCTTCTACAAGTCTTGCAGAAATTATGTGAGGACAGCAAACCATAAGTCAGAAGAGTTCAGGACCACCACTGGTGTAAGACAAGGTGATATCCTATCACCTTACCTCTTCATACTCCTTATGGACGATGTCATCAAGGCATGTAAGGAGAGAACAAGAAAGTATTCAGTGGGGTACTGGAAGATGAGACAGGTCTATATTTCGGAGCTGGCATTTGCTGATGATGTTGCCCTGATTGCTAAATCAGAGGCACATCACCAATCCAACCTGCAAGTCTAGAAGGAAGAGCTGGAGAAGAGAGGGGTGGTCATAAGCAGCTCTAAAACAAAATCCATGGTGATATCACGAGAAGAAAGAAAACATCAGATTAAGTTGGGAGAACAGGTCCTGGAGCAGGTCGACCACTTTAAATATCTCGGAGCTATTATAGACCGAAAGGGAGGCATCAAAGAAGAGTTGGCCACTCGAAAAGCAGCGGCTGGGAGACTTTTTCAGGCCATAAATCGTGGATTCCTCAGCAAGAAAGAGGTTGGTAAGAAAACGAAGATGGCTGTATACCGCTCCACCTATGTCCCAGTCTTGACATATGGATGCGAGTCGTGGGCAATGACTACAACCCACAAAAGCCAGATCCAAACCTCAGAAATGAGGTATCTGAGGAAGGTGGTTGAAGTAACAAGAAGAGACATGGTCCGCAACCAGACGATCCGTCAAGGCAAAATATCCCATCCGCTGCAGACCCAAATAGAACAGTCCCAACTAAGATGGTTTGGCCATGTCTGCAGAATGGGAGAAGATCGGCTACCACGACAAGCATGGGAAACAAAGAGCCAGGGATCCAGACCTCCAGGACGACCCAGAGTCCGCTGGGAGGACAACATTAAACAATCTTTGAAGGACCGAGGACTAGAATGGAACCAGGCCAGGAAGAAGACAGCTGATAGAATGGTCTGGCGCTCTCTCTTCCAAACCTCTACACCTCACGGTAGAAGGGGAACGACTAAGTAAGTAAGTTGTGTTTATATTTATATCATTTCTAAATTATACTTTTTTGGTTACTCCTCGTCTATATTCAAAGAAAGAATTTAACTACTGCTCTATCCGGCATGTCATACAAGGCCACAAATATGAGATTATGTATGGACCTGGCAACTTCATCATGTAAAACCGATCGCTACGGAAACTACTGCTGCAAGAGCCTGTGAATGCTTGATGTTGGCGTCCTTGATGTTGGCGTCCTTGATGTTGGCGTCCTTGATGTTGGCGTCCTTGATGTTGGCGTCCTTGATGTTGGCGTCCTTGATGTTGGCGTCCTTGATGTTGGCGTCCTTGATGTTGGCGTCCTTGATGTTGGCGTCCTTGATGTTGGCGTCCTTGATGTTGGCGTCCTTGATGTTGGCGTCCTTGATGTTGGCGTCCTTGATGTTGGCGTCCTTGATGTTGGCGTCCTTGATGTTGGCGTCCTTGATGTTGGCGTCCTTGATGTTGGCGTCCTTGATGTTGGCTTCCTTGATGTTGGCGTCCTTGATGTTGGCGTCCTTGATGTTGGCGTCCTTGATGTTGGCGTCCTTGATGTTGGCGTCCTTGATGTTGGCGTCCTTGATGTTGATGTTGGCGTCCTTGATGTTGGCGTCCTTGATGTTGGCGTCCTTGATGTTGGCGTCCTTGATGTTGGCGTCCTTGATGTTGGCGTCCTTGATGTTGGCGTCCTTGATGTTGGCGTCCTTGATGTTGGCGTCCTTGATGTTGGCGTCCTTGATGTTGGCGTCCTTGATGTTGGCGTCCTTGATGTTGGCGTCCAGCAAGGCGGGCCACCTGCAGTGGGGGCACCATCCTCCATAAGGAGCGAAAAAGGAAAAGATAATGAGGATGTCTATATTATTATTATTCTTTTTTTTAACAACCCACTGAGAGCATTTGTAATTTAACGTTATTTTTTTAAAATACTGCCTACCACAAGATTGCAAACTCAGAAGTATATTGTGTTTTTATATAATTTAAAAAGAAAAACTACAATGAACATCATTTGCGACAATTACATTGTGATCCAACTCAATGGCATGAAATTGAGTCTCGTAAGTGTACAATGGGGTCGTCCATATATAACGTCCCACATTTTTTTCTTTCTATTTCTAACCCCCTTCTCCTCGTCACATTTAGTCATAAAAAACCCAAACCTTTCTCTTAATTGACGTCACAAATCTTCCCCCCCCCCCCCCTGCTTTTCCCCATATTTCTTTAGTACCACTGAAAAGATAAAATACAAACGAATGTAAATTAGTTAACTAATACAGACAAAATAACAATCTCTCAAGTAAAATAGTATTTAATTAATCAGGCTTTTACAGTAACTGCTTTGCTGGTTAAATGTTGCTAAATTTATTACAAATGTTGCTAATTTTAGCTTAGTTTAATTTAAAGCACACAAAAAAAAAATTGGGTGTACAGTAAACACATCAATAACTTCAGTTCCTACATGTGTTAAAAGTTTCATAAAATATTGTAACACTTGATATAAACTTTACAGCAATTCAAGGGTTTAAAAACTAATGTTGTTATCAATGATTTCTCTTCAGTGTCGAATCTACATTTTGGGGGCCCTGAAGCTTGAACTCTAGGAGGGGCCCCTTTTATTAAAAAAAAAGTATTGGGAGATTGGATAGAAACGTATTATAGAGAAAACTGGACTTGGGGGCACAGAAGCTCAAGCTTCATTAGCTTCGTAGTAGATCCGCCTCTGTTTCTCTTTGTTATCGTTTCACAGCAAAGCACATGCTCCTCCATTGAACAAACTAGAAGAGCGATTAGCTTCTAGATTAACCTCGTTAATTTGATAGATCTGTATTGTAGTATATTTAAAAAAAGAAATGTATAATTGGAAAACAATTTAAAACAGTTAAAAGTTATAATAAGTATCTGATACAGTACTTTGCAAAAAAAATGGCAGTCATATTTTCGCAACGCAGCACACTCATAAAAGCAAATAATAATAAAAACTGTATGTCCAGAGGAAGATTGGTATCTCCCCTATCTATTAACTGTGGTTTCAGTACAATATAATGTTGCCTTCTCCAGCAAGGCAAGCCTGGATCCGGCGAGGCATACTTCCCACAAGTGTTTGTAGGTAATTGTGAGTCAGACTGTCACAGTATTTTTCAGCTTCCTTCTTCAATTGTTCAACGTCTCTGAGTCCACTCTTTTTTAAATGATTCTTGAGTAGTGCTGTAAAGGGCAATTTTTACTATCTTGCAATATAATACATTTATATTCTTATTATGTTCGCAAATATTTTGTAAGCAAAGTATTTCCTTTTTAAGTGCTTAAGGAGAAGTCATTTTTGGGTTGCTTCCCTTGAAAATAGTTCTGTCATCTTCGATCGGACTCCGCAGACGACTCTAGGCCTACTGCGATTTATTCTGTGGCTGGGTAGGAATAGATTGTTCTTGCTTCAGTATATCTATGGCCTGAATTTATACGTAGTGTTTGTATGAGTAGGACGAGTCTGTCTTATATATGGATATCTTTGCATTTCTAAGTCGAACTAATTTGGTTGTCGCTAGAAAAGGTCAAAGGCTATGCAGCGGAAGTATCGCTAGCAAGGGGTGTGATCCATGGCTGTCATCCTGTGAGGATGCCGAGTTTTGTTGTAGCAGGCTTTTTGCCGAAATAGTGATCTATATATGGATGGGGAAAAGTGATAATCATTTAGACATGTTGTATGTACTTTACCCCAGTGTTTATTCTCTTTTGCCAAGGAATGGCAAAGTTATATTTCGCATAAAAAGGTAAAACCACAATTTATTATGAACTTGGGCTTCGCCATCGTTGTTGATAAGCAGATGCACAGTGGTACTTTTAAAAAGAATATCCATTCAAAGGAAGAAGACATTCCTATGTATCAGCACTGGATTGTATGATATTATTCAATTACCTCTATGAGAGAACCTATGAAGAAATGAGGACATTTAATGAATGACTAATTTTGGTCTATATTCTATAGTGAGTGAAGCTCACGAGAGAGAGAACAGCCATGTTGAAATTCATATACTTTGTATTTATCGAGTGAGAAAAAGGGATGCCTGTACTATCGCTCGATGAACCAAGAGATCACTGCTACATGTGAGAACCCATGTCTGGGATTCCTATATTATGAAATATATATATATATTGAACTTTACGTGAAGGAATATTCGCTAGACGAGGTTAGGTCTAGGAGCCTTCCTATGTATTGGTTATGGTCTGACGTGCCCAGTCAGTAAAGCCAGATGATTTACATGATGGAACGCTGAATGCTTATTTACGAATGCTCCATTATGATATTTGCCAAGCATGAATGCTAACTTAAGATGATATTCCTGTGATCAACATTATGCTGTCTATGTCGACATTTGTTCCTGTAACCATACACGTACTGTCCAAGTGTGCGTCCCATTAAATGTTATAAAAAGACCACCGTAGTTCCAGTACTTCTTGAATTCGAACAGTGTGAGTATGAGTGATGTACTACCAACCTGTCAACTCTATCGAATCATTCTACCATTCGCGTACTGACATTCAGATACACACTCATTGTTTACACTCACATTCTTGTCGGAGCCTCATCACGTTCCAGGACAAGATGACCTGTATGACCAAAACTGTGCTGGGTTTGATGAGTTGACAATCGTTACACTTTACTACACCAGTCCCAACATCTACATTTATCCACTGGTGGACATTCACATCATTTAGCAAATAAAGCATGATTCAACAACTAGTAGCCAGTATGAGTTAACAACTACACACAAAGAGAGAGTTTTAACAACTGGTGTGCCAGCTTCCTGGGTCAACCTGCACAGTGACCATATTGAGAAGTAAACTACTGAGACCAGACGTTCCTTGGGGTCTGTTACGACACACAAATACATCAGCAGTACAACTCTACAGTGATGTCAGCGTGACCTGTCCTGTCGAGAGTATGCAGTAACTAGGTCAGGGTTTGTTGACATTTGGTTCATTGGACATTTGCCATACAACTGACAGTGTTACACAGCGAGCTTGGTTGAAACATAGAACATTACACATCAGGACTGGAGAATATTTGACAGTGTTTGCGAAAGGAAATGTTATTGAACTGAGAAGTCCTACATTGATTGTTATCATTCAAATCAACGATGGAGCTTCTATTTCTGTGTTGAATTTAAAATAATTAGACCAGAAGTATTTGTTTAATAAAGTACCACAGTACTGTACTATTAGGCAGTGTAACTGAGCCTTCATTCCAACACATTCTTTCTGCAACACTCTATTTACATCATATTGCCATACTATTTATGCATTTATGTATTTATGTTTAACTATTTATATGTGATATTTGTTTGTATCCAGCGGGTTGTTGTTTCGGTTGGGCGGTGTCACACAGCAGAGTATCCCACGTAATAGAGGGTCTGATGTGTGCGTTTCTATAGGTGCAATTTTCTTCATTGAAAATTTGCTGCGACAGCTGTTGCTATTAGTGTTAGCTGTGAAGTCTGTACTCATTGTTGTTTTTGTAATATTCCTCTGTTCTTTAGTTTGTTTTGATTTGTTTGTAATTTGTTGGTCTACCCTATTCTATCTTTCAGTTCTATTCTCAATTTATATTTATATACTGTGGCGTTATTTGTATTTGTTATCCTCTTGCGGTTTATCTTTTATTGTTTTTCCCATTTGATTTATTTCATTTCCGCAAATGTTTTCATGTTCTTCTGTATAACTGTTTTGTTTTGTGCCTGATCGACATACACTATTTAAAATATAGTTGATCATATAAATTGATGTACAAGAATCAACTGATAGTTAATTGCTATTACTAAAGGTACACAGTTGATGATATAAAACACTATTTCTGGTGCACTGCACTTATATTATAGAGTGAACCAGCAACTTATAGCTGTTATTATATAAGGATTTATACAAGACCTTTGTAAGGCTTGTTTCCCACAGTGATTGGGATAGTTAAGTACTATTTTTCACAGGTTACAAAGTTATCATACAAAGTCTTTGATTAAGACTAAGAAAGTAAATTTATTTACTTTTGCAAATTACTGATCTTATTAGACAAGATGTCTACCTTGGATTATTTTATCACACAAGGCAGGGCTCTTGATAAGACTGGTCAGCAGTTAGAAGAATGTGCAGTTGCTCAATATGACAAAGCATTGGCTGCTGAAGAAAGAAAAGCATTGATTGAAGAAAAGAAATTAGAAGCTGAGGAAAGAAAATTACAAAGGGAGGATGAACAAAAGAAATTGCAGATACAGACTGATGAAAAAAGATTCCAGATGGAAATGGAAAAAGAGAAAAGAAAAGATGAAGCTGCTGCTGAAGAGAAAAAATTACAGGCTGCTGCAGAAGAGAGAAAATTACAAGCTGAAGCTCAAGAAAAAAAAGCAATAAGAGAACATGAACACCAAAAAGAACTTTTAGCATTTGAGTTAGAAAAGTTAAAGTTAACAAACATAAGTAATGTTAATCAAGCATCTAGTGGTAATGGTAAACCCTTTACTTACAAGGTCAAGGTACCAGCGTTCAACCCTTCCAGTGATGACATAACATTCTGGCTAAACAGATTTGAACGCTCGTGTCGAGCACATAATGTGGACAAATCACAATATGCTAACCAGTTATCAGAAAATCTGAAAGGTGATTCTCTGACTAGTTTAAGTTTGGTTGAAGAGGCTGACAAAGATAACTATGATGTTATTAGGGCAGCCTTATTAAAGAAGTATCAGTTGTCTGAAGAGGGTTATCGGAAGTTGTTTAAGACAATGGTGCCTGAGGCAGGTGTAGAATTCTCAGAATTCATTGCAAGGACACGACTTACATTTGATCGTTGGATTGAGCTATCCAAAACAGAAAAGACTTATGAAGCCCTTATGGACTTGATACTCAGAGACAAGATTATGTCAAGTATAAATAAACCTTTCCTCGAATTCTTACATGAGCGTAAACCTAAGTCTCTAAAAGAAATGGAACAGTATTGTACCCAATACGTCACTGCACATCCGGACGTAGCCATTAGCAACAGTAAGGTTAAAGAAGGTATGCCAGTTGCTTCTGCAACACCATACAACCCTAATCACTCTCACAAATTCCAAGGACCTCAAAATAGGTTTAATAAAAAAGGTAACTATTACAGTTATCAGAACCAAGGTAACCAATCATTTCAGGGTTCTTCTTCGAATACCTGGAGAAGAGCTGACAGCCCTCGATTCAGGGGTGGTCATAATTACAGGAACTTTCGCAAAGGAAGTCATTCTAGAAACTATCCAAGTTTTCCTTCATGGAGACAACAGGATCATAATTACCGAGATACTCATTATAATGAATATGATGATAGTAACCAAAGGAGCTATGATTCAAACCCGAGTAGAGGTTATAATAGTGGAAACAATGATAAGTACAGAGGCAATAATAACAGAGGTAGAGCACAATTCAAAAAACATAAAGCTCATTACCAGGCGAACTCTGCACAGCAAGAGTCCCACGAAGCCTATAAACAAAATAAAGATAATGATGACTCTAATAATATGGCATGTGCCGCTTTTGATTTTGGGAGAGCATCTCAGTGCCCCCAATGCAAAACATTATTTGAGCCAACCACAGTGTCTACTTTAAGCTGTGGCCATCCTCTTCCCGCTCTTCCTGCGTCAATCGCGCATGATGGGAGAGGTTCTCTTGTCTTACACAAAGGTTTAGTAAATGACAATCCAGTCTCAGTACTCTTTGATTCTGGATGCACAACTATTGGGGTTAGGCAGTCACTCATAGATCCTTCTCATTCTACAGGCAAAGTAGTCAAATGCGTAACATTTGGCGGCACCATAGAGAAATACTCTACCGCTATCATTAGGATTGCTACTCCTTTCTTCACAGGAGATGTACACGCATGTCTTTTGCCGGATCCGATCGCTGATCTTATCATCGGTCGCATTCACGGAGTCCAAGAATGCACTCCGGAGCAAATTTCCGTTTGGGAAAATCAAAATATGCAATCTGCTAATGCAGTAGTCACTAGAGCTCAAGCTCTCAATATGCCTGAAACTTCATCTGTTGAAGATAATGAAGTGCATAACCAAGATGATCCCTTGGTAATTTCTCGTGACTCGTTTATAAAACAACAAGAAGAAGATCCGACTCTTAAGAAATTCTTCACTCTTGTAACAAAAGGTGATCCGAATAAAGATTCAAATTGTAAATCTTGGATTACAATGAAGAATGGCGTACTTGTACGTATGGTGCAAGACTCCACTAAGTCAAGTCATTCTCAGATTCTTGTACCCAAGAATTTGAGAGTTAAGATCTTACAACATGCACACGACTCTCAGTGTGCTGGTCACATGGGTTTTTCCCGTACTAAGTCAAGAGTTCTTGCGGCTTTCTTTTGGCCTTTTGTGAACAAGGACATACGGATCTATTGTCGATCCTGTAAAGTATGTCAAGAAGTCAAATCCAAAGGTCCTCGTCATGCTGCGCCTATTCAGGCTGCAGATATTCCTATTCGTCCATTCCAGAAAATGGCGATAGACATCATTGGTCCATTCAAGATCAAATCTGCTAGAGGACATCAGTTTATCTTAACGTGTGTAGACATGTGCACACGTTGGCCAGAGGCTATCCCTCTAAAGAGCATTACTACCGCTGACATTGCAGATGCTCTTTGGCTTATATTTTCTCGGCTGGGATTCCCCGGAGAAATATTATCAGATCATGGCACCCAACTGATATCGGATACCATGTCTCAAGTAATGTCTACTCTACAGATAGAGAGATCTTTGAGTAGCATCTATCATCCTATGTCCAATGGGATGGTCGAGCGACTAAATAGAACACTTAAGAACTTATTAGGGAAGATAACTGAGGATCATCCTCAGGATTGGGATAGGGTTTTACCCGCGGCCCTCTTCGCGTACAGAGAGGTCCCCAATGAACATACAGGGTTTTCGCCCTTTGAACTTGTCTTTGGCGCGCGACCGCGCGGCCCAATGTCTTTGCTGCATGATCTTATAACAGCTGACAATATTGACGATGACACAAAATCTTCTTACGAGTATGTCATCGCGCTGAGACAAAAGATTATCGAAGCATGCAAATTGGCAACGTCCTCTTCTGAGTTTGCTAAGCAGAAGGCAAGACAATTTGCTAATAAGAAGAGAACTTTACGACAACTTTGTCCTGGTGACAAAGCATTTGTTTTGCTACCTTGTCGTGAAAATAGACTCCTTATTAGTTGGAAAGGTCCGTACGATATAATATCGAAAATTTCAGATGTTGACTACATCGTCGATATTAACGGGAAGCATAAAACCTTCCACATCAATATGCTTACGGAGTTCCATGAACGTCCTGACTATCTACAGCCTATTTTCCAGGCAACGGACGATTCTCATGTCAAACATGGTCATTACTCATCACTGTCTGTAATACAGGATGAGGAAACAAGTTTTTCGGATGTTAATCTCCCGCTTCCAATGATCCCACTTCATTCTAGTGAATCATGGAAAGACGTTACTGTTTCTCCTGATTTGTCTCTAGGAGAACGGCGACAAGTTTCGTCTATGTTACAAACATTTCAGGATGTCCTCACTGACATCCCTGGACAAACTCATGTCATTGAGCATGACATTGTTCTAACTGAACATACTCCAATTAGGGTTAGGCCTTATCCTATCCCTATACATTTCCAAACACAGGTTGAAAAGGAGTTGGATGAAATGATAGATTTACAAATAATCGAACCATCCACTTCTGCATATTCTTCGCCGATGGTTATTGTTCGAAAAAAAGACAATAACATACGTCTTTGCGTTGACTATCGCAAATTGAATCAAGTTACGAAGTTCGATGCTGAACCTATGCCTTTACTAGAAGAGTTACTTACTCGTCTTTCTAAATCGCATTTTTTCACTAAACTTGATTTGTCTAAAGGATATTGGCAAGTTCCATTATCCGAACGCGCCAAACCTCTTACCGCTTTCTCTACTCCCAGAGGCCTTTTCCAATGGAATTTTATGCCTTTCGGCCTTATGAACGCACCAGCTACATTTGTACGCATGATGCGTCGAATCCTATCGTATCGGTCAGATGTCATTGCTTATCTAGACGACATCTGTCTTTTCAGCGATACTTGGGAAGATCACTATTCAGGATTAGTTGAATTATTATCAACTCTACGTGAGTATAACCTGACAGCAAAACCATCTAAAGCTTGTATTGGCTTTAGCGAAATTGCTTTCTTAGGCCATCGAGTAGGTCACGGTTTCTTGAAGACAGAAGACCATAATATCACTAAGATACTTAACATCTCTATCCCTAGGACTAAAAAGCAAGTGCGAAGTCTTTTAGGTCTCATACAATTTTATGGACGTTTCATTCCGAATCTGTCCTCTATCATGGCACCTCTCTCTACACTATTAAAGAAAGGGTCGCCTAACATGGTTCACTGGTCTCATGAATGCCAATCTTCACTAGAGAAGATCAAAACTATGTTTTCATCACCACCTATTTTAGTGTTACCTACAACAGATAAGACATTTGTTCTTCGTAGTGACGCTTCATCCACTGGGATTGGAGCGGCACTAATGCAAGAGTACTCTGGAACTCTGCATCCTGTAATGTACATATCCAGAAAACTTAATGCTGCAGAAAGGAATTACTCGGTTTTAGACCGTGAATTATTGGCAATGGTTTGGTCAATTCTCAAACTCCAAAGATTCCTTCTGGGCGCGCATTTCGTAGTGGAAACTGACCAAAAAGCTCTTACGGCTATCCAAAGTAAGAACTTGAAGAGCTCGAGATCAACTCGATACGCAATCGCTCTTCAACCTTTTCATTTTTCGGTACGAGCTATCCGTGGTTCAGAAAATGTGATGGCGGACATTCTGTCCAGATGCCCACATGATGCCACTTAACTGTTAAATATTGGATCTTTTTAATATGTATAACTTTACAACAGTTATTTTTTTTGTTTCTTTACTAAGGTACACATTTGTAATTTAATAATAGAATGATGGTATCGCTACTTAGCGGTTTATTGATGTTAATTCACCGCTGGTCTTTGATGATTGTTTCTTCATAAATCATAAATTTAAGATTGTAGTGTGAATTTTTGGTATGCATTGTATAATTACCAGAATTGTATTATACGTACATCACACCTTCCTGGAAACATTTATTCGTAGGGAAACAATTTCTCTCAGATTTTGAGATATATATTCTCACCAGTCATATTAGGAATTATAGTTATTCCTGATATTTTCATCTGCGCAGTATTCTTGCGTTGTGAGCCTATTCTACGGTGCTCCTAGATGTATTTTAAAAAAAAAAATTTTATTTTTTTTTTCCCGGGAGGTGTGGTAAGACTGTAAAGGGCAATTTTTACTATCTTGCAATATAATACATTTATATTCTTATTATGTTCGCAAATATTTTGTAAGCAAAGTATTTCCTTTTTAAGTGCTTAAGGAGAAGTCATTTTTGGGTTGCTTCCCTTGAAAATAGTTCTGTCATCTTCGATCGGACTCCGCAGACGACTCTAGGCCTACTGCGATTTATTCTGTGGCTGGGTAGGAATAGATTGTTCTTGCTTCAGTATATCTATGGCCTGAATTTATACGTAGTGTTTGTATGAGTAGGACGAGTCTGTCTTATATATGGATATCTTTGCATTTCTAAGTCGAACTAATTTGGTTGTCGCTAGAAAAGGTCAAAGGCTATGCAGCGGAAGTATCGCTAGCAAGGGGTGTGATCCATGGATGTCATCCTGTGAGGATGCCGAGTTTTGTTGTAGCAGGCTTTTTGCCGAAATAGTGATCTATATATGGATGGGGAAAAGTGATAATCATTTAGACATGTTGTATGTACTTTACCCCAGTGTTTATTCTCTTTTGCCAAGGAATGGCAAAGTTATATTTCGCATAAAAAGGTAAAACCACAATTTATTATGAACTTGGGCTTCGCCATCGTTGTTGATAAGCAGATGCACAGTGGTACTTTTAAAAAGAATATCCATTCAAAGGAAGAAGACATTCCTATGTTTCAGCACTGGATTGTATGATATTATTCAATTACCTCTATGAGAGAACCTATGAAGAAATGAGGACATTTAATGAATGACTAATTTTGGTCTATATTCTATAGTGAGTGAAGCTCACGAGAGAGAGAACAGCCATGTTGAAATTCATATACTTTGTATTTATCGAGTGAGAAAAAGGGATGCCTGTACTATCGCTCGATGAACCAAGAGATCACTGCTACATGTGAGAACCCATGTCTGGGATTCCTATATTATGAAATATATATATATTGAACTTTACGTGAAGGAATATTCGCTAGACGAGGTTAGGTCTAGGAGCCTTCCTATGTATTGGTTATGGTCTGACGTGCCCAGTCAGTAAAGCCAGATGATTTACATGATGGAACGCTGAATGCTTATTTACGAATGCTCCATTATGATATTTGCCAAGCATGAATGCTAACTTAAGATGATATTCCTGTGATCAACATTATGCTGTCTATGTCGACATTTGTTCCTGTAACCATACACGTACTGTCCAAGTGTGCGTCCCATTAAATGTTATAAAAAGACCACCGTAGTTCCAGTACTTCTTGAATTCGAACAGTGTGAGTATGAGTGATGTACTACCAACCTGTCAACTCTATCGAATCATTCTACCATTCGCGTACTGACATTCAGATGCACACTCATTGTTTACACTCACATTCTTGTCGGAGCCTCATCACGTTCCAGGACAAGATGACCTGTATGACCAAAACTGTGCTGGGTTTGATGAGTTGACAATCGTTACACTTTACTACACCAGTCCCAACATCTACATTTATCCACTGGTGGACATTCACATCATTTAGCAAATAAAGCATGATTCAACAACTAGTAGCCAGTATGAGTTAACAACTACACACAAAGAGAGAGTTTAACAAGTGCCCAAACGTTTTCAATTGGGTTTAGGTCGGGACAGTTGCTGGGCCACTTCAGCACTATCACATTCTTCTCTTGCAGCCATGCTTTGGTGGTATGAGCTGTATGCTTTGGGTCATTGTCATGTGAAATGTGCACCCATCGGGGTACATGACCTACATAAATGGCAGAAGGTGTCCCTCTAGTATGTCGATGTACCTTTCTTTCGTGAGAATTCCTGAGAAAACACACAGTGGGGTGGCATCTCTTGCTGACACCCCTCCCCAAAGATGGAATTTCTGGGTGTGTTTCGATCGCTGGTACACAGGCGTTACAGAGTCTTTCGTCCAAAAATGTATTTGAGCAGGATAAGACCAAACAGAACATTCATCTGAAAAAATCACATTGTCCCATGACAAATTTTTGTTTTCGGGGCACCAGTTCAAGCGCATCTGTTTGTGAGTCTCTGTGAACAATGGTGACGAAATTACCCGCTTTTTTGTGTAATTCATCCTGTGTAGCTCCCGGTTGACAGTAGCATTAGATACCTCTGGGCTTCCCAACTTGATCATGCGCTGCCGCATGTTTTCTACACTCTTCATTGGCCCACCCCGAACGATTTGGGCGAGACGCCGATGGTCCTTTGTGTCCAAAGTTCTTGGCCTCCCACTACCTTCTTTTCGCTCGATACCATTGCCTGCTTTTAATTTACTCACAACTCTGTAGACAGTCCGCTCAGGAATGTTCAAGGTTTTAGAAATGTTGGAACATGTTTGATTTCCTTCATTCCAAAGCTGTGAAATTAACATACACTTTGTCTTTGTATCCATTTTCTGCCACTAGCATTAGAAATTGTCGTCTGCTCTATTATCAAGGGACTGTACTCTACGCTAATTTTGTTTTTTACTTTTGGTAGTGTTTGCTCACTAAAGTGGAGTGAAAATTTGTGGCAGAACATGCATATTTAATTATATTTCAGCATATTTAGTTGAGCAATATGACTGCCATTTTTTTTGCAAAGTACTGTATCTCAGCTGAGATTATAATATTAATTTAAGTCGTTCTCGAATGACTTGTTAACTATTGCGGATAAAATTAGACTATAAGGATGAAAGTTGCAAAATCTACTTTGTTACGGCATCATTTATGAAGGAAGTGAGCCTCGCGACATTTTTTGTAACGTTACATCTTTTTCAAACTCTACACCCTTCCCCCTTGTATCACACTTCGTCACAAAATTTTAGATCACCCTTCCCAACTTACTGCGTGACGTCATATGTGGACGACCCCAATACAGCACGGCACGGAAGAAGGATGGGGTGGAGGCTCTAAGACGAGTTCTCGCACCACCCTGAAAAATTCCCTGGGCCACCTCCGCATGACATACACGATCTCGTACGCCAGCAAGCATAGTACGTGAAGAAGTTGGTGAGAACATTAAAGAACCAGAATTAATCATGTTCGTGATCTGTAAATACCGTGTTTTTCGAGTATATGCACCTTGCTAAAAGTACAAACTTCACGAACACTCGTTGAGACAAGATAGAAAAATACCACAAAATTCCTGAGCACATAAACAAGATATTTAAAGACAACAAACTTTTACATCCCATATTGATTGCTTATTTATAATTAAAAAAACCGTGGGGGGTATTAAGTGGCAGCTCCTTTCAGAGCAAAATATTGCGTTTTTAGTTGTTTTTGTTGTTTGTTTGTTTCTTTTAAACACAAGGATTTTAACAATCTGCTTCTCGTGATTTGATGCAGGGTTTGTTCTAACGGTGGTGTAGTGCTGCCAAGTCAAATATTCGCCCCCGTTTTAGTTTAGTGTGTCCGTACTCTTATGTATACAGGTAAAGATAGTCTCATAGCAGATACTGCTGTAGTGGAGTGGAGTGGAGTGTTAGAGACTTCTCAATACTAGGTCCAGTATTGAGAGGTGCGGTGACAGGTTTCCTTCCTAGCTGCATTTTACTTCTCTAACTCAAGAGCAATGTCAGGTAACTACTTACAGCTGGGTAGACTGGCACGTGACGATATTATGAATCAAACCCTGCACCTTTGCAGCGAGAGACCAGTGCTCTAACCACTCTGCCAATCGGGTGCTCACGCTTGTGTACAGTTAAGCGTAATCGCTAGGAGTAGTGGGGAGATGCACTTTACTTACTCATGCTCGTCCTCGTGGTTCCTAACAACAAAGCAGAGATCTTTGTGTTTTCTCAGTCTTTGTATTAAACTTTACGTTTTTATCTTTGTATTAAAGTTTGTTTTTGTGTTGGTATAATAGTTCATGTTTTGTCTTTGTATTTAAGTTTGTTTTTCTGTTGGTATAATAGTTCATGTTTTGTCTTTGTATTAAAGTTTGTTTTTGTGTTGGTATAATAGTTCATGTTTTATCTTTGTATTTAAGTTTGTCTTTGTGCTGGTATAATAGTTCATGTTTTGTCTTTGTGTTAAAGTTTGTTTTTGTGTTGGTATAATAGTTCATGTTTTGTCTTTGTATTTAAGTTTGTTTTTGTGTTGGTATAATAGTTCATGTTTTGTCTTTGTATTTAAGTTTGTCTTTCTTCTTCTTCGATCCTTAACCACCGACCGTCAAAGCAGTTAGTGGCCATCACGCCTAGTGGCGTCTTGTAGGGCAACAACAAATTGATTCCACTTTGCACGGTCGGTGGCCATCCTTCGTACAGTGCCCCAACTCTGGTTCATTCTTTGCATCTCAGCCTCCACAGTCCTCCGCCAAGTTGTTTTTGGTCGGCCTCTCTTTCGCTTTCCTTCAGGGGTCCAAAGCATAGCTATTCTTGTGATGGCATCGGGGTCTCTTCTGAGGACATGACCAACCCAGCTCCAGCGTCTGCCAGCTATGATGGTGTGCATGTCCTCTTGCTTGCTACGAGTAAGCAGATCTTGGTTGGTGATGGTATTCGGCCAAAAGATTCGGTGAATTTTTCTTAGGCATGTTGTGTGAAAAGAGGACAATTTTGACATTTCCTTCTCTGTGACTCTCTTGCATTCCGCACCATAGAGAAGCACAGAAAGCACGCAACTCTGGTATAATCTTAATTTTGTGCTTGTGCTGTATTGGGAGGACTTCCAGATGTTATTTAGGCTAAAGAAGGCTGTTCTTGCCTTATTCATTCTGATGTTGATGTCTTTGCCTGCCCCACCGTCTGGTGTTACTATGCTTCCTAGGTATGTGAAGGTATCTGTCTGTACCAGTTGCTGATTCCTTACTGATATGGGCTCAGGGTTGCTCACATTGAGCGTCAAGTTTGTCTTTGTGCTAGTATAATAGTTCATGTTTTGTCTTTGTGTTAAAGTTTGTTTTTTTGTTTGTAAAATAGTTCATGTTTTGTCGTTGTATTTAAGTTTGTTTTTGTGTTGGTATAATAGTTCATGTTTTCTTTTGTATTTAAGTTTGTTTTTGTGTTGTATAATAGTTCATGTTTTGTCTTTGTGTTCAAGTTTGTTTTTGTGTTGGTACAATAGTTCAATTTTTGTCTTTGTGTTGGTATAATAGTTCATGTTTTGTCTTTGTATTTAAGTTGGTTTTTGTGTTTGTATAATAGTTCATGTTTTGTCTTTGTATTTCAGTTTGATTTTTTTTGTACTGGTATAATAGTTCATGTTTTGTCTTTGTGTTCAAGTTTGTTTTTGTGTTGGTATAATAGTTCATGTTTTATCTTTGTATTTGATAGATACCTTTTTGTTGTACGCCATAATTGTTGAAGGCGATGAAGACATAGTATGGTATCTGTGGTCTGGTTTGTGTAGGATGCAGATGTGTACTCAAACAGTGAGCATTACAAAACAGGGCAATCCACACAAGGACGTCACGTTAACTCACGATGTGTAAAGTCAATGATGCTTGCAACAGCTAGTGACGTTTTTGTATAATTTATTATAGACGCTACAACGACGAGATACATGAAGATAATTATGCAGTAACATCACTGGTATAGAACAATAGTCATTACATCATCGCAGTAGTCAATACAGCAGGAACAGCAGACAGCATCAATAATAATGGTACATTATATCCCTTCTTAGGATATCATAAACAGCTCTGCATGTAGTCAGGTGGTAAGCTTTCCCTTTCCATCATAGCTAGTAGATATCAAATGGGAGATTAAATCTAGTCTCCTATATTCGACCTCAACAAGACAGGCATGTCTTTTGAGCGTCACATTATCGTCCTCTATGTTCCTTAAACAACAAAGGTATCAAACCTAGATCCATCAATAAAGTTCAGGAAGCAAATGGTCCTTAGGACAGGCATCAATCGATGCGTGACAATATAAGTGGATCGTGAGCTGAGCAAACTCGTCATATCATAGACTCTTTAATAAGGCAGGCTAGGCAAAAATGTCAACATCACAAGATGGCGATAAAGTTACTCAGTAAAGATTCAATTACCTGTTCATCAGGAATTAAATCACATAGGCCTCCCGGCACTTTGACTAGCATAGAGATATATCATCTCAAAAAGGGAACAACAATGATGAGGACTCCTTCCTGAATAATATAAGCGAAGACGCTAGCACAACGCTACGTCTCGCTTTACCAGCAATTCTGCCCAGACTGACTTGGGCGGAAATCATTCACACACTGAGACAAACTAGGGACATGCGCAGAACACGCGAATCGAATACAGCTCAGCTAACTTACGAAACGAAGAATGTTCTACGATGCTCGTCTGAAGATTTCGAACCTTAAAAGGAAATGACATCGCAAGTTGCCAACTGTTTCTAGGAAAACGCTCCATACATGGTTATGACTTAAAATCGCTCACACACAAATTATCAACAACCCACGCTATCAAGATAAGACAACTTCTTGACGATGCTATCAAGATTAGACGACTGTAGAAATAAAAGGGACTACAATTCCATGAGTTACTTCCCATGCATTAAAAAATTAAATATAGTCAGAATAAGTTGCGACAATTTTAGCGCAACATTACCGCAACCTCCCGATAAAAAAAAAGGAGCAACATTTTTTTTTTTAAATATCCAAGAGTAAAACCAAAAGCGGTTAAACAACGCACGAATTATGCGGGAGTAACTAGTTGCACTGCCTAATATGAGGCTAAATTGACACATAAAGTGTCTGGTGAGAATATTTCTCAACAGATAAAAAATCTGATTCAAAAAATATATATCGGGGAGGTGCCACCAACACACACTACGCTTGCATGAAAATACAATATAAATATGCAAGTTCATATCATTATAATCAAATAGCGGTGTCATACTCTAATACCGCTTAGAATGGATGTACACATCTGATATAGAATGTTAAATAGTACATTATCTAAATGTTTAATAATATCATTACATAATGAAATTAAACATAAATGACGATCCAGGACACATCTCCTGTCGTTCCAAGGGAAGTTTACAATGCGGAACTCTCCATGTTTGACAACAGAAAGGTAGCTTCTCAGATTAACAATAACGTGCTGAGAAAAAACAACCAATATAATTCTATTTAATAGCCATTAAGTTTCATACTATACAATACATTATTATTAACAATTGTGGCCGAGTGAACTTTCGGCCCTTATATTAACTACTCAGTCTTCCTTTTATATTAAAGATGGGAACAGAAGAAGATGATAACAAAGCACAATAGTATGTGTTCACCTAAAGTGAGGACAGATGTGCTAATGTATTGTAGTAATATAGGTGTGTTATGACTCTGTCGTATATCTAGAAATAGGACAGAAGTATTAGTTGGAATCATGTGGGCATCTAGACAGAATGTCAGCCATCACATTATCCGACCCACGGATAGCTCGTACCGTGAAGTAAAAAGGTTGAAGAGCAATAGCATATCGAGTGGATCTCGAACTCTTCAAGTTCTTAGTCTGAATAGCTGTAAGAGCTTTCTGATCAGTTTCTAGAATGAAATGTGCGCCCAGGAGGAATCTTTGTAGTTTGAGAATAGACCAAACCATAGCCAACAATTCACGGTCTAAAACCGAGTAGTTCCTCTCTGCCGCATTTAGTTTTCTAGAAATGTACATGACAGGATGCAGAATTTGTGAATATTCCTGCATACGTGCTGCTCCGATCCCAGTGGATGAAGCATCACTTCGAAGAACAAAAGTTCTATCAAGAGTAGGTAATCTTAATGTGGGAGGAGAAGAAAATATACTTTTAATCTGGTCTAACGAAGATTGACATTCCTGAGACCAACGAATCAGATTAGGCGATCCTTTCTTCAACAACGTTGAAAGAAGTGTCATTATCGAAGATAGATTCGGAATAAATCTCCCATAGAATTGAATTAACCGCAAGAGACTATGGACTTGTTTCTTCGTCTTAGGTACAGAGATGTTCAATATTTTCGAAGTATTGTGGTCTTCTGTCTTCAAGAGACCATGACCAACACGATGACCCAGGAAAGAGATTTCACCAAAACCAATATAAGCTTTAGAAGGTTTTGCTGTCAAATTATACTCACGTAGAGTAGTGTCGTGGAATATTCTAATCCACATATATAAATTATCAGGTAAATATAAAGCCTAACAAATACATTTAATAAAGAAAAGAGCAATGGTAAAAGAACAGTGCTGTCACAATGACTGTACACGAAATCCCCCTTGTTTTCTGCTTCGTCTGCAAATTGTAACGCTTTCACGTTGATAGTAAAAGCCTACTGTATTATTACCCGCTTTCTTCAATGAAACGTGTACTGTATTTCTTGGAACAACCTTGAGATACGCAAGCTGATCAATGACCTAAATTTAATATTTCATTCATTCCATTTTATACACGGCGTAACTAAAAGACAGATAAAGCAGGAGAGAGAGGGGCGAATGAAGGCAGGAAGCATGCAATACTAAACACGCGTCGCGCGATACACAATTGCTGCCATCACGCGTGTAAGGCCACATGCACTAACTTTTTTTCAGACGGACAGTGATAAAAAGCTAATACACATACCAGAGTTAGGTTTTAAAATCCTGAAAAACGCTTATTGGGAATTATGACAATATACTGGTTTACGTTTGAAAACATGACAGTACCCAGACACCACATGGGGGATGGAAGTGAACAGGAGGTGTTAGAAAATGCACATTTTGAACGCAGCCACCTAGCTCGCTTAGATTGAGATATTTGGATTCCTTAGGGCTTGCTGACACAGAATATGTTAAGTGTTACGCAAATAGTCCAGGAATTAATAAATTATAACCAAAATAAAATAGTGGGGATGCCTGACAGCCTGAAATCATTTCTGCTCATAAAAATTTTTTTATAACGTGTTTGAAAAAACATTACGTTACAGAAATAGCCTACCATGTTAACTCCTATTGGATTGGAGCGCCACAAATGTAAGACTAAACCCGATTGGTCGGGCTATAAATACTATCTTGTGTTGTTGTGGGAAACGAATAGAAGGGGTACTTTTTTGAAAAGATGTGTAGACGTGGTTTCATTGGGTAGAGCTGCGAATATACTCAATTCAGAGCGTCTGTTCATTGCCACATCTTGTAATAAACCTACTAAGAAGCAGTGCGTTGAGCACCAGTGTATATTTTTTATAAAATAAAGCCTGGGACATCGGCAGATCGGAGTTGTGCTATATTCATTGCCAGTCAATGAAACTGTTTATTATTCTATGAATTGTGGGACCGTGGTCTTAAAGTTATTGAGCAGCACCTGGTCAGAGCTTTGCTGAAGCCAGAGGCAGACAGCATACTCCTTGGTCCATATAACAACCAGTGGGGTGACTCCAGAACTCATTAAAGTAATCGAGCAGAGGAGTCTTTTACTGCAGTCATCACGAAAGATAAGAGAGTGTGGCCATGGAGCTCAACATTATGTACCCCATCTTAAAATGACAGTGTAAAATATAATTAAGAGGGGAATTCAATTGTTTTAATATCAGGAACTGAGAACATCTCCAATACTAGTTCCAATAAAGACAAACTATTGAAGTCATGATGACAAATACCAACAGAGCTTGAACAAAACAAAACCAGTATTACCTCATATTACTACTACATAACTGACACACATAGGATACTATTACTAATATATGTCACTACAAGATTCATATTGATAAATTCTGTACATATAACTTGTAATTAAAATTGATTGTGATTCCTGGTTCCCTTTGTATTTGAATCAGGACACATATACATTCATGACAGCACTGAATACATATTGTTATTTGAAAAGTTATCAGTGACTCCTTTAAGATATCCTCTTAGTGTTTTATGTATGTGAGTGTCACAGTGTTGTCAAGTGTGGTGGAATAAATTAAATTGTTTATCTGTCTGTTGTTGTTATGACTTACACTTCATCATACACATACCCTAGACATATAACGTAGTCATCACACTATTCCAGAATAATTCTGACTGAGGTATACATATGTGGCAGCAAGTAAGGTTATCTATAATACACTACTCTTATTAGATATAGATACCTTCACAGCTGATCTCAGTCAGTACACTAAGTCCCCTATAAATATTTATAACATCCCACTTTACCACATATATTGGGGTCTCGCTCTCGGGATTTTGAATCTTTCCCTATTACAAATATTGGGGGGTAATTCACCTCAGGGAATAATAAGAAGTAAAAGGTATCCTTGGGTGAAAATAAATAAGGTTGAGCTCACAGTGCCTTTGTTGTCCTAAGTTAGTTAGTCATAGATAAAATTGTTTAGTTACATATTTTAGACATTTATCTGTTAGACAATGGCCGACTTGGCAAAATTTCGATCTGCTGCTGTACAGACTGCGAAAGAGTTAGGAATGGACGGGCAAATTATGATTTCTTATGTCACGGCGGAATGTGACAAATATATTGAACGGGAAGAAAGAAGATTAGAAAAAGAGGCCGAAAGAAGGTTAGAGGCTGAGACTAAGAGGTTGCAGATTGAGGCTGAGGCTAAGAGGTTGCAGATTGAGGTTGAGGCTAAGAGGTTGCAGATTGAGGCTGAGGCTAAGAGGTTGCAGATTGAGGCTGACAAAGAGGCTAAAGCATTGGAAGCCGAGGAAAGAAGACAGGCTGCAGAAAGGGAAGAGAAGAAATTAGCTGCAGAAAGGGAAGACAAGAGATTAGCTGCAGAAAGGGAAGCAGAAGATAAGAGATTACAAAGGGAACATGAGTTACGACTAAGGGAGTTTGAGTCTCAAGGCCATGCTCCTGAAAATGGTGCCAGTCCCTTTGCCTCTGATGCCACTGCTAGCCAAGGAGCCTCAACCTCAGCTATGAATTTTCATTTAGATCATTTTGTTGAGAAAGACGATGATATAGAGAGCTATCTAAATAGGTATGAACTATTAGCTACCACATATGGGTTAGAGAGAGAAAGGTGGAGCTTAAAGTTATCTCAGGGACTTCGTGGGGCAGCTTATGAAGTTTTTGCAAAAATGAGCAGAGGTGATCAGGAAAATTATGACATGCTAAAGCAGGCTCTTTTGTTAAGATATGAAAAGAATGCAGAATTTTATAGAAAAAAATTTAGGAATGCTAAAATACTGTCAGGTGAAACCTATCACCAGTTCTCTGCACGAATAGAGACATACTTGGAGAAATGGACTTCTTTGGGGAAAACCCAAGATCTTAAGGAAATGGTCCTTATAGAGCAATTAAGAGAGTCCATGGCTCCAGACCTGAGAAAGTTTCTCATGGAGCAAGGTGCAGAGAGGCTGGGTGAGTTGCTAAATGTTGCTGAAAGGTATCAAGCAGCTCAGGCAGAGGTAACAGGTAATAAAAAGAAACAGGTGGATAACTTTAGGGCACCACAGAACTTTAATAAATTTGATCCTAGGGATCAAAACAAAGGTAAGCACCAGTTTGATAGGCCACGGTATGAAAATAAAAATAAATTCCCACAATTCGATGAAAGGAAATATGATGAAAGAAAATCTTTCAACCAAGGAAAAAGGTGGTGTAAAAATTGTCAGATGGACAATCATGACACTGACCGTTGCAGAAGGAAACCTGTGTATATGGCAACACTTCAGGTCAGGTCGACCTCAAGACAGGAGGAGGATATTATGTTGAATACCACTCCAGATGAGATGAGGAAGGCACAGACTGGGGATAAAACACTCAAGCCTTGTTTCAGAAAATTGTCAACTTGTCATACAACTCCAGGCAAGGGAGATTTTTACATGAAAAACAAGTTGATGTATAGGAAGACTGGAGCTAGATCCAAAGGTCAGGGACAGCTGGTACTTCCTAAAAGATATAGGGCAGAGTTAATAAGGAGCCTACATGTGAAACCAGATGGGGACCATGAGAAGATAGGTACCATCATTCAAAAGGTGGCTCACAATTATTATTGGCCCAAAGCAAGATGGGACATTGAGAATTTTGTAGAAAGGTGTAGCATAGCACATGAGGGAACACCCACAAGTGGGAACATTGATCAGGACCTGGACACGCCACGGGGCAAAATTAGGCCTGATAATAAAAAGAAAAATAGATTTGATAAAGTGGACCAAATGGAATGGGAAGCCCCTTTTCACGGACAAGCTTCACTTAACTGTTTTACAATGGCCACTATGCGGAGAGTGCAAAAAGATGTCTTACCCCAGGATAAGCCGAAAATCCCTCAATCGGACTTAAACAAACTGGAGGAAGAGGATGTAGAGAGGAAATCTCTCATCAAGAATTTTAAGTGGGGAGAAAGCCCCCAAAAAAAAATTGGTAGCGGTCGTTTTATGCATGATAATTCTGGGAAGAAAAATCATCACTATAGAGCTTCGAGTGGAAGAGACCATACCGGTGCATGGACAAATAGGTCCACAAAATTAAAGGTCCATATGTAGCTTTGTTAAGAACGTGGACTGATGAAAAGGCAGAGGAAAACATTACATCTTCATACCAATATGTGAATGAGCTGACCACTCGTTTAAAAACTGGCTGGAAACTTGCCAATGAAAATTTGAAACAAGCCAGGAAGAAACATGCTGCCTATTATAACAGGAAGGCGAAAGACAGAGATTTGGCTGTGGGAGAGAAGGTACTGCTTCTTCTCCCCGGGAGTCAGAATAAGTTACAGATTGGATGGCAAGGTCCATATACAGTTTTAGAGAAGGTGTCTAGAACAAATTATAAGATGGATAAGAAAGGGAAAGAAAAAATCTATCATGTGAATCTCCTGAAGAAATATTTGGAAAGAGAACATCAGGAAGAGACACACTTGTTGACCTTGTCCATCGCCATGGAGATGAAAAAGGAACCACTTTCATCATTTGAATATCCATTACACCCCTGTGAGACAGCAGCACAGGTGAAAATCAGTACACATTTAACGAAAACTCAGAAAGAGAGAGTGCAACAGGTTCTAAATAATCATGCAGAGGTGTTAACAGACCGACCAGGGCATACAAACCTATTGGAATATGATATGAAACTGATAGACCCCACACCTGTCTGTATGAAACCATATTCGATTCCGTTTGCTAAGGAGAAAGCTTTGAAGGAAGAGATAGACTATCTGTTGAAGGAAGGAATTATTTCGCACAGTGAATCTTCGTATAGTTCCGGTGTTGTACTCTTAAGGAAGCCCTCTGGAGAACATAGACTCTGTATAGATTACAGGAGACTGAATGCTATTACAGAAGGACAGGTGGATCCATTGCCGGATACAAATCAGCTGTTTGCCAGATTAAATAAAGCTAAATATTTCTCAAAAGTGGATCTGAGTAAAGGATACTATCAGATTCCAGTAAAGCCTGAGGTTAGACCATACCTAGCTTTTAGTACCTCAGAAGGACACTATGAGTTTAATAGATTGCCATTTGGATTGAAGAATGCGCCTAGTGTCTTCTCTAGAATGATGAGAAAATTATTGGACCCTCTGAATAATCCATGTATAACAAATTTCATGGATGATATCCTTATAGCAACAGAAACATTTGAGGAACACATTGACTCTCTGAATATGCTGTTTGATCGACTTGGGGAAGCAAATTTAACAGCCCGACCAACCAAATGTTGCGTTGGATGTAAAGAATTGGAATTTTTGGGACACACAGTTTATCAGGGAAACATGACCCCTGACCCAAAGAATTTAGAGAAACTAAAGAAAGCCCCGAGACCACAAACCAAGAAGGACGTGAGATCCTTTGTATGATTATGTGGTTTCTACCAGAAGTATATCAAAAACTTTAATTCCATATGTGCACCGTTAACTGATTTGACACGTAAAGGACATCCAGATCGCATTACATGGACACCACAATGTGAAATGGCTTACCAAGAATTGAAGGAAAAGCTCACAAGTAAACCTATTTTGAAATTACCTGACTTAAGTCAAGAATTCATAGTAAGGACGGATGCCAGTAATATTGGGTTAGGTGCAACTCTACTACAGAAATCAGATGCATTGGATGGGGAATTAAGCCCAGTGGCATATGCTAGCAGAAAGTTGAATAAAGCTGAAATCAACTACTCAACTAGCGAAAAAGAATGTCTTGCAGTAATATGGGCAATAAAGAAATTCAATATTTATCTGTATGGGAAGGCATTTAAGTTGCAAACGGATCACAAACCTTTATCGTTTCTAGCCCAGGCTAGGCATGAGAACTCTAGGTTACTCCGATGGTCCTTACTTTTGGCTCCATATAATTTTAGCATTGAGTATATATCTGGAAAAACAAATTTGGGAGCGGATTTTTTAAGCCGCCATCCGTGTGATGAGAATCACCGTAAACCCCAGAAATAATAATAAATTTCTCTATGTGTATATAGAAAAAAGGACTGACATATAATGTCTGTTTTAAGAGGGGAGATGTCGTGGAATATTCTAATCCACATATATAAATTATCAGTTAAATATAAAGCCTAACAAATACATTTAATAAAGAAAAGAGCAATGGTAAAAGAACAGTGCTGTCACAATGACTGTACTCGAAATCCCCCTTGTTTTCTGCTTCGTCTGCAAATTGTAACGCTTTCACGTTGATAGTAAAAGCCTACTGTATTATTACCCGCTTTCTTCAATGAAACGTGTACTGTATTTCTTGGAACAACCTTGAGATACGCAAGCTGATCAATGACCTAAATTTAATATTTCATTCATTCCATTTTATACACGGCGTAACTAAAAGACAGATAAAGCAGGAGAGAGAGAGGGGCGAATGAAGGCAGGAAGCATGCAATACTAAACACGCGTCGCGCGATACACAATTGCTGCCATCACGCGTGTAAGGCCACATGCACTAACTTTTTTTCAGACGGACAGTGATAAAAAGCCAATACACATACCAGAGTTAGGTTTTAAAATCCTGAAAAACGCTTATTGGGAATTATGACAATATACTGGTTTACGTTTGAAAACATGACAGTACCCAGACACCACATGGGGGATGGAAGTGAAAAGGAGGTGGTAGAAAATGCACATTTTGAACGCAGCCACCTAGCTCCCTTAGATTGAAATATTTGGATTCCTTAGGGCTTGCTGACACAGAATATGTTAAGTGTTACGCAAATAGTCCAGGAATTAATAAATTATAACCAAAATAAAATAGTGGGGATGCCTGACAGCCTGAAATCATTTCTGCTCATAAAAATTTTTTTATAACGTGTTTGAAAAAACATTACGTTACAGAAATAGCCTACCATGTTAACTCCTATTGGATTGGAGCGCCACAAATGTAAGACTAAACCCGATTGGTCGGGCTATAAATACTATCTTGTGTTGTTATGGGAAACGAATAGAAGGGGTACTTTTTTGAAAAGATGTGTAGACGTGGTTTCATTGGGTAGAGCTGCGAATATACTCAATTCAGAGCGTCTGTTCATTGCCACATCTTGTAATAAACCTACTAAGAAGCAGTGCGTTGAGCACCAGTGTATATTTTTTATAAAATAAAGCCTGGGACATCGGCAGATCGGAGTTGTGCTATATTCATTGCCAGTCAACGAAACTGTTTATTATTCTATGAATTGTGGGACCGTGGTCTTAAAGTTATTGAGCAGCACCTGGTCAGAGCTTTGCTGAAGCCAGAGGCAGACAGCATACTCCTTGGTCCATATAACAACCAGTGGGGTGACTCCAGAACTCATTAAAGTAATCGAGCAGAGGAGTCTTTTACTGCAGTCATCACGAAAGATAAGAGAGTGTGGCCATGGAGCTCAACATTATGTACCCCATCTTAAAATGACAGTGTAAAATAAAATTAAGAGGGGAATTCATTTGTTTTAATATCAGGAACTGAGAACATCTCCAATACTAGTTCCAATAAAGACAAACTATTGAAGTCATGATGACAAATACCAACAGAGCTTGAACAAAACAAAACCAGTATTACCTCATATTACTACTACATAACTGACACACATAGGATACTATTACTAATATATGTCACTACAAGATTCATATTGATAAATTCTGTACATATAACTTGTAATTAAAATTGATTGTGATTCCTGGTTCCCTTTGTATTTGAATCAGGACACATATACATTCATGACAGCACTGAATACATATTGTTATTTGAAAAGTTATCAGTGACTCCTTTAAGATATCCTCTTAGAGTGTTTTATGTATGGGAGTGTCACAGTGTTGTCAAGTGTGGTGGAATAAATTAAATTGTTTATCTGTCTGTTGTTGTTATGACTTACACTTCATCATACACATACCCTAGACATATAACGTAGTCATCACACTATTCCAGAATAATTCTGACTGAGGTATACATATGTGGCAGCAAGTAAGGTTATCTATAATACACTACTCTTATTAGATATAGATACCTTCACAGCTGATCTCAGTCAGTACACTAAGTCCCCTATAAATATTTATAACATCCCACTTTACCACAAGTAGACAGTAGGTCATATAAACCCAGATAGTGATCTTCCCAAGAATCACTGAAGAGACAGATATCATCTAAGTATGCGATGACATCTGAACGATGAGAAAGAATTCGACGCATCATGCGAACGAAAGTAGCAGGGGCGTTCATAAGACCGAAGGGCATTACATTCCATTGAAATAAACCCCTAGGTGTAGAGAAAGCAGACAGAGGTTTGGCATGATCTGCTAAAGGCACTTGCCAATAACCTTTTGACAAGTCAAGTTTAGTGAAAAATCTAGAATTAGATAGTCTAATAAGTAGATCTTCTAGTAAAGGCATAGGTTCAGCATCGAACTTTGTGACTTGATTTAATTTGCGATAGTCAACGCAAATTCGTATGTTCTTATCTTTCTTCCGGACAATAACCATGGAAGAAGAATATGGTGAAGTCGATGGTTCAATTATGTTCAATTGAATCATTTCATCCAATTCCTTTTCCACTTGTGACTGAAAGTGTATAGGGATAGGATAAGGCCTAACCCTAATAGGATTATTGTCGGTAAGAATTATGTCATGTTCTATGACATGCATGTGACCAGGGATGTCGGTTAGAACATCCTTAAATGTCTGTAACATCGACGAGACTTGACGATGTTCATCAACAGAAAGATTAGGAGAAATGGAGACATCTTTCCACGATTCCATGGAATGTAGTGGAACCACTGGAAGAGGGAGATTAACATCAGAAAAAACAGATTCCTCATCCTCTATAACAGACAGGGATGAGTAATGACCATGAGGTACAGAAGATTCGTCCGTTGCCTGAAAAATAGGCAGCAAATAGTCTGGACGCTCATGAAATTCCGTCAGCATGTTGATATGGAAAGGTTTATGCTTTCCATCTATATCGACCACATAGTCAACATCGGAAATTCGTGAGACTATTGCATACGGACCTTTCCATGCAATAAGAAGTCTATTTTCCCTACTGGGGAGTAGGACGAATGCTTTGTCACCTGGACAAAGTTGTCGCAGACATCTTTTCTTGTTAGCAAACTGCCTTGCTTTTTCTTTAGCAATTTCTGACGAAGCAGTCGCTAGTTTGCATGCCTCAATGATCTTTTGCCTAAGAGCAATGACATACTCATATGAAGATTGAGTGTCATCACTAATATCATCGGCAGTGATGAGATCGTGTAACAAAGACATAGGGCCGCGCGGACGCGCGCCAAAAACAAGTTCAAAGGGAGAAAATCCTGTGTGTTCGTTTGGGACCTCTCTATAGGCAAAGAGAGCCGCAGGTAAAACCCTGTCCCAATCTTGAGGATGATCTTCAGTTATCTTACCAAGCAAAGTCTTGAGCGTTCTATTCAGACGCTCAACTAACCCATTAGACATAGGATGATAGATGCTACTGAGAGATCTTTTAATGTGTAAGGTAGACATTACTTGAGACATAGTATCAGATATGAGTTGAGTGCCATGGTCTGATAGTATTTCTCTGGGGAACCCCAAGCGAGAAAATATCAGCCAAAGAGCATCTGCGATATCTGTAGTAGATATGCTCTTTAGAGGGATAGCCTCTGGCCAACGTGTGCACATATCGACACATGTAAATATAAACTGATGTCCTCTGGCCGACTTTATCTTAAAAGGGCCAATAATATCTATGGCCATTTTCTGAAATGGCCGAATAGGGATGTCAGCAGCCTGAATAGGCGCAGCATGTCGTGGTCCTCTAGATTTGACCTCCTGACATACCTGACATGATCGGCAGTATATACGAATGTCCTTGTTAACAAAGGGCCAAAAGAAAGCCGCAAGGACTCTCGACTTTGTACTGGAAAATCCCATGTGTCCAGCACATTGCGAGTCATGAGCATGTTGCAATATTTGCACTCTCATACTCTTGGGAACAAGAATTTGCGAATGTGCCGACGTGGTCGAGTCTTGTACCATACGTACAAGTACGCCGTTTTTCATTGCTATCCAAGATTTTCTTTGTGTATCCTTATTTGGATCACCTTTCTTCGCAAGAATGAAGAATTTTTTTTAGCGTAGGATCTTCTTCTTGTAATTTTATGAACGAGTCACGAGAAATAACCAAGGTACCATCTTGGCTATGAACTTCATTATCATTATTCAATGAAGTTTGTGGTGTTTGTAGAGCTTGTGCTCTTGTAACTACTGCATTGGTAGCTTGCATATTATAATCTTCCCAAGCAGCAATCTGCTGTGGGGTACATTCCCTAACTCCGTGGATACGACCAATAATAAGGTCCGCAATAGGATTGGGTAAGAGACAGGCATGCACATCTCCCGTAAAGAAAGGAGTGGCAATGTGAATTACAGCAGTAGGATATTTCTCTAGAGTGCCGCCAAATGTGACACATTTGATAACCCTTCCTGTAGTACAGGATGGTTCTACAAGCGATTGTCTAACACCAATAGTGGTGCATCCGGAATCGAAAAGTAGTGAAACCGGAGTATTATTAACAAGACCCTTATGTAGGATTAGAGAACCTCTCCCGTCATGTGCAACCGAAGCAGGAAGAGCGGGGAGAGGGTGACCACAACTCAAAGTCGATATTGTAGTCGGTTCGAACAAAGTACTGCATTGGGGGCACTTGTTTGCTCTACCAAAGTCAAAAGAAGAACAAGTGACAGCGTCAGAGTTTTTATTATCAGAAACCTGATTACAGGCTCCCTGAGATTCTTGTTGAACCGAGTTAGCCTGCTGATATCTCTTTTTTTTTGTATTGAGATCTACCGCGACTACTATTACCTCTGAAGTTATCACTGTTGTTATTATCTCTGTAGTTATTATTGTCTCTATTATAACTGTTATCCTGTTTTGAACTACAGTTTCCATGATTATTATCATGTCCACATTGATGTGAACATCTATTTGTTTGGTTTTGAGGTCTACGCGAAGAAAAGCCTCTGTTACCATATCCTCTTCTGAAATGCCTAAAATTATTAGGTTGGAAGTAACGAGGACTGTCAGCTCGTCTCCAATTCTTCGAAGAAGAATCACCCTGAAATTGATTTCCATAATTTTGACCGTAACTACGGTTACTTTTCCTATCAAAATTTTGTTGGAATCTATGACTAGAGTTTTGACCATAAGGTGCTGCCGAAGCAACTGCCAGACGTTCTTTTACTTTAGCGTTACCAATGGTTACGTGAGGATGCGCAGTTATATACTGGCTACAGAAATCTTCCATTTCTTCTATTGTTTTAGGTTTACGTTCATGAAGGAAAGCAAGGAAAGACTCATTGACAGAAGACATGACTTTGTCTCTAAGTATTAAGTCCATAAGTCCTTCATAAGTTTTTTCTGTCTTAGACAGCTCCACCCAACGTGAAAAAGTAAGACGTATCTTTGAAATGAATTCAGAGAATTGCACACCAGTTTCTGGCAACATATTTTTAAATTGAAGACGATAGCCGTCTTCGTCAAGTTGGTATTTCTTTAACAATATAGCCCTGACAACCTCATAGTTGTTCTTGTCAGGCTCATCTACCATGCTTAACATACTCAAAGCATCACCTCTAAGTATCTTGGACAAATGATAAACATGCAGTGATTTATCTATGTTATGTACTTTACATGAAGTTTCAAATCTGTCCAGATAGAATGTTATATCGTCGATGGAAGCATTGAATGGTGGTAGATTAAGCTTGAAAGTGCTTGCATTAGTCTTATCTGAGACCTTATTTGCATCATTAGCATTACCCATGTTCATCACCTTTAATTTCTCAACTTCCAAAGCTAAGAGTTTTTCTTCATGCTCCATTTTTGCTTTTCTCTCATCAGCCTCTCTTTGTAACTTCCTTTCTTCAGCTTCAGCTTGTTTTTCTAATCTTTTATTTTCAGCCTCTTTTTCAAGTCTTTTATTTTCAGCCTCTTTTTCAAGTCTTTTATTTTCAGCCTCTTTTTCAAGTCTTTTATTTTCAGCCTCTATTTCAAGTCTTTTATTTTCAGCCTCTATTTCAAGTCTTTTATTTTCAGACTCAATCTGTAGTCTCTTCTCTTCAGCTTTTGCTTCTGCTTCTCTTTTTTGTTTTTCCATTTCCATTTGGAATCTTTTTTCATCCACCTGCATCTGCAGTTTCTTTTGTTCAGCTTCCATTTTTAATGCTTTATCATATTGATTAGTTGCAAATTCTTCTAACTTATCACCAGTCTTCCCAAGCAATTTACTCTGCTCAATAAAGTGCTCAAATGTAGACATGATGAGTAATAATATGAGTCCACAACCTGAAATAATTAATTATCTTATTTCAAATTTAATTATAACAAGTCTTAAATGAAGCACTTGTTTACTCACAACACTATCTTATCATCCCAATCTCTATGGGAAACAAGTCTTATATCAAAGAACTTGTGTATAGACCTTTTTGAAATATCATCAATCAACTCTTTATCATAGATGCACTTCCCATTCAATAGTGCACAATACTATTCATCATTTATTAATCATCAGTGTAGTAGTAATGCATAAGCATAACCCACTATTAAATGTGAATTAACTACTATAAGTGTAACCAATGACTATGTAAACACAATCACAATGTAAACAATAACAATGTAAACATTACACTGTAAACAATACAATGTAAACAATGCAATGTAAACAATAACAAAGATTTAGCAACTATACGAAAACATTCGCAGAAATCAACAAAAAATAAAGCGAAAATTAAAGAAATATCACAAAAAATGTGATGATATCTGTGAGAAGATAATACAAATACAAGACACCACAGTGTATAAACAAAAATGGTGTATGAAACTAAACAGTAGGAAAGAGTAGGCTAGCAAATACAAACAAATCAAAACAGAACTAAAGAATGCAGAAAAATAACGAAAACAATACTAACACATGTCATCACAACTAACAAAAAATAGCAACAGAAGTCGCTTTGCAAATTCCAGTATCGGAAATTTGCACACCCTACAGAACACTCTCAATAGAAGACCTCTATGACGTGGTATGATCTATAGGAGTCGCCACCCATCCAGACCCGCAGAAACATAAACATTTAAATATAAATATACAAATAACAAATAAACATATAACATGTAAACAAAAGAATGAGAAATACAGAAGACTCAGTAGAAGTATAAGGGCACAGTTCACGAACAAACAGGCCACTTAACTTATTGATATCCAACCGTCAGCAGGGCAAAGAACATGTGAAGATCAGCATTCTCTGGAAAGAAGATCCAACGTTGATCGAACATGTTGATCTTGCTTGGTAACTGCCAGGACGATGGTAAACTTGAGCTTCTGATATAAAGTATGTTGTGTTGATCCGGCACTTGACCCTCTTATCCAATAGTAAATTGATTGAAATCGGTACTTGGCCTTCTTGAGAAAACAACTCGTATCAACCGGCACTTGACCTTCACAAACGACAGCAACTTGATGCAAGGAGGACAGCAACACGTTTCAACTGGCAATGTATGACTCAACGCCGGGTACTGTCATTTAGGCTCCCACAAATTGCAACAAAAATTTTTAAGTCCAGAAGGTACCGGACAACGCCGAGTAGTTTCAGGATTTTTTTATGTAGATGTAGAATGTCTTGAAAAATGCTATATGTTGATTTCTTGAATGGTGCAGTTTGTTGAAATCTTGTTGAATGAAGTGGGTAAGGGACCCCGAGTATGTTGGTACGAGACCAAACCAGCTTATGGCCACCAAATGATAGATACCTTTTTGTTGTACGCCATAATTGTTGAAGGCGATGAAGACATAGTATGGTATCTGTGGTCTGGTTTGTGTAGGATGCAGATGTGTACTCAAACAGTGAGCATTACAAAACAGGGCAATCCACACAAGGACGTCACGTTAACTCACGATGTGTAAAGTCAATGATGCTTGCAACAGCTAGTGACGTTTTTGTATAATTTATTATAGACGCCACAACGACGAGATACATGAAGATAATTATGCAGTAACATCACTGGTATAGAACAATAGTCATTACATCATCGCAGTAGTCAATACAGCAGGAACAGCAGACAACATCAATAATAATGGTACATTATATGCCTTCTTAGGATATCATAAACAGCTCTGCATGTAGTCAGGTGGTAAGCTTTCCCTTTCCATCATAGCTAGTAGATATCAAATGGGAGATTAAATCTAGTCTCCTATATTCGACCTCAACAAGACAGGCATGTCTTTTGAGCGTCACATTATCATCCTCTATGTTCCTTAAACAACAAAGGTATCAAACCTAGATCCATCAATAAAGTTCAGGAAGCAAATGGTCCTTAGGACAGGCATCAATCGATGCGTGACAATATAAGTGGATCGTGAGCTGAGCAAACTCGTCATACCATATACTCTTTAATAAGGCAGGCTAGGCAAAAATGTCAACATCACAAGATGGCGATAAAGTTACTCAGTAAAGATTCAATTACCTGTTCATCAGGAATTAAATCACATAAATCACATAGGCCTCCCGGCACTTTGAATAGCATAGAGATATATATCATCTCAAAAAGGGAACAACAATGATGAGGACTCCTTCCTGAATAATATAAGCGAAGACGCTAGCACAACGCTACGTCTCGCTTTACCAGCAATTCTGCCCAGACTGACTTGGGCGGAAATCATTCACACACTGAGACAAACTAGGGACATGCGCAGAACACGCGAATCGAATACAGCTCAGCTAACTTACGAAACGAAGAATGTTCTACGATGTTCGTCTGAAAATTTCGAACCTTAAAAGGAAATGACATCGCAAGTTGCCAACTGTTTCTAGGAAAACGCTCCATACATGGTTATGACTTAAAATCGCTCACACACAAATTATCAACAACCCACGCTATCAAGATAAGACAATTTCTTGACGATGCTATCAAGATTAGACGACTGTAGAAATAAAAGTGACTACAATTCCATGAGTTACTTCCCATGCATTAAAAAATTAAATATAGTCAGAATAAGTTGCGACAAGTTTAGCGCAACAGTATTTAAGTTTGTTTTTATGTTGGTATAATAGTTCATGTGTTGTCTTTGTATTTAAGTTAATTTTTGTGTTGGTATAATAGTTCATGTTTTGTCTTTGTCTTAAAGTTTGTTTTTGTGTTGGTATAATAGTTCATGTTTTGTCTTTGTGTTGATATAATAGTTCATGTGTTGTCTTTGTGTTAAAGTTTATCTTTGTGTTGGTATAATAGTTCATGTTTTGTCTTTGTGTTAAAGTTTGTTTTTGTGTTGGTAAAATAGATCATGTTTTGTCTTTGCGTAAAAGTGTGTTTTTGTGTTGGTATAATAATTCATGTTTTGTCTTTGTGTTAAAGTTTGTTTTTTTATTGGTATATTTGTTCATATTTTGTTTTTGTTTTCAAGTTTGTTTTTGTGTTAGTATAATAGTTCATGTGTTGTCTTTGTATTTAAGTTAATTTTTGTGTTGGTATAGTAGTTCATGTTTTGTCTTTGTGTTCACGGTTGTTTTTGTGTTGGTTAAATAGCTCATATTTTGTTTTTGTCTTCAAGTTTGTTTTTAAATTGGTATAATAGTTCATGTTTTGTCTTTGTTTTAAAGTTTGTTTTTGTGTTGGTAAAAAAATTCATGTTTTGTATTTGTGTTAAAGATTGTTTTTGTGTTGGTATATTAGTTCATGTTTTGTCTTTTTGTTAAAGTTTGTTTTTGTATTGGTATAATAGTCCATATTTTGTTTTTGTCTTAAAGTTTGTTTTTGTGTTGGTATAATAGTTCATGTTTTGTCTTTATGTCAGTTTGTTTTTGTGTTGGTATAATAGCTCATGTTTTGTCTTTGTGTTAAAGATTGTTTTTGTGTTGGTATATTAGTTCATGTTTTGTCTTTGTGTTAAAGTTTGTTTTTGTTTTGGTATAATAGTTCATATTTTGTTTTTGTCTTAAAGATTGTTTTTGTGTTGGTATAATAGTTCATGTTTTGTGTTTATGTCAAAGTTTGTTTTTGTGGTGGTATAATAGTTCATGTTTTGTCTTTGTGTTAAAGTTTGTTTTTGTATTGGTATAATAGTTCATGTTTTGTTTTTGTGTTCAAGTTTGTTTTTATGTTGGTGTAATAGTTCGTATTTTGTTTTTAAGTTTGTTTTTGTGTTGATATAATAGTTTATTTATTGTTTTTTTAAAGTTTGTTTTTGTGTTGGTATAATAGTTCATGTTTTGTCTTTGTGTTAAAGTTTGTTTTTGTGTTGGTATAATAGTTCATATTTTGTTTTTGTCTTCAAGTTTGTTTTTATGTTGGTATAATAGTTCATGTTTTGTGTTTTTGTCAAAGTTTGTTTTTGTGGTGGTATAATAGTTCATGTTTTGTCTTTGTGTTAAAGTTTGTTTTTGTATTGGTATAATAGTTCATATTTTGTTTTTGTCTTAAAGTTTGTTTTTGTGTTGGTATAATAGTTCATGTTTTGCCTTTGTTTTACAGTTAGTTTTTGTGTTGGTATAATAGTTCATGTTTTGTCTTTGTGTTAATGTTTGTTTTTGTGTTTGTATAATACTGGGTGGTCATAAAGTCTTTCCCTGATTTCAAAAATTTTTTTAACAAAAAGTATTCTGTGCAGAGACACTTGGTTTTTTGGAAATTATTCCAGAACTAAAACAGTTTTTTTTAATGCTATTTGTAGATTTCAACATTTGCGATTTTCAACACTAATATTCGAGGGATTGCAAGTTCTCTTGAGACACGATAGGTTGATTTCTGAGGAGTGCGTTGAAACGCCGTGCGCACTGCGTCCACAGTTTTTTCACTCACACGGCCTACCTAGTGCCCTAGATTTCTATTTTCTATAGAATCTAGGGCACTAGGCCTACCTGCTCTGGGCATGTCACCGACGCTGCCAGTGTCCGTAAACTTTATATACCAAGCTTTGATGCTTTTAACATCTGGAGGATCTCGTAAAAATTTGAAATCAGGGAAAGACTTTATGACCACCCTGTAGTTCATGTTTTGCCTTTATGTTAAAGTTTGTTTTGGTTTTGGTATAATAGTTCATGTTTTGTCTTTATGTTAAAGTTTGTTTTGGTTTTGGTATAATAGTTCATGTTTTGTCTTTGTGTTAAAGTTTGTTTTTGTGTTGGTATAATAGTTCATGTTTTGTCTTTGTGTTAAAGTTTGTTTTTGTGTTGGTATAATAGTTCATGTTTTGCCTTTATGTTAAAGTTTGTTTTGGTTTTGGTATAATAGTTCATGTTTTGTCTTTATGTTAAAGTTTGTTTTGGTATAATAGTTCATGTTTTGTCTTTGTTTTAAAGTTTGTTTTTGTGTCGGTATAATAGTTCATGTTTTGTCTTTGTGTTAAAGTTAGTTTTTGTGTTGGTATAATAGTTTATGTTTTGTCTTTGCACAAAACTATAACACTCGGTCATAGCTGTTGCGTGTCTGAAACTATTTTTGTAGCAACATCGCGTGTTTGTTTTCAAGTTGCCATAGTTATGATAAAATGTACTTTAACTTCGCCGTCAATATCTTAAAGATATGAGATTACTTTCTTTCTAAACAAACATTTCAAGCATCAACGTGGAACAAGTAGTGTGATCTCCTCCTTTGTACCCTCACTGTGTATAGGTAAACTCAATTTTGCTAAGATCTTGCGAGCAGCTATATGAGTGACGAAGCCAATTAAGCCAGGTTTCATTAAAAACTTCAATTTATGTCGCCAAATAACTTTGGGGGTAATAGCATCTTCTATTTCGCACTGTTAATCATAATAGTTTTCAAAGAGATGGCAAACACGGTACCTAGTGTATTTTCTAATTTTATAAATATAAATACAGACACTCAGTAAGCCAGCCAAAGTTACTTTCACTAGTTGCGTCTTTTTTTAAACTTTACTTTGCAGGTGAGACTAGTTTTGTAAGTCATTTTTATACTAAATAGACATCTCTTTTGTTAACTAAAGTTAAGTTTAAACTGTTATGTTAACTTTAGTACAGTCACATTTCCCGTATCAAGTGAACAGGTGTAACAACAAAGAGCGACCTCTGGAATAGAACGTGACAACAATCACTACATTCATTCATTCATTCATTCATCTTCGTTATCTTTCCTTATGTAGTAAGGGCCACAACTGCAGCTGGCCCCCTTTCAGGAAGTCTGCAAGAAACTTGCGTTGCTCCTGCCGCAGTGGTGTCAGTAGCAACTTGTTTACCTGACGATGTTGCCAGTTCCACTCTCATGTTCACGTTATTGCCTTTTACGACATGCTTGGGAAGCTGTGGTTCTATTCTTTCTTTGTTCCTTCAACGACACCCGAGAACTACACAGGGAAATACAGCTGGAGATTCACGAGAGAAAACTGTTGATGGATAGATCATACCCTCAGGAAACAATCAACTACGAGGGGCGTTCAGAAAGTAATGCTCCACATCGTTATTCTCAGGAGCTGTTTATTAAAAAAGCATGAAATTTATACACAATATACATGGATATGTCATGTAAACATCGGTATTATTCAACATAATCCCCATCAACTTGTACGGCTTTGTGCCAGCGTGAAACAAGTGCATGTATTCTTAGCCCGTACCAGATTTTGTCTTGATCATGTAGCCATTTCTTCGCTGCATGAATCACTCCTTCATCATCTTCAAACCTTGTCCCACGGAGTGCATCTTTAAGTGGACCAAATAGATGAAAATCAGAGGTGGCCAAATCAGGACTATAGGGTGGATGGGGTAGTACAGTCCAACCCAATTTGGTGATTGCTTTCCGTGTTGCCAGACTTGTGTGAGGTAGCGCATTGTCGTGAAGGAGAAGCAGGTCTGCTGGATTCTTGTGCGGCCGAACTCTGCGAAAACGTTGATTAAGTTTTTTCAATGTCTTAATGTAAGCTTGCGAATTGATTGTCTCTCCTCTTGGCATAACGTCCACAAGAATCACACCTTCAATGTCCCAAAAGACAGTGATCATGACCTTTCCAGCTGAAGGAATTGTCTTGAATTTCTTTCTTCTTGGTGATTGCGGATGATGCCACTCCATTGACTGTCTTTTTGTCTCAGGTTCAAAATGATGTGCCCCGGTTTCATCGCCTGTAACGATCTTAGCCAAAAAGTTCTCTCCATCAGCATTGAAACGCTCCAACAATTCAGAAGAAATTGCTTTCCTTTGCAATTGGTGGTCATTTGTGAGACTTCGAGAAACCCATCTTGCGCAAACCTTAGAAAATCCGAGAGTTTTTATAACTGCATTTGCACTACCAATGCTGACTGACAGCTGTAAGGCCAATTGTTGAGTAGTGATTCGCCTATCAGTAAGAATAATGCCCTCAGCGCATATCAACATTTCTGCGTTGGTGGCTGTGGCAGGACGTCCACAGCGCGGCCGATCAAACAGCTCCGTATCTCCACTTCCTGATTCTTTGATTCTCTGAACCCAGCGACTGACTGTACTCCTGTCGACTGCAAAACTTCCATACAAATCACATAGACGCATGTGAATATTTACAACAGTTTCCTTCTCTGCAACGAGAAATTCTATCACAATTCGCTGTTTATAACGCAAGTTGCTAACACGCTCCACTTCAACGGTTTAGGGCAGCCGTATTATTTGGCCGGTTGCGGTGCAATTTGGTGCACACAATTGGCACATGGCATATTTGAAGTGTGCAAAATTTCATGCTTGTATCTTCATTATTAGCTGAGAAAAACGATGTGGTGCATTACTTTCTGAACGCCCCTCGTAGTATAACCTTTGTTCCTTCAACGACCTCCAAGAGCTACACAGGGAAATACAGCTGGAGATTCAAGAGAGAAAACTGTTGATGGATAGATCATACCCTCAGGAAACAATCAACTAGTATAACCTTTGTTCCTTCAACGACACCCGAGAACTACACAGGGAAATACAGCTGGAGATTCACGAGAGAAAACTGTTGATGGATAGATCATACCCTCAGGAAACAATCAACTAGTATAACCAGACATGCCCCTGACTAGAACCGAAAGAGAAGAATGGGGAGACCAAAGGAGAAATACATTCGCAAAGAACGGTAGAAGATGAAGCTAAAGCAACCAAGATCTCATGGCAGGGGATGAAGAACATGGCCCGTAAAAGGAAAAGGCATCAACAACCAATTGCAGCCATGTTCTTCATGTGGAGCAAAACAGAAGACAAAGGATAAGAATAGTACTCATCTCTTTTATCTTGACAACTATAGAAATCTTCGGAATGATTGATTTATTGGTTGATATTCAGAATCGATGTCACTGTTATTCGTCCAAACCCATAGGTGCTCAGTCGAATGTCGAAGAACATGAGTCTTAATTGTTCCTATAGCGTGTTGGTTCTAAACACGCCTGATGCATCCTTATGTTTGATGCCAAATTCTAGCCGTCTTAACTTTGTTGATTTATGAATTTGTGGCATGCTTTCTTGTCTAAAGACAAATAAATGCGAAGCGTGATTTAATTATCCTCTATTTTTTTCTGTCATTTGTGTTACTTCCTTTTAAAAGCCACTGAAATGTGCTTTCTTGTAAAGATTATGAAAAATACCACGGAGAGCTGAGAACTCTCAGGATGAGTGCCTAAGGGAGGCTGAGTGGCAAGGCAGGTCATTGCATAGATAAAAAGTGGGGGGAGGGGGTGAAAATTTGTATGGTTCATTGTAAGAAAAAAGAAAATTGGAACATGTTTCGTTGATTGGCAGAGTGGTTAGAGTGATTGTGTCTCGAGGCAAAGTTATCGTGTTCAAACCAGGTAGTTTCATGCTTCTAATTACACAGCTGTAAATGGGTACCTAACTCTGCTCTTGAGTTAGGGAAGGCCAATGCAGAGTGGGGGGAATCCGTTACCCTACCTTGAAAAGCTAAGACTTCGTATAGTGAAATCTCTAACGCTTCACTTCACCTACGGCAGTATCTGTTATGGAACTATCTTTACTTTTTTAATTAAAACCACGAGAAATGTTAAGCATAAAAAATACTGAGGAAGACAAAAAATATTAGATGGAATGACAGCTTAGCGTGGGAGGCTGTCAAACATAGAGCACATAGACAACACACCAAACTCAATTGGTGGTGGAATGACAGGGATGCCAAATCCATGTGGCATGGCACTTAATGAGGATGTATCTTCATGTCAAGTTTATTACATGTCTTTATTTGTCTTTTATGTATTTGTTTATTAATTGTTGCTCCCTCCTCTGTGGTTCTGGTCATTGTGTTAACAAGACATCCCTTTCATTTTGTCTTTATGAGTCTTCTTTCTATAAACCAGACTCGGTATCTATGTCTAAACTTTCTTATTACAAACAGCAAGCAACAGAATTTATGATGTTACGTAGAGCCTATATTATTGTACGCATGTGAGACATCGGCAATGAACTTGCAGATGGACAGAACATTAGAGATGCATGCAACGTAATACCTGGACGGCCAGAAAATCATAAGCAGGTAAAATTGGAGAGACCGTAAGATACTGAGAGATGTGATCGACAAAGCCATTAAGTACGGCACTTATGATAATGAACAGCAGCTCTAACCGTACATTTTCTTCTCTTTTTAGTTTTGACCATTTGACCACCATTGACTTTGTGATTTCAATATTTTTTTTTAAATTATATTGTGTCTTCATTGTGAGTTGATATTCTGTTCCCAATGTGAGTTCTTGTTGTGTTCTCATTATGAGTTCATATTGTGTTCACACTATGAGCTCATATTTTGTTCTCATTATGAGTTCACATTGTGTTCTCATTATGAGTTCATATTGTGTTCACACTGTAAGTTTATATTGTGTTTTCATTGTCAGTTCATATTGTGTTCACACTGTGAGTTCTCACTGTGTTCTCATTGTGAGTTCTTATTATGTTCTCATTGCGAGCTCTCATTGTGTCGCCATTGTCAGGTCATATTTCTCCCGTCATGATTTCTAAGTCTGTTTTCACCGTGAGTTAATATTGAGTCCCCTTGGGAGTTCAAAGGATTCGTCTTTATAAACATGAACAAACACGCTAAAAAGCGTCTCTAACTCATAAATCAATAGGAATGTGAGAATTCAAATTAAAACAATTTATGTTCTTGCAATAATAGTCAGTAGTTCCTACACGTGTTTGATTGAAAGGTTATATAAATTCCGTTTTAGTTGGTGATTGTTCAGCGACTACATGCAAACACTGAAGCGCAAACTGTGGAGAGTGGAGCCAGCTCGGTTCGTGTGTGGGTGTAAATATATCTGTGGGGGTTGTGTTTAATGGGAACGGCAGAGTTCTGTTTCCTGTTTTGGTTCTGTTCAGCCAGACAGACTTGCACTGTTATCGGATTTAGAGCTCGCTTTATCATCATTAAGTCAGGTGGCTATCACGACTCTCTCAATTAACGATATCTGGTGTGTTCTGTCACTTCTGTAGTTGCCTCTTTACTGGTTTTTTATTTTTATCTGTCCAGAGTAATCCCTCGTTATCGACTTCATTTTGCTCTACTTTAAATATTGCCTCTTGTCGCAAGATGTTCTAATTCAGCGGTAGGCAACCCAGGAGATCTACTTTAGAAGCACTGAACTCCCCAAAGATCTACTTTGGAAAAAAAATCAAATCAATTTTCAGATTTCACAGCAGTATCTTCTTCTTCTTGGTACACTCGCAGACGTCTAAAATACTTAAACATTTTCAAAGAACGAAGTGGTCAGCGTCATGCTATTTGCTTCTCCATTGTGGCGCGCGAATCGTCTCCCCTGCTCCGCAGTAGTGGTCTAACAATGGCCAAACGTAGAGTATAATGATGAGGGTAATCAAAGGTATCAACCGTCGCTCAAGATTACTCTTGGCAGACGATATCAATATAAGAATGATGCTTCTATTTAAAGGGACCTCAAAGGATGTTAAAGAAAAGCAAGCCTAACAACTGAGATCATCTAAGCTGCCATGAATGTATATTCTCTTGTTTGCCCCTTCTATGAGGAAATTTCGATTCCTGGTTTTTTAGCCCCCAGCTGAAGGTGATTCGGCAACTGCTAATTTTGTAGCTATATGTGTTAATGTATTTAACACAATATGAGTCATACGGGTACAGACATACAAAACACTCAATAGTGATTAATCCAACTGTATTTTTAAAGTTATAAATCAACAGGTGTAATAATCACTTATGATATACAAAAGAAACGATGATATTGATCATCATCGAATGACTTAAACTGTAGTGGACGTATTGAATAAATTTGAAATGTCCTTTGGGTGATGTATTACGGTACTTAACTTGGGGGGGGGGGGGGGGGGGAAGAGAGATTTGGACGGTTGGCGTCTGCTTCAAGCTGTACATCTTGTCAATAGTCAAATATTATGGCTGCCGCACATCTCTTGCACACGGCCGAGTGAACTGCGTAAGTTGTCACGTCAAGTGTCTTCAAGACCCGTCTGATGCTGACGACAAGCGTCGACTGCTGGCAGCTTATACCACAAACTAAGAGCAAACAAATGCCTCTTTTGCAAATTGATATGAGTATCAGGCGCCCTCCGCTTCCATTCACCACTTCCATCTTCTTCAGAATATTTTAACTTCCCTGAGTGATACGTTCCCTGACTGATAACTTCGTGAGTGAGTCGGGTGAAAGTGCTTTTGGATAGCGGAAGACAACAATTGCAATATATATATATATATATATATATATATATATATATATATATATATATATATATATATATATATATATATATATATATATATATATATATATATATATATATATATATATATTACTAAAGTGCTTGTATAGTTATGTAAACCATGATGTCATCATCCACTCCCTGCTCTCTATGGCGCCTCTGCTGTTGGTTTCTTATGAGGAAACCCGCATGAAGCAGTCACCATTTATTGCAGTGGTGGTTCATATGTTACGTTATTTACAGTGAAGACATTACCAGTCTCATATGCCACTGTACATCAACAAGTAAATTATACCTGTCAAAAATGCACAATTTGAAATTGCATGGATGGATGGATGGAGGGAGGGAGGGAGGGAGGCAGAGAGGGTTGGAGGGAGGGTTGGATGGAGGGTTGGATGGATGGATGGATGGATCGATCGATCGATCGATCACCTCCTGGAAAATTTACTGCAATGTCTTTCTCACCAGATAAAATTATGAAGTTTAGAATTAAACGCCATACGTTTTTTTTTTGTATGTATGTTTGGATGAAACATACCACATCTCCCAACCGCCTTTCGTTGACCTGTTTATGTGAGGAATTGACTAGCAATAAAATTCCTGTAGTATTATCTTAGCTGATGACAAGAAGCAGACAAGTACCAGTGGAACAAGAGATGACAACAAGACGCTGAAGATGGATAGGACACACATTGAAGAAACAAGCCGAAAGTGTGAACAAGACAGTCCTTGTACTGAAATCCCCACGAATGAACCTGAAGAGTAAATGGAAAAGAGAACTGAAGACAGACATTGTTAAAGGGGGGAATGTGTTATTATTATTATATATATATATAGTTATTTTTGTAGAGCTGATCATGCTATGAACACGAATGCAAATGGGCAGTTACTCAGGAACAACTTGATAGACGAACACATGAGTCGGCAAGTTGGCAGGTCCACAGCAGACATGGGGACATGTTTATTTTTCATCAAAATTGGATTCATCGATCAATACATAAGTGGCATAGAAGTATGTTTCAATAGTGTAGTTCTTCACAATAAATCCGTCCATACATTTTAATTAAATGCATCATAATACATCTTCTTCTTCTTCTTCCATCCTTAGCCACCAACCGGCAAAGCAGTATGTGGCCAGTACGCCTAGTGGCGTCTTAGGGCAACAACAAATTGATCAATCTATTGCTGTTTCCACCACGCCTAGTGGCGTCTTTGTGGAACAAAAACAGACCAAACAATCTATCGCTGTTTCCGTAATCAGATTGGTTGGCAAGCAGGTGATCAGCCCACTGTGCGAAGTTTTTACGGGATGGGGTAAACAGCCCCATGCCCAACCCTCCTTAGTCGCTTTTTACGACATGCGTGGTAGGGTGCAGTGTTACTATTCTTTGCTCCCCTTTCGGACCCCGGCAACACACGGGTGATCATAATACATGGCAGTGTAATAAAGATACAGTTCTCTCCTTTCCTTCAATTCTGGCCGTTGTGTCTAGAGGTTCGTGTAAATCACGATAACCCAAGCAATGTGGCAGAAATAACTTAGATGCATTATTCGTAATAAAAATACTCCCTGGACATGGTAGTAACTTCTGGTCAAGTTAAGGTACCATCCGGCATAATACAAATACGTGGTGGCCTCCGAGATAACAATGCCACAATAAAATCAGGATCAAAGTCTCCACTGTATTGGGAGCTTGAACAAAATGTACGCCTACTCCGGATGACTTAAACAATACGAAAGGCCAAGACGGCTGACCGTTAGAATGCGAAACACGTGATATATTACGTCATTAGTGACCGGTGACGTAGCAAAATATGCGGCGTTCTTCGTTAACCTGGGTCGTGCTTTCTCCCATCCCTACAAATAAAAGGGTTGGTGAAGGTTGTCTGAGTAATCCTAACGTCCAACAAAATAACCCAGAATTAATAACTAATGACCTCGACCGACTAATAATAAATTAAAGAACAAAAATAATTACATGGAAAAGAAAAATGGGGCGAGTTGAAAATAAAAATAACAGTATCTCATCACAATGCCTGCGTGTAGCAACATATTATATTAATTCTATCCTTAAAAATCATGAAGTGGATGAAATAGACATGAAAAGACGTGGGGCTCACGGCTGTCTTTCGGGACAGAAAGACTTGACATAAGTTTGATGAAGTCCTACGCTCCTTGGGAGCTGCAGTATACCTGTATGCAACAGAGACAGATATTAATTGTGCTTCGATCGGGTCACTGATTAATTTGAGGAAGGATAGGATGTGTGAGGGCACAAAGTTTAAGAATCCTCGTCCTAAGGAAAAATGTTTACAATTCTCCTAAACTCGCCAGACTGATGGATAGCGATGAAAAAAGCCGAATGTCCTGAGTGGCCCTAAGGTTTTTATGACATCCAGAAATCCAAAACAGGACGGTCCCCGGGGCAAATTGAACTAGACAATCTGAACTTAAAGATCGTAAAATAATCCAAGAAGATGGAGCTCCATTAATTGTGCTCAAACTGATCGTACTCAAAACAAAACAAAAAAGAAGCTTTCTTTGTTCGCCCTTCTTTCTTTGTTGAGCATGCGCCTTGAACCAGATCGAATATATTTGTTTCCTGGTCAACCGATTAAATGCTGGCGTTGGCAATCACACCGCTCATTTTCCTACGACTTGTGGTGTCTTGAATAACTGTATTTTCACATTATTTCCATGCCAATTGGTCAGTTGATCTCCAGTTATTTGTTTCTCTATTTTTCTCTTTCAGCCTCTCTGTCTACTTTCTCCTTCTTCTTTTGTGTTGATTAATTGATTCTTTCATTGTTGCCAGCGTCTCTCATTAAATTCTCCTTGCTACAGAGCTTTTTCTGCACCACATATGATTGACTTGCATTGGATAAGATATTACATTGTGTAGTTATCAATCTCTTACAGAATAAACTGTTCAATACTCATCCTTCCATAATCAGCTTTTTTCTTGCATGACAATACTGTTGTGAAAAACGCGGACATGGGAGAAGACATACTCTGGAAACCAGTTGATATCGTTTATAAGGCAGATCTTGTTTTGGAATCCCCCAGGGTGAGAGAAATGAGGGGAAACCCAGAAACATACGGAGAAAGGAATTGAACTTACGACGGGGGTCGTTCTGACGACCTGGTCGTAAGTAGATCAGTTCGTAAGTCGACCTGGTCGTAGGTCGATCTAGTCGTAAGTCGACCTGGTCGTAAGTCGATCTGGCTGTAAGTCGATCTGGTCGTAAGTCGACCTGGTCGTAAGTCGACCTGGTTGTAAGTCGATCTAGTCGCAAGTCGGAAACTTAAGGATATGTTAACATTAAATATACCTGAATGTTAAAATGTGTAAGTCTGTTTTGTTACATTTTAAAAACTAATTTTACTCTTTGTTTATAGTGAAATAATACAATGTACAAATTATAACACGTACAATTACTGTACGGTCCATTACTGTACAGTAATAAATACTGAATATATAAATAAGTTAATACAATTCACGACAGGTAAATAATTTGATAGGAATAATTGGGCGGCCCTTGGAAGTACTAGTTGTTGTAAGTCGCATACGTCGTAAGTCGAGGAAAATCTGTAGATTTTAAAAGGTTAAAGATAACATAGAAAGGCGATGACAAGATGGTACAGGACTGGACGGCTTGGCGCGAATGTGTTGAACTATTGTGTTCCAGGCAGAGAGAGCTGACAGGTAATAAATGAACGGCCGAAAATTGAAGTGCTGGGATATACCTTGTATATATATGGTCCTTAGATAGATACGAAAAAGCAAGAAGACATATTTGCATTTTCTTAAATCTGTCATTGCGATTATGAGGTCGGGCGCTAGAGCAGATCCTTGTAATGAGACGACATATCGCTACAATTCGAGATTGTTCTTGTTTTGATCAACGTGATTTCTTGTGGTCCCGATATAAACGCCATGTTAATTCTTAACTGGAACCGTGGGCTTACATTTTCTTCAATGAAGATCTAGTCCTTTCTTGTTGGATCTTTGTTTAATACGATCGAGTGAGCTTTAAGGATACTTAACCAAAGATTGTGAAAACTTGAAAGGCGGGTGATGACATTACTGTTGAGAGAGCGTGTGTGGAAGTGTAATGGCTGGCGCACGTTTGTGGACAATCAAGTGCCGGATCAATAAAGTCAATACTACCGATCACGTGACAGTCTGCATGACCACAGCGCAGCCCTGTTGTGATCTGACAGCATTTCTTATTAGGTCAAGGTTGAAGGCTTTATGACCAAGTCCCCGTCTTTCCCCCATCTCTCTTCGCTTATTTCTCGTTCAAACAAAAATATATCACAAAAAGTGTTGCATATGGACAGTCTACTTTTCTTCTTTTTTTCTTCTATTTTCTTCTTTTTTCTTCTTCTTGTGATTTTTATTCTCATCCTTCTCGTCTCACCATTGTCTGTCCCTTCTTTCTTCTTGTCTTTATCTTCTTCTTTGTTTGTTTCTATTCTCGCAGTGTTCAATTTAAAAATAAGACAGACACCTTCTGGCTAACGTTTATTGCAAGTTTTTTCAAACCATTTTTTCGTCATTATCATCATCATTTCCCTCTTCCTCCCTATAGATCATATTAGTCGCCTTATACGACATGCTTGATGGTGCAATAGTTCTTGTCTTTATTCGTCTCTTCAAAGACGCCGAGTACTACACGGGAGCAATAATTGTTTTTTATTTTTTATTGCACATTTGAAACCTAGTGAGATTTGAGTAGTCATTACAAGGTCAAGGTAGTCCCAAAACAGATACTGCTGCAGGGGAATGAAAGGTTAGAGACTTCACTATACTAGGTACAGCATTGAGAGGTGGGGGTGACCAGGTCCCTTTCTCACTGCCTTTTCCTTCCCTAACTCAAGAGCAGAATATCGTACCCTTTTACAGCTGGGTAGACTGAAGTGTGAAACTACCATGAGAGACCAGCGCTCTAACCACTCGGACGTTTATTAACAACGAATGTATTTCGTCTGTAGAACTGTGATAATTCTTGTCCTGTGCCATTGACAGCTCAGAAAATTTGAAATGAAATCTCGGTGTGATTACTTCTTCAAACATTTGGTAAAATATGCATTAAAAGGAAAAACTATAAATTAAGGAAACAGCCAATGAAATGCGATAAGTAGAACATTGTTTAACAAATGAAATGTCTGTGGACTCGGACAGAATAGATCCATGATTTGAATTTTACCGGTGACGGGTCTCTTCTATCCCATCTCTGAAACCAGATACAAAACAAAATAAGACAATTGGATAACAGGTCACAGCAACTTGGTCTGAAACTACACGGAGAAAAACAACTTAGCATCAACAACAAATTTTGAAAGAATTTTCGGAAGGGACAGCAAGAAATATTTCTTTATAAGCATGGTTTTGTTTTAGCACGCTTTTGTCAAAATGTAGCTAATAAATATAGATATTGTTTAATTTTGTAATTCAATGTGATACCATATATTTCTGATACCTAATCTAAAATAATTAGAGAACAGGGGCCCCACCGAAATGGGCTATGGGCGGCCCAATACTCATTCATATGTTTTATAGCACAATAGTCAAAGGAACAGTTTAAGGAAAGGGCGGTGTGGTATCTAGATAAGTAGGGAGGGTCAAAGGCTGTCCAATAGAAGAAACTGCCATACAGAGAGAACTATCTGAGACTCTCACTATACTATACACTTTTTTATGTGGTTCGGTGACGATTTTCCTTGCTCGCTGCCTTTGCCTTCTTTAAACTCAAGAGCAGAGTCAGGTACCCATTTAAAGCTGGGCAGACTGGAGCGAGGCTCAACCAGGTTTCAGTCAACAGAAGGTAAGATGAACTTTCGAGACATTGAGAAATATATGGAAATCAAAACAAATTAAGCCTTTCACAGAAGTAACAATTTTCAATTCAAACGTCAAGAAAGTTGCTGTGTATAACTGTGAAACAAACAACAACAGAAAGAACAACCAAGAACCTACATACTGTTATAAATGTGTGCTTGTCACAGAAGAACTAACATTGTGTGATAAGATCAACGTGAAACTGATGGAAAGATTCAGCCAAATAGCAGTGAAGTCAGAAGGGGGCCTAAGATGTCAGCTTTGGCTAGGACACACATTAAGGACACCGGCTTATAGCATTACAGTTCAGTTCTTGATCTGGAATCCACCAGGGTGAGAGAAATGAGGGGAAACCCAGAAACATATGGTGAAGACAAATGTAGACAGGCATAAAATGGTAGGAGAAGACACGAAAGGAACCTGACAGATGGCACAACACAACGACATTGTTATGATTAAAATTCATAACATGTATGTCGATATCAAAACGGGTCGACAATTCGTCATATTTGTTTATGACCGGTGACCCTTGGTTACAGGAAGTACGCCATGACTTTCGGGTCGAGTTGCAGACGCCTAGAGTAGCGGTCTGTTGAAGTTAGCGATCTGTCAAACGCTCTTCTCTGTGTGTTCTTCAAGGCAGGTGGACGTGTGTGTCTAGAGCTCCTAAGAATTATATTACTTCACTACAGATTCATACCATGTTCGACCACAGGATCATCCATACACCTCCGTGGATGATGCCAGTTTATGTATGACAGGAATTCTATTATTGTGAAGAACGTGAGTAAATAAAATATTCTGAAAACCTGTCAAGGACAGCGTTTTAGTGACAGACGATATGGAAACGTACTGAGGACTGCCTTACTATATTATGCCTATGTGTATGATGGCTTTACTAATGATACTTGAGGAGCATCGTGTTGCACATTAAAATATATGTTTAAACGTCCAACCTGGCTTTTGGCAGTATCATTTATGTTGGTGGAGATAGGGCTGTGTGCGGGGTCACTTACATACCACTAGATGGATATTTGCCTGAGTAGACTTCTTACTCATTTATTAAATAATATAAACTGCCCCGGAACAACGCCCGTAACAGACATTAACTGGCTAAATTTAGTTAAGAATTTCCCTGTGACAGCATTTTTAAAATGTACCATTATTTAATCTGTCACGTGTAGTTCCCCGGGGGTCTGTGAAGAGACAACGAAAGAATAGGACTACTGTACCCTTATATATATCGTACCTAATATGAAATTGTACGTGAGGCTTGCAACCGCATCATTTCAAACAAATTGCCACAGAAACCTACCGCTATGAGAGCATATGAATTCTTAGTGCCGGCTTGCTGCAGTGGGACCAGATCCATGCTACACAAGGAACTCTAGCGGAAGTGATGATGATGATGATTACTTAAGCTCAGCCAGATTCCTCGACCTCCATCTTCTGTTAAATTTGTTGAAATGGGAAACAACTATGGCAAACGACTCGTGAGGCTCCAAGTTCAACTTCCAAATCTAGCAGATGGTGAAACGTGAAAAATCCTGTCATGTGACAACAGCAGGACGTAGTGTACAGTTACGATCTCTCTCTCAGGCGAGGAATGTACTGTTGCTTGGGTTTCCTTATTTTGATTCCACCTTTAATGCACTGTTAATGGACGCTAGTACTGAGTTACATTCCTATCATCTGAAGGTAGAGACCACATTGCCAGACCACAAAGTCTTGTGTAATTGGACATGTGCCTCAATGTAACTGATGACGCCCAATTTATATTATGATTGAGTAATTGGCCGCCAACTGACGCGTGCACCATGAGGTGAGTGATGGTGCCCGTGGTCTGGTTTTGTGAAGTGTGCAGATGTGTTCAGTCAAACAATGATCATACAAAATAACAGGGCAATCCACATTAGGACGTCAGTAAACTCACGACGTATAAAGTCAATGATTCTTGTAACAGCCGATGACGTTTTTTTTCATTATTTATTGTGGACGCCACAGTGACAAAATGGTTACGCGAATATGTAGGCACATCAAACAGTCATTATCACAGCAACATTCAATACAGCAATGGACGGTAGACAGCATTACAATGATGAGTCAGATGCATGTTATATTTCATAGTGCTGTAAATGTAGTCAGGTGAAAAACTCCATCCTTTTCTATAACAGCCAGGAGATAACCAGATGTATGAGATCAGTTCACTCTCCTTAATCTGACTTCAGCAAGACAGGCACGTCTGCCGAAGTATAAATAATGTCCTCAAAAATATCCTCTAGATAACAAAGGTTTTCCAAACCTAGTTCATATAACAAAGTAGCAAGTAATGGTCCTTGGGACATGCATCAACCGATGCAGTACAATACAGCGACATGTGAGCTGGGAAAACATCTCGTGACGACGCCTTTCGAAGACAGGCTATGAATCAAAAATCGCTCACGACCAAAAATCGATAGAGTTAATGAAAAGTTAATTTACCTTGCCTTCAGGAAATACACAGAAATATTACGCCTCCCGGCATGTGGAAATACACTAGAGGTATTATCTCGAATAAACGAAATATCCATTAAGAGGACTTCACATTCCTGACAGAACAAAAAATAGCGGAGATCCCCTCTCAGCGAGGCATCTTTCTAGCTATTCAAAAATCGCTCACTGTCTGGTGGGCGGAAATCGATCGACCAAGAAGCAAGACCAGTCATGCGCAGTCCAGCGCAAAATGACCACAGCTCAGAACTTAAGACGCAAGGACCTTTACTACGAACCAGCGTAAGAATGATTACCTTAAAAGGATAACCCAACAGGTTGCCAACCGTTTTTCTGAGAAAACGGCCTAGCATAGCAAACTTAACTGCATTCAATACCAACGCGAGGAGACAACTGCTTATCGAGAAAAGTGACTATAAATTTCAAGCAGTTGTTGCCCTTGCGTTATAAAATATATATTGTAATAAAACGATGTTGCGAGAATTTCTCACGCAACATATCACCACCTCCTCCCGATAAAAAAAAAATGTGGAACATATTTTTTTTTTTTTTAAATATCAAAGAGCATGCGATAAGCGGCTCAAAACGCACGAATTATGCGCTGATAATTAATTAAATTGCCTAACATGAGGCTAAATATAGAGTGTCTGGTGAGGATATACCTCAACAGAAAAATAAATATGTCTCAAAAATATTCACATCGGGGAGGTGTCACCAACACACATCACGTTAGCATGTAAACACAATATACGTATGCAAGTTACCATAGACATCAATAAATAGCATAATCTAATATTGTGTTTAAAAATGGATGTACAAATCTGATAGGAAAATTTAAATAGTACATTATTTGACATGTAATGACATAAGTACATAGTAAAGTTAAACTACATGACGATCCAGGACATATCCTCTGGCATTCCGAGGGTAAGTACACAATCTAGAACTCGTCATGCTTGATAATAGTAAGGTAAGTCCTCAGCTCATCAATGACATTCTGAGAAAGTACAAGCAATATAATGCTAATTAATAACTAATATGCTTCATAAGGTACAATACATTATTAATAATTGTGGCTGTTTAGTAAACTAACGGCCCTTATATTAACCACTCAGTCTTCCTCTATCATCTTAAAAAACGAACAGAAGAAGATGATAACAAAGCACGATAGTGTGTACATATAAAGTGAGTACAGATGTGCTAATCTATTGTAGTAATATAGGTGTGTTATGACTCTGTAATATATGGAAATATAGGACAGAAGTATTAGTTGGAGTCATGTGGGCATCTAGACAAAATGTCAGCCATCACATTATCCGCACTACGGATAGCTCGTACCGTGAAGTGAAAAGGTTGAAGAGCTATAGCATATCGAGTGGATCTCGAACTCTTCAAATTCTTAGTCTGAATAGCTGTAAGAGCTTTCTGATCAGTCTCTAGAATGAAATGTGCGCCCAGGAGGAATCTTTGTAGTTTTAGAATTGACCAAACCATCGCTAACAACTCACGGTCTAAAACCGAGTAGTTCCTCTCTGCCGCATTTAGTTTTCTAGAAATGTACATAACAGGATGCAGAGTATTTGCATATTCTTGCATCAGTGCTGCTCCAATCCCAGTGGATGAAGCATCACTCCGAAGAACAAAAGTCCTATCAAGAGTAGGTAATCTTAAGATGGGAGGAGAAGAAAATATATTCTTGATTTGGTCTAGTGAAGATTGGCATTCTTCAGACCAACGGACCAGATTAGGCGAACCTTTCTTCAACAATGTTGAGAGAGGTGCCATGATCGAAGATAAATTTGGAATAAATCTCCCATAAAATTGAATTAAACCTAAGAGACTCCTAACTTGTTTCTTCGTTTTAGGAACAGAGATGTTCAGTATTTTGGAAGTATTGTGGTCTTCTGTCTTCAAGAGACCATGACCAACACGATGACCCAGGAAAGAGATTTCACCAAAACCAACAAAAGCTTTAGAAGGTTTTGCTGTCAAATTATTCTCACGTAGAGTGGACAGTAAGTCATATAACCCTAAATAGTGATCTTCCCAGGTATCACTGAAGAGACAGATGTCATCTAAGTATGCGATGACATTCGAACGATGTGACAGAATTCGACGCATCATGCGAACGAAAGTGGCAGGGGCGTTCATGAGACCAAAAGGCATAACATTCCATTGAAATAGACCCCTAGGTGTAGAAAAAGCAGTAAGAGGTTTGGCATGCTCTGCTAAAGGCACTTGCCAATAACCTTTAGACAAGTCAAGTTTAGTGAAGAATCTAGAATTAGAAAGTCTAATCAGTAGATCTTCTAACAAAGGCATCGGTTCAGCATCGAACTTTGTGACCTGATTCAATTTGCGATAATCAACGCAAATTCGTATGTTCTTATCCTTCTTCCGGACAATAACCATGGAAGAAGAATATGGTGAAGTCGATGGTTCAATTATATTTAATTGAATCATTTCATCCAATTCCTTTTCCACTTGCGACTGAAAGTGTATAGGGATAGGATAAGGCCTAACCCTAATTGGATTATTGTCGGTAAGAATTATGTCATGTTCTATGACATCTGTGTGTCCAGGAATGTCAGTGAGAACATCCTGAAATGTTTGTAACATCGACGAGACTTGTCGATGTTCGTCACCAGAAAGATTAGGAGAAACAGAAACGTTTTTCCAAGATTCCGTGGAATGTAATGGAACCACTGGAAGGGGAAGATTGACATCAGAGAAGGTAGATTCCTCATCCTGTATGACAGACAGGGATGAATAATGACCGTGAGGTGCAGGAGCATCATCCGTTGCCTGGAAAATAGGCAGCAAATAGTCCGGACGTTCGTGAAATTCCGAAAGCATGTTTATGTGGAAAGTTTTATGCTTTCCATCAATATCGACCACATAGTCAACATTGGAAATCCGAGAGACTATTGCATACGGACCTTTCCATGCAATAAGAAGTCTATTTTCCCTACTGGGGAGTAGGACGAATGCTTTGTCACCTGGACAAAGTTGTCGTAGACATCTATTCTTGTTAGCAAACTGCCTTGCCTTCTCTTTAGCAATTTCTGATGAAGCAGTTGCTAGCTTACATGCCTCAATGATCTTTTGTCTAAGAGCAATGACATACTCATATGAGGATTGAGTTTCATCGCTAATATCATCGGCAGTGATGAGATCGTGTAATAAAGACATAGGGCCGCGCGGACGCGCGCCAAAGACAAGTTCGAAGGGAGAAAATCCTGTGTGTTCATTAGGGACTTCTCTATAGGCAAAGAGAGCCGCGGGTAAAACCCTGTCCCAATCTTGAGGATGATCTTCAGTTATCTTACCAAGCAAAGTCTTGAGCGTTCTATTCAGACGCTCAACTAACCCATTAGACATAGGATGGTAGATACTACTGAGAGATCGTTCAATATGTAAGGTAGACATTACCTGTGACATAGTGTCAGATATGAGTTGAGTGCCATGGTCTGACAATATTTCTCTGGGGAACCCCAAGCGAGAAAATATCAACCAAAGAGCATCTGCGATATCTGTAGTAGATATGCTCTTAAGAGGGATAGCCTCTGGCCAACGTGTGCACATATCGACACATGTAAGGATGAACTGATGTCCTCTGGCCGACTTGACCTTAAAAGGGCCAATAATATCTATGGCCATTTTCTGAAACGGCCGAATAGGAATGTCAGCAGCCTGGATAGGCGCAGCATGTCGTGGTCCTCTAGATTTGACCTCCTGACATACCTTGCATGATCGGCAGTAAATACGAATGTCCTTGTTGACAAAAGGCCAAAAGAAAGCCGCAAGGACTCTCGACTTCGTACGGGCAAAACCCATATGTCCAGCACATTGCGAGTCATGAGCATGTTGCAATATGTGCACTCTCATGCTCTTGGGAACAAGAATTTGCGAATGTGCCGACGTAGTCGAATCTTGTACCATACGTACAAGTACGCCGTTTCTCATTGCAATCCAAGATTTTCTATTTGTATCCTGATTCGGATCACCTTTCTTCGCAAGAATGAAGAATTTTTTTAAAGAAGGATCTTCTTCTTGCAATTTTATGAAAGAGTCACGAGTGATTACTAAGTGACTATCTTGGCTATCAGCTTCATTATCACTATTCAGTGAAGTTTCGGGTGTTTGTAGAGCTTGTGCTCTTGTAACTACTGCATTTGTAGCTTGCATGTTATTATCTTCCCAAGCAGCAATCTGCTGTGGGGTACACTCCCTAACTCCGTGAATACGACCAATAATAAGGTCCGCAATAGGATTAGGTAAGAGACAAGCATGCACATCTCCAGTAAAGAAAGGAGTGGCAATGCGAATTACAGCAGTAGGATATTTTTCTAGAGTGCCGCCAAATGTGACACATTTAATAACCTTTTCTGTAGCACAAGATGGATCTACAAGCGATTGTCTAACACCAATAGTGGTGCATCCGGAATCGAAAAGTAGTGAGACCGGAGTATCATTAACAAGACCCTTATGTAGGATTAAAGAACCCCTCCCGTCATGCGCAACAGCAGCCGGAAGAGCGGGAAGTGGGTGACCACAACTCAAAGTAGTTATGGTACCCGGTTCGAATAAAGTACTGCATTGGGGGCATTTGTTTGCTCTCTCAAAGTCAAAAGCAGAACCAGTGACAGCGTCAAAGTTTTTATTATCAACAACATGATTACAGGCTCCCTCAGTTTCCTGTTGTACAGAATTAGCCTGCTGATATCTCTTTTTTTTGTGTTGAGACCTACCGCGACTATTATTACCTCTGAAGTTATCAGAGTTATTATTATCTCTGAAGTTATTGTTGTC
>JAMPIV010022476.1:232500-257431 GCA_024509875.1 Oreohelix idahoensis | reverse complement strand
AAATATGAGGTGTTCAGAACATACACCAAAACAGATCGCTCAGGTGGCAGATTTAAACCGCACCATTGTACGGGAAATAGTCCCCCCATGGTTAAATCCTATTTGATTGAATCGACAGTAAATTTATTGGCAACCAATCGATAGTCGGCTACAAATTATTATCTTTTTGTTTGTAAGGGAGACGGAAGGAAAGGTTACTTTTTTTCATACGCTTTGTGTAAACATGGCGCGATTTGTTAGACCCGCCAAATAATTAGGCAATGAAAGAGCGTTAGTTCAGTACCACATGTTTCAAAAATAATACTTTACTTAAAGAACCCAGTGGCGTTGACGCGCCAGTGCATTTTTTTCTAAATTAAAGACTGGGTCATCGGCAGATCGAAATTGTGCTCTAATTCATTGCCAGTCAACGTAACTGAGTTATGTATTATTCCATGAATTGTGGTAAGCTTGAAATATCTTGATATCTCTTTTAAATGAAAATTGAATGTAAATTGATAATTTTAATGTCTGTAGTATATGTGTGTGGTTCAGTAGCGAAACATGAGGGTAAAGCCAATATATAGTGCTCCAACCTGAACAGAAGGTGTCGGAGGAAAGTAAAACTACATGGAATTGCCAAACAGTACACTGACACCTATCTTATTGACTAGAAAGAAATAATGCTGGAATTGCAGAGGCGTAGTAACCATTAGGGAGGAGGATACTGGTGAAAATTGTTTCAGATGAAGATAGCAGTTGGCCTACCGCTCTGAACTCAGTGTTTGTTATGTATTGTGTTCCAGAGTCTGGAAATTTTATTATAAATTAGTTCTGAAATAGGAGGTACAACCTTCTTGTTTCAGGACCTGTGGTCCTAAAAGTTATTGAGCAGCACCTGGTCATTGAGCTTTGCTGAACCTAGAGGGCTGACTGACAGAATACTCCTGGGTTCCAGATAGTGACCAGTGAGGTGTCTCCAGAACACAGGGAGGCTATCGAGCAGAGGAGTCCGGGCCGGTTTCCTGCCGCCATCACTCGAAAGTTAAGCGTCTGTGGCCCAGAGGAGCTCAACCCCCCATTATGCCCCCCCTCAAAACTCTGACTATTATAATTAAAACAGAGGAAATAATACAGTGTTTAAATTGATAGGATACTTGTGAAACTTTTCCCCATACTATTTCCAAGATAAACAAAACACACTTGAAGTCATGATGACAAATAACAAACATAGCTTGAAAAAAAAACAGTATTACCTCAATATTACTACTACACATACACTGACACACATAGGATAATATTAATAAAATATGTCACTACAAGGTTCATATTGATAAATTCTGTACATATAAATTGTAATTACAATTGATTGTGATTCCTGGTTCACTTTGTAGTTGAATCAGGACATATATATTAGTGACAGTAATTAATACATATTTATATTTGAAACTTTACCAGTGCCTCATTTAAGATAGTCTTATAGAGTGTTAAATGTGTGTGAGTGTCACAGTGTTGTCAAGTGTGGTGGAATAAATTAAATTGTTTATCTGTCTGTTGTTGTTGTGACTTACACTTCATCATATACTGATAAGGTCTCTTTCTGGGAAAACAGACGTCATCATCAGTTGAGAAACTCTTTTAATACAAGACCCTTGATCTGAGCAAGAGACATGCTGAAAAATCTGAAGCTCACTTGAACATCACCAGAGTTAAATACTGTGTTGTTGTGTTGCTCGTGGTTTGAGTATGGAATGTCAACTTGACCTACGCAGTGGTGTGTAGACCGCATAAGAATTGAGTGTATAATATTGCGGAATGATAAGAAGAGTTCGTGGTGTTGAAACCAAATGTTTTCTTTTCTCACCACTCATGTTGGCTGGAAGTCATCGACACCAACGACTGTTGGTTACCTTTAACCACCAAAGTTTTTTTTTAATTGGACGTACACACTCGAACAGCACAGATAGTGACAAATCACAGGTTGGCATTAAAATTACATCATGGGTACAGTGGATAAATGGTCCTTGGCAATGTTACCATGGGGGCACTCATGTAGAATAAAAGTATAATGGAACTGTCAGTAGCCAAGCAACCTCAGTATTGCCCATATATATATTTATATCATCTGAGTTTACTGACAAAAACACGTCAGATTTATAAACAATAACCAAGAATGGCCTTTCTAGACCTAACCTCGTCTAGCGAAAGAGATTCCTTAACATAATGTCCAGCACAGATTTTTCCATAATAATTCAAATTGAACCCGCTAGCCAATGGGTTTTGTCATGTGTAGCAGTGATCTCTGGAGTAATCAAGCGATAAATAACGGGCCCAATCCCTTTTCTCTTTTCTTGAAAGTCACTAAATGTTTTGGTTTACAAGATGGGCTCTCTCTCGTGAGCTGTCACTCACGTTTTGGATACAGATAATGAATCTGTTCCCCCTTAAAGTTAGTCATTTCATTAAATGTTTCATTGCTCTGTAGATTCTATCTGATACAATTGATGCATTCTACAGGATATAGTGCTGCTAGGAATCAGAGTCGTTTTTTCCTTCTTGTTAAATGCATCCTCTCAGATGTACAAATCATACCTATCGAAAAACGGTGGCTTCGTTACGAGAGTTCAAAAGAGTATCTTTTATTACCTGCGTATCAGAAATATGATTTTCTGCCATTCCTTGGCAATAAGAATAAACACATGGGGTAAAGCATTACACGATAGGTCTAGACGACTATCAAACTTTCCCCATAAATATTAGAGATCACTTTTTTTCCCGGCGACAAGCCGACATAGAAAAAACACAGCCCCCATCATCAGGGCGAAGCCAAAACACACCTCTCTAGCGACACATCCTCCGAACAGCCCTTTGACCTTTCTATGCACAAAAAGAACATATAGTTCGACTTAGATATGTAAAGATATACAGATATAAGACAGACTCGTCCTACTCAGACAAACAATACACATAAATTCAGGCCATAGATATTCTGAAGCAAGAACAATCTATTACTACCCAAACAAAGAATAAATCGCAGTAAAACTGGATTCATCCGCGGAGTTCGATCGAAAGAGACGACACAACTTTCAAGGGAAGTAACTCAATAATGACTTTTCCTTAAGCACTAAAAAGTATCTATTTTGTTTACAAAATATTTGCGAACATAACAAGTATACCAATGTATAATATTGTAAGATATCAAAGACTGCACGTAACATATACATACCCTAGACATTTAACGTAGTCATCACAATATTCCAGAATAATTCTGACTGAGGTATAATGTGGTAGCAAGTAAGGTTATCTGCAAAACACTACACCTATTAGATACATATACCTTCACAGCTGATCTCAGTCAGTACACTAAATCCCCTATAAATATTTATAACATCCCACTTTACCACACTCTGTTGGGATGAAGTCTGAATCATAACTTGGCATCATTCAAAATTTATCACAGTACAAACCCCGTCGATGTAACTGGCCAATGAAAAGCCAGCTAGGTATATATAGTATCGGAAGGTACGCTAGACATTGAGGGAACGAAAGTGTAGATGTGGATGATATTTCATAAGTCAGTGTGCAACTAAACACGAAATACCGAGATAAATGACCCAATTCGATAATAGGGATCATTAGCTTTAGGCAGATAGCAATAGATTCACTGGATGTGTTGTAGAGCCGAAGTTATTATGAATAGAAGACAATGGAACATAAACCATATTGTATTTTTCTCTGTCTCGGCTGCTCCAGTGAATAGTCGGATAAACTATAGGAGAAAGTGGATATGCATAATGATAGAGTTCATTTATATGAGTACAATAAGCCTTAGATGGAGGAAATCGGTGCAGAAATACAGATTCCATAATTATTTTCGATTTACTATCTAAGCACATCTTGCCTCGCCTACACGATTTTGGATACATGCAAACGTCCCTTGGTCCAGTTGTCACCTCGTACATCCGCAAAGCCATTATAAAAGGGAGAGAACGTATGATACAGACACACTCGCCGCATAATTCAAACTACAGAAACAGAGCACAAGCAATTATATCACCTCCGTTGCCTTCCGCAGAAGTGTGAGCAGACTGTGTAACCATTAAAAGCCTGTCTGTGATTGAGGGTAAGCGAGATGTTAATTAAATATGTATATGTAAATATATTATCAATGTGTTTAAAGAAATATTGGCATGTGTAGAATCATTGTGCTTTTTCTGAAGGAAAGCTGGAACAGGACCCAATGGGCATGGACAGCTAGTACTGCCATCTGTTTACACGGACACGGTTATGGAACTAGCACATGTTGTATCAGACGGTTGACAGGAAAAACGGTGCTACTTGTCAAAGGACAGCAGTGCACTATTATTGGCCAGGCATCACTGAAGACATAACTCGGTATGTGACTGCCTGTGCACAATGTAGCAAGGTAAACCAAACACGGTGGGAAAACTAACATGACCTAGGGAAGCATTGGGGCTGACGTAGGCCTGAAAATGAAAATAAAAAGGAAGATATCGTGGATAGGAGAACACCATCTCACAAAAGGTACATCCGAAAACTAGTCACCATGTCGACTCTCCGTAATGCACAGGGAGGGGATACAACACATCCCATACCGACAAGATTTTGTTCGGAACATCATGAACTGGATAAAAATAGAAGTGTGGTTAGTCAGCGGGGAATCCCCAGAAAAATAGGTAGTGGAAGATTGGGCTGTACGAGCCATTTGACTGATGCACAGCCAACTTCATTATTTTGCCGTTTAAATTATCATTGGAAATGGCTCCGGCAACGTTATTAGTTGGCCGGCCCATACACGGTCCATTGGAAGTATTGATGCGGACATGGACTGAAATAATATAGCAACTTTAAGTGATTTGATTTCTTGCTTGAAGAAAATATCATTTTTCATTCTTAATACATCTCTGGATCTCAGAATGTGGGGCATATTTTTTAGTAGGCACCTGCTTGATTGCTCCCAGGAGAGAAAGAAGGAACAATAGATTCCTATTGGATGATTGCCTCGTTAGTGATCTCAGAGTTGAAGCTCAAACAGATAGTTTACGCTTTAGAATTGCGGAGCTATCTGTGATGAAGTCTGAATCATATCTCAGCATCATTCAAAATTTATCATCGTACAAACCCCGTGTATGTAACTGACCAATGAAAAGCCAGCTAGGTATATATAGTGTCGGAAGGTACGCTAGAAATGAAGGAAACAAAAGTGTAGATGTCGATGATTTTTCGGAAGACAGTGTGCAACTAATCATGGAATACCTAGATAAAGAAGGACCCAATTCGATAATAGGGATCACTAGCTTTAGGCAGATAGCAATAGATTCACTGGATGTTGTAGAGCTGAAGTTATTATGAATAGAAGACAATGGAACATGAACCATGTTGTGTTATTCCGTCTCGGCTGCTCCAGTGAATAGTCGGATAAACTATAGAAGAAAGCGAATAAGCATAATGATAGAACTCATTTATATGAGTAAAATAAGCCTTAGATGGAGGAAATCGGTGCAGAAATAAGGATTCCATAATTATTTTAGATTTACTGTCTAAGCACATCTTGCCTCGCCTACACGATTTTGGATGCATGCAAACGTCCCTTGGTCTAGTTATCACCTCGTACATCCCAAAGGCCATTATAAAAGGGGAAAGAACGTATGACACAGATACACTCGCCGCCTAATTCAAACTAGAGACAGAGAGCACAAGCAGTTATATCACTTCTGTTGCTATCTGCAGAAGTGTGAGCAGACTGTGTAACCACTAAAAGCCTGTCTGTGATTGTGGGTAAATATATTATCAATGTGCGTTTAAAGAAATATTGGCATGTATAAAATCATTGTGCTATTTCTGGAGGAAAACACGAAGTGTATAGGTTTAGTTTAATTGTGTACTAATTAAGTAGAACGAATGGATTGAGCAAGTTGGTTGTGGAAAGCGTTTAAAGATATTATGCTTGCTGGAAAGGACTATCCACACTGGAGAAGGAATGACTATGACAGATTAGTTTTCTGTATTATTTGATGTATTACACAATGATTACACTGGAAAACAGCAATAATTTATCCGAGACAAAAGTAACTAACTATACTGTTCAAAAAAAGAAACGCATAGCTACTGAAGGCACACACATAGCAATAATTTTGACATTCAATAACTTTTTTAATTTAATGAGTTAATTGTTCAAATTGCACACAAGAATACCTTAGGAATCAACCGATCTCTGGGTCACGAGAGTTTTTTGGCGTACGGGCTTTCCCATTAGTATGGTGTGTGGCCTCCTCTTGCATCAATCTGCAACTGGCATCTCCTGGGCATGGATGCGATCAGACGTCTGATGTGATCCAGTGGGATGTCTTCCCACTCTTCCTGGAGCGCCTGGAACAGATCACGACAATTGGCTGGAGCAACGTCTCGGCGACAAACACGTCTATGCATTTCATCCCACAGGTGCTCAATTGGACTCATGTCTGGAGTCAGAGATGGCCAGGGAAGGGTGAGAATATTGTTGGCAGTCAGGAACTGCGTGATCAACCGTGCACAATGGGGTCTGGCGTTGTCCTGTTGAAACACAGACCTTTGGGCAGCCAAAAGTGGAAGGACATGGGGTCGAAGAATTTCATTGACGTATCGTTCCGCATTCAAGCCTCCTTCAATGTGCACCAGTTGACTTCTTCCGTTGTAACTGATCATTCCGCACACCATTGCACCTCCACCACCGTGCGGCGGAGCTTCATCAACGCAATTTTGGGCAAAACGTTCATTTCGCCTACGGTAGACCCTACGCCGTCTATCACGACGCTGCAAGAAAAAGAAAGATTCGTCACTAAACCAGACACGTCTCCATTGATTGTCAGCTGCCCAGGGACGATGCTGGTTGGCCCAAGGAAGTCGATTTTGGCAATGGCGGCGCGTAAGGACAGGTCCTCGGTGAGGTCGTTGTGCCCAAAGTTCAGCGTCATGCAGTCTATTCCGGACAGTTTGATCAGACACATGACGTCCTGCAGGCAATGACTGGGCAGTTGAGGAAGCTGTTGTAAACCTGTCTCTGAGGTGACGAAGCCGAATAAAGCGATCCTCCGCTGCTGTTGTCACTCTGGTCGTCCACTGTGATGCCGGTCTTCAACTGAGCCAGTGGCTTGGAACCGGTGCCAAAGTCGACTGATGGTACTCTGATGTACGTTTAGATGCCTGGCAACCTGACTTTGATTTTCGCCTGCATGCAGTCGGCCAATAGCAATGTTCCTTAAATTTATCGATAGAGACGCCATAAATGTCTGCTTGAAAATGAACTGAATAATTTTTGTGTAGCGTTATCCTTTTATAGGGTTTCAGTTGCGTAGTTAGTGAATAGTGTTCACCCCAAATTTTGTAGCTTTCACGTGTGCGCAACATGAGCTGTGGTCAAAAATTGCGTCATAAACACTATTGACCACTGCGTTGTAAAGATTACAAAAACGAACGCAATTCAGGTCAACACGTGCATTTGACACTGTAAAGAACATTTGAGGCTGGTTTTTATATACCCTAGCACCAAATTTTACTTACAAACACATACAAACGCGCCCTCGCATAGCTGTGCGTTTCTTGTTTTGAACAGTATAATTTGGACATGCTGATCTTACTTATTTACTCAGTCGTTCCCCTTCTACCGTGAGGTGTAGAGGTTTGGAAGAGAGAGCGCCAGACTATCCTATCAGCTGTCTTCTTCCTGGCCTGGTTCCATTCTAGTCCTCGGTCCTTCAAAGAGTGTCTAATGTTGTCCTCCCAGCAGACTCTGGGTCGTCCTGGGGGTCTGGATCCCTGGCTCTTTGTTTTCCATGCTTGTCGTGGTAGCCGATCTTCTCCCATTATGCAGACATGGCCAAACCATCTTTGTTGGGATTGTTCTACTTGGGTCTGCAGGGGTTGAGATTTTAGGCCTTGACGTATCGTCTGGTTGCGGACCATGTCGCTTCTTCTTACTTCAACCACCTTCCTCAGATACCTCATTTCTGAGGTTTGGATCTATATGTCAAGACTGGGACATAGGTGGAGCGGTATACAGCCATCTTCGTTTTCTTACCAACCTCTCTCTTGCTGAGGAATCCTCGATTTATGGCCTGAAAAAGTCTCCCGGCTGCTGCTTTTCGAGTAGCCAACTCTTCTCTGAAGCCTCCCTTTGAGTCTATAATAGCTGCAAGATATTTAACGTGGTCGACCTGCTCCAGGACCCGTTCTCACAGCTTAATCTGATGTACTCTTTCTTCTCGTGATATCACCATGGATTTTGTTTTAGAGCTGCTTATGACCATCCCTCTCTTCCCCAGCTCTTCCTCCCAGATTTGCAGGTTGGATTGGAGATGTGCCTGTGATTTAGCAATCAGGGCAACATCATCAGCAAATGCCAACTCTAAAATACAGACCTTGCTCATCTTCCAGTACCCCACTGAATACTTTCTTGTTCTCTCCTTACATGCCTTGATGACATCGTCCATGAGGAGTATGAAAAGATAAGGTGGCATGATATCACCTTGTCTTACACCAGTGGTGGTCCTGAACTCTTCTGACTTATGGTTTGCTGTCCTCATATAATTTCTGCAAGACTTGTAGAAGCTCTGTATAGCATGAATCAGAAGTGCTGGAATGTTCTTCCTTGCCAAACAGTCCCAAAGTTTGCTCTAAGGGACCCCGTCAAACGTCTTTTCCAGATCTATGAAACAAAGATGGATCTCACTCTTATATTCAAGGGCCTTTTCACTCAGCTGTCTGAGTGTGAAGATTAGGTCTTGAGTACTTCGGTTAGCTCGGAATCCGCACTGGACCTCATCCAATTGTGGCTCAGCTAGGCGTCGGAGTCTCTGCTCTAGGATTCTAGAGTAGATTTTACCAGGGACACTGAGAAGGGATATGCTTCTATGGTTTCCACATTGTCGATTTTCACCCTTTTTGAAAACTGGTGTTATGGTGGCAATCTCCCAATCCTTTGCTATGGTCTTGTTGCACCACGCTGCCTGTATGACCCTTAAGAGTAATAGGTCGCCATATGCTACCATGTACTTTACCATTTCTGGTGTTATACCATTATGCCCTGGTGCTTTGCCCATCTAGATTTTCTCCAGTGCTGCATTCAGCTTTTCCGTCTTTATGTCATCTTCATCACCATTGGTTTCCTTTTCTGTGCTAGTGGTTATCATTTCTGATGCTGATCACGAATATGAACTTCGAAATCGGGAATTAGCTCTAGTTTTTAAGATCCTGGGGGAAGAGGGGAAGGGAGGATAGGGGTTCAGTAGGCTGGTGGCTTCACCTTCCCGACGCAAATGACCCAGTCATTCTCTTTTCTATAGCCCTGGCGCGTGATTCCCCACAAGAATGATAGCGTTGAGCGCCAATTGGATGTCGCAATCTGTAGCAATCATTGCAACCACATTTCCTCCGTGTAATCATTTGTGTTGTGGATTATGTGAGTGCAGACGTGTCGTTCAAGATTCCTCGTGAATGTGTGAACCATGGGGATTATCTTTGCTATATTTGCTGACAAATAACTTTGCTATCACAAAGGCGACCCATTATACCGATGATAAAGAAAGCTTACAGCATTTATTTTGGTTGTGAGATCGGTGACCAGGACCGGTATTGGGGCCCACACATAAGTTGTCAATCATGGGCAACGAATCAGCGCTGCTGGTTGAACCGAAAAGGACGATCAATGCGTTTTGCAGTTCCAATGGTGTGGGGGGAACCGACAAACCATCTTAATGATTGTTAGATTAGCATGACTCCTCCAACTGGACATGGTATTTTTAAGAAGAAAAAGCGGCCTGTAACTTATCCGAATACTGCCTCTGCTATCCTCACGGGGAAGGACTTCCTGTTCTGGACCCACCAGAATCGTATACTCTGGATGATGAAGAATATAATAAGGCCAGTAGACATCCGTCACTTGTGAAAGCATCTACATCCAGAGAACCTGATTTCGTGCCTAATGAAGAGTCTGCATAGCCACATAAAATTACCCAGAGTGAATTGAATGATCCAGTAAGAGGTCTGGAATTGCAAAAAAAACAGCAGAGCTGATGGGGTCCAGACTGCAGCAATGGTATATTCTAGAAGAGAATGTGCATGTCTCTTTTTTTCGTGCTCGGCAAAAAGATCTGCTTCCATATTTCAAAATGACAGATAACCTCATTGCTTGTGTTGGTATAGTGGGTCTGATGGCAGCATTACACATCAACTAAAAAGACGACCATTGGAGGCTGCTCAATGATTCGTCGAAGCTTAAAAGCTGTGCTGCTCCATAATGGTAACGTTTTACAATCTGTTCCACTCGGGTATGCAGTCCACATGAAACAAACGCACAACAACATGAAACAACTGTTACACACCTTCAACTATGATAAGTTAAAGTGGCAGATTTGTGGTGATCTGAAGGTCATTGCCATCTTGATGGGGCTACAGCAGGGTTACACTAAGTTTTGCTGTTTCTTCTTAACGAACCACTTGTACCTTGTAGAATCCCACAAGATCTTTCTCCCTTCTCTCCACATCAAACTAGGACTAATGACGATTTTTGTAAAGGCCATGGATTGAAATGGGGCAGGATTTTTATACCTTCGTGGTAAATTTCCAAGATTTAGTGATGCCAAAATCAAGGAAGGTGTATTTGTCGGTCCACAGATATGTCAGCTTTTCCGAGGTCAGCGTTTTGATGATATCCTCACAGGTGGTGAAAAGTTAGCTTGGAATGCTTTCCAGCAAGTGAACACAAACTTTCTAGGAAACAATAAGGCTGACAATTACCAGGAGCTTGTAGAAACCCTCTTGCAGCCATACGAGAGACAAGGGTGCAACATGTCTTTGAAATTACACTTTTTACACTCTCATCTGGATTTCTTCCCTGCTAACTGCGGTGCTGTTAGTGACGAGCATGGGGAATGATTTCATCAGGACATTACTACCCTCGAAAAAAAGGTACCAAAGGAAATGGAATGCAGCAATGCTAGCAGACTATTGTTGGAAACTTGTGAGAGATGCTCCAGAAACTCATTACAAGCGACAGGCAAAAAGGCGTTGCTGTGAATCATTTCCGCTATGAGCATTATTATCATATAGTATGTATATGCAAATATGTAAAACTGTTTTATAGATATTTTAAAAACTAGAGCTAATCTGGTGTTTTAACGGACATTTTCATACTCAGCAGCCCAAACAACATAAAGGTAACTTGGGTTAATCTCAGATACACACACAAAGTCAATTTTTGTTGTCCAGTGTTACCATAAGGCCTATATGATTTTATTGAAGCAAATCGTGGACAAAACTGTAATTAGTGAAATACTGAACTATTGTGCTAGAACTTGAACGAATTGTGTTATTCCTGACTTACTATGTCTCTTGTGATTAAACTCAGCTTGTCTGAACTGTCTCATATTGCCTCCTGACTGGCTAAGGAAACAATGAGCGATACTACGTAGGTTGAAAGATGAAAGGAAACTCTATACAACAGGAGGCAAATTGATTATCAGAAGCAGTCCCCCCGTCGAACAAGTGTGTCGGCCCTGTATACTCCTTTGTAGCAGTTTAAACTCCACTATTCCGTCAGCCGGTGGCAATTCTGAAAGTACCAATTTATTCAAAGTAAAGCCAAATTATTACGACTAGGGACAGACACTGACACACCTCGCGAAGCCGACAAGGCGCAAAGCCACTGCGCTCTAGCAACTGAAATTCTGCGCTCGACATCTCATATAATACAGCGGGTGTTCCTTGCGAGCCACAGTCCTTTCACCAATACAATTAAAAAACTGAGTGTATTGCGGATTTAGAACAATTCCCGATGTTTCCTGTACCGCAGGTGGGGCTAGAGTTTACTGCCCCGAGTTCCATAGCCCATTGCGGTTGCTCCACAGCAAGCATGATGCCTTTTCCGCAGTTTCACTAAGCCTCTTCAGTGCCCTTGTTCTCGCCTGTCCCCTCAGCCCTAACAGTTTCAATAAATCATACACTGATGCAGCCACGAGACCTCTTGCACCCACCTCAACAGCCATGACCCATGCAGTAAGCCCATTGTGTCTCAGATCAGCGGCCAGATCACTATACTTTGCCGTATTGAACGAATGTTGCTCATCCAATCTGGATTCAAATGGCACGGTCAGTTCAATCAATATAACCTGATGCGATGATGAAGAATGCAGCTATATATCTGGCCGTCTTCGACATTTTATGATACTCTCTGGATATGCCCCTCGTCCAGGTAGGTCTACCGCCATCTCCCAGTCATTTGCACAGTCAAGCAGAGATGGTGACGTATTCGGTGTGGGGGTGTGCTGACTTCCCTGCTCTCAGAAAGTATGTATTTGCGGTGCTCGGCCTGACTCTGCCATTTGCCTTCATCCTTTCCAGGTCTATTGTCGCAGCCAGCTCACTTAGCACTTTGTGAATCGCCCTTGTCCCAATGACACCTTGCAAGCTGAGAGAGCTTGTTCAAGTGTCTGCCTCTCATGGCACAAGGGGCACTGCTCATCATCCGACTTTCCTCATCTCACAAGATTTGTGGCCGACGGCAAGAGGCCATATATTGATCTTACTACGAAGCTGAGCCTAAGAGGTGCCTTATGCCATATATCATTCCATGTCAAGGACCTTTGCAGGGCTCCTTCCCATGTAGTCCATTGGCATTGTTGGGCCTGCTGCACTGTTTTTTTTTTGCAACCTCTTTTCATTCTCAGCTCCTCGTATCTCCTGAACTACCATGTCTCTGCACTCCCTGCTTGACGCCTTGGACCTCCAGTGGATGTCTCCATGACCAAATCCCCGTCTTTTCGTTTGTGTGTATCCAATTACCTCCTTCAGTTTGAGCGACTATTGGGCAGCATCAACAGCTTCTTCCATTTTTCACTTCCTTCCCGTTTTCGGTGTGGGCTGAAATGGACTTAACCACGTCATCTGGTGACTCGCGTAGCATCATTGTAAGCCTTGCCTTTCCAACTTTGTATTCTTCAACAACTGACTTGAAAGGAAGCAGAAGTTTCGACTTTTAGCAGTAAAGTGCTACACCTGACAGGCCTGGTGGTACCCCTAGCCATTTCCTCATGTACTTGTTGACCTTCTGCTCTATAACTTCCACTATACTTGTGCTTATTTCAGAAATAAGCAGTGGCCACAGTAACTTAGGTATCAACATGAATTGGAGGCACCTCAGTTTGAATATTCCTAGGAGTCTGATTTGGTCTATGATCTGTAGCCCTCTGTCTGTTAAATGACAATAGGAATTCCTTGGTTGGAAACCATGAATCTGACCTCTGCTATCTTCCCTTTCCTGACTGATAGGCTTCTCACTTCTTGGGTTTGAAGCTCATTCTGCACCAGTTGACTAGTTTATCCAGGTGTGCTAACATCCCCCGGGCCTGATGTTCATCTGACGTCAGAATTGTTGTGTCATCCATGAATGCTTTGAGCGGTGGCATGTGACACATTCCACTGAGCTTTGGACCTATAGCCATTCCTTCAGCTGCATTGAGGATTACCTGCATAGCCATCACGAATAGTATCGTAGAGATGGTACATCCTATCGCAATTAGAACTTCAGGGCCAATCCACTTCGCTGTGTACTCTCTGGTTAAAAATCTGACAGCAAACCCTGCGAAATACAGCTTCAGCATTGCAGCAATCTCTTGTGAAACATGATACATTTATAGGGCAAGCCACAACATATGGTGTAGAACGGATCAATAAGCATTTGCTAGATCCAACCAGGTTACATGTAAGTTTGTTCTGTCAGACTTTGCCTTTTGAATTGCTTCCTGGATCATTGTGGCATGCTCTAGACATCATGGGATACTTCCTTTCTTAATATTAGTATCAATGTACCAATTTTCCAGGAGGTATGTAGTGAGCCTTTTTGCCATCACTGAGAAGAATATCTTCCCTTCCACATTAAGTAGTGAGATTGGCCTGAACTGACTGATGTCTGTGGAATTTTGTTCCTTCGGGATGTAGACTCCGTTCGCCTTTCTCCATTCCTTGTTTACAAGCTGGGTTTTCCGCGCATTCTTCAGTAAACGGAGCAGTTGTTTGAGCACCTCATGGCATCTCTTATACACAACATATGGAACACCATTAGGACCTGAAGCTGACTTGCACCGAGCTTTCTGGACAATGATTTCTACCTCTTGCATCATTGGGGGCTTGGTGTTAAATTCAGCTCCTTGCTTGCTAGGCCATTTAAGGCCTGACTGTTGAGGATTGTTTCATGTTTACAGGCATTTGGATTTGACGTCGATCCGAATGGCTGTATCATGGAACACCTCAAACGAATAGAGATATAGACATATAGCTCCGCGACCGATGTCGATGATTGTTGCATGTGTGCAGGCATTTGAGTTTGATCGACTCGAATTGCTGCACCATGGAACATCGCAATTGAATATATATTAACGACATAAGATGCATATCTCTATGCATGACGCGTATGTCTTAGTAACGTCATTCGACTTGTGGGTTTTGACCCTAACGGCAGTGTGTTTCAGAAGTGTGGCATCGCCACTATGATATGTGTGGTATAACCACTTCAAAATGTGTTGGCATTGTCCACTTAAGGTATGTGTGTGGCTGGGAAGCCAATTGAGCAGTGTATTTCGTGGATCAAACGTAAGTCGCCTCGTTACTAACGCAGTTTGTATATTTATGGCAGATTAGAATGGCGTGGTATGCCAAAGGAACATTGTATTATTAGCAACCGTAGTAAGACTAGTACAAATGAATATTATATAGCTAGCGGCAGACGTAAGCCTAGTGTAACTGGATATTAGACGACTAGCAGTAGACGTAAGCCTAGCGTAAGAAGTATATTGCAAAACTAGCAGGATAAGTAAGTCTAGTGCAAAAGGCTATTGTTAAACTAGCGACGGGAGTAAGTCTAGTTAGCCTCTGAATTTATGCCAAAAGACATTGGCCGGTAAAAGGAACTGACCGCTAACCAGTAGTCTAGATAGACATTAATGAACATGTGCTTTTAATGAAAGAACAAGGACTCTTGCAATACGTACATGAATGTGATGTGAACTATGTCTCCATGTAGTTGTGTCCGCTCATGGAATGATATTATTAATTAAAATGTTTTGAGTCGTCGAATCCTGGTCTTATCAACTGACGTATTTTGAGTTGAGTCAAATACTGTTTATATTCAACTATAATGACCAGTGACACCTAATGCCTGAACACGCTGCATCTCACACTGCTAATATTATTAATAAGACAAGAGACTAATACAGGTCAGTCAACATTCATATCTTTAATATGAAACATGTTCACCTATCAATGCATCACACGGGTTAATACAGACAATATCGATACCAACGAAGAGTATTACGGAATCCTATAAAAGTGATATAAGAACCCAAAGGACTTTGACTCTAGGAACAGAATACGCATCCAACATCTTGGTCATCCTCAATAACTAGGAGTCAGCCCTTAACATACTGGAGTCAGTCCTCAACATACTGGTGTCAGAAGCGTCTATATTTCGTGAATACTAAGACCCCCCATCAAGTATCGAAGAAAGTTAAATTGACGATGAACGGTTGAAAGCAAGATCATTCATTCAAGCCAAGCTGGCAACTGTAATGCGCATGTCAGTAAGTGACGTCACTGTATCGATGCCGTCACCGCTAGCAGACAACATCGCCTGAGAGAATCCTGTTTTTCATCCACCACAAGAGACTGAACCATACTGATAGAACAGAAGTCTTCCACTCTAGAACCTGAACCAGTGGACATGTATTTCTTCATCAAAACCATCTAAGGCTGCAACGCAGATCGATTGAAGAAGCTACGTTCGAAGACCGGCAATACTTTCAAACGGCTCTACTACGAAGGTCAAGGTCTACTATCAATGGACTTCAGCTGTTGACTACACTTGTGTGGAACTAGGATTAGATTTACATGCACTCATGTATTTCTCAGAGGGACAGATAAACAGATAAGTTCTTAATTTTACTTAGGCGCTTGAACATTATCATACTGTCCTTGAATTAGCTTTGGTCTACAGTTCATCATCACTTTGCTTACTTTTCTACTTATCATCTGTGTTCCCCATTCATGTTTATCCGTATATATGTATATTCGTCGGGTAGGAAGGAAAGGGCTTAATATTGGCTGGAATTTTCCCAGGAAAACTTCAGTGAATGTTAACGTCTATTGGGTTTTCATGCTTATATTAGCTGACTGAGGATATGACTGATTAATTTTTTTCTTTTGAGTCAGGAAATAAATGTTTCTTCAGTTCGCAGTATAAACATATTTTTGGTGTACTTAGTAGTTTCGTCATGTAGATTAAGTCATCATTATTTACATAACCTCATTTCAGTACTGTTGACAATTGTTTTCGTGTGTTTTCTAAAATTTCTTTGTCTACACGTTAGTTTTAGACGACTTGTCTCGTTATATTTTTTTGTGATGTCAATTCTTCACTTTCTTTTACTGATTACTCTGTATAAGTCTCCCTTATTTACTTTATAATTGTAAATTTTTGTCGCATAACTGAGAAATCATTTCATTGTAATTCATTTGATTGTTTTCATTGTCCTTTGTCACCTGTTCTTGTAACTTGTTTGTTATTGATTAATATATTCATGTACTAATCATATTGAGTTCGACATATTTCAGGAATAGTATATACTATTGGAGGGTACTTATAAACCTATAAACATGTATGCCATTGAGTATTTTCTCAGGCAAGGAAAAGAGTCTGGATTACAAGGACCATCTCTTCAGGAATTCATTATGAAAAATTTGGAAGAGGTAGAAATTGAGGGAGGTGATCAGTTCTCAATGGAAGGAGAGTGGTATCGGAAGGAAAATAGGCTGTTGAGAATCATTGATGATAGGGAGAGATTGATTGATGAGTTATATGAGGAAGTGAAAGTATTAAAATCCCAAGCAGATGTGGATGTATCTAATTTTCGATCATTAACAGTTGATTTTTCAAAGTGTAAGGAATCATTGGACACCGCCTTGAGGGAGAATAAAGCTTTGAACTCTGAGGTTCTGGGACTGCAACTTAACATTGCAGCATGTCAGGATAAGATTTCCAAAATCAGTAATGACTGTTCTGGGAAAGTTACTGCTATTAATAATAAGTTTGGTAAAGCAAAAGAGGCTTTGGAGGCCAGAATCAAGCACAAGTTGCTCAAATTCAGGGTCTTGAGGTTCAAGTTGCCCGAGTACGACCTCATATGAAGAAAGCTATAATATCAAGGTTGAAGAGATTGGCGAAGAAAAAAAGAATCATGTGGGAGGCGAAGTTGAAACAAAAAGTGGCAGCGCTTGATCTTGAGGATCAAAAACTAACAGCCCCCCAGAGTCATCAGGATATTTTGATTTTTGATAGGATGGCTAATTGTGAGACATCACTTATAAACGAGAAGAGTAAAATTATAAAACTTGAAGAATTGAATAAGAAACAAATGGAAGTAATTTCAATAAAAGACTTGGAAATAGCTAGGGCAAGAAGAAGGGTTGAGAGTTTACTGGATGTGGTAATAAACAACAATTTATTGTCAAACACTAGTTATGTGGAAACTAGTACACAAAATGTCAGGGTCAATAAGAGTGATAAAATCAGGTCATCACATCCTGAAAGAGGAAAAAAGATCATGTCGAGGCAGATACAACTTCCCTCGTGATCACACTGATACCAGTGATTCTACTCACATTAATACTGCCTCTTCAGAGTGTAAGTCTTGGCGACATGCCAGTGGTATTGGAAACAGTATATCAATGGATTTAACAACTCATGCTATGCTCTCAAGGGAAAATTTGTCCTATGATCATCATAACCAGGCTGCTCCTAGTCCTGAAATACATAACATAAGTGCTAAAAATATTACACACGAGCAGAACCTGAGTCGAAAAGGGACAAACCAGTGCGTTCAAGAGGATCCTGGCTTAACTGATATTGTTCAAATTGGTTCAATTTATTATGATAAGAATCAATATATACAGTTTTGTCAACAGATGAAAACTGATGCTGAGGGTGAGACTATCCAGCATCCTCTTTGTAAATTGCATTCTAACAGTTTATATACTCTTATGAGTAGTGATAAGGTGGTAAAAGATAACACTAAGGGTATTGATAAAAATCATAGTGTGACACTTCTTGCTAATGATAAAGATTATGAAAGTGACTGGCCTATTCAAACTAATAACAATGACTCAGAGAGGAAAAATTTCGGAATGGCAATTAAGCAGTCGTCTCAGACAGTTTCTAAAACTTCAGTCATAAATAAAAAGAGGTCTCATGCTCAGGTCATCCAGCATGATGCACCCTACAATAAGGATAGTACATCCAGAAGAAAGTCTGATTTCCGCAGTTATCATATGAATAAAGGTGAACACTCACACACCATTCTAGTGCAAAATCTGCCACCAGATTCCACATGGCAGGCACTAGGGGAATATTTTCAATGCACTGCGAATGTGAAATATGTGCAGATGTTACCTATTAACAATTTCAATGTTAGAGAAGCACTTGTTTATTTTTATTCCCATAGAGATGCACGTATGGTTGTCGATCGTGCCAACGATGCCTATTTTCAAGACCATCGTCTTGAGGTACGGTTGATGCATCATGCATCATCTAACAGATGTTAATGCTATTGTGCATCGTGTTGTTATTCATCAATTTCAGAATAATTATGAAGATATTATAAATGAGTGAAACAATTCTGATTCTGCTGAAAATAATGTTCTATTCCATCTAGATGTAATTCAGAGCGTCCGGTGTTGAAATATTTAAACAGGCAAGTGCTATTATCAGGAGACATTATCGGTGCCTTTTGATGGGAGTTGTTAATACTCGCTCCGACAATCGCAAGCATAACAACGATTGTCACATCAACGCGACATGCACAGGACGTAAGAATACTTCCGTGCGCTTGACTCGCACAACATATAATAGTGTCAACGGATCTCGGGCTCAGTTCAGACCTGGCCGAGATCATATTTCGTCAAATCGCACTGTTTTGTTGCGTAATTTACTTCTAGTGTTACTTAGTATACACTTAGAAATTTTTATTTTATTTTTTCAACGTGTTGGAGATGTTGAATTTGTTCGTATGTTCGAACTTCAACATTCGTCTCACCAACTAGCGGTCGTTCGCTTGTCGAGCTATTATGATGCTCGTTGGTCTATACAATTCTAAAACGGTTCTTGGTTTGCACATCATTATTTAGACGTGCAACACGCACTCAATTCTACACCACGCACTTTATAGTTGCGTTGGACTATCGACTATCCTTGGATGTTGTGCTCTTCTATACATCCATAGTTTAGTGTGTTATTTCTTATATCTCGGGATAATATTTTATTCCATTAATATAGACCTTACTTTCTTTTCGGAAATTTTCTCTGATCATAGCTGTCGTCAGTGATACTTGCATTATTTTTGATGACTTCGCAGATCTCTACACTTGATCTTCTTTCGCAAGTGTCTAATGCTACTTTCTTTAGTAAATTAGATCTTTCTAAAGGTTATTGGCAAATTCCACTTGCCGAACATGCTAAGCCATACACAGCCTTCACAACTCCATTTGGTCTATTCCAATGGAATTATATGTGTTTTGGTTTAGTAAACGCACCTGCGACATTTGTCCGCATGATGCGCCGTCTTCTTGGCGATAGGAAAGATGTCATCACGTACATCGATGACATCCGTCTATTTCATGACTCTTGGGAAGACCACATTGATGGTTTAACTTCTCTTCTCTATACCTTACGTAAACACGGTTTGACTGTGCGACCTTCAAAGGTCCAAATAGGTTGTCAGGAAATCTCTTTTCTTGGTCACCGCATAGATAACCACAAACTATATCCTGACGACAATACAGTCAAAAGAATTCTAGAGATTTCTACCCCTTCAACTAAGAGGCAGGTTAGAAGCATTTTGGGCTTGATTAACTATTACCATAAGTTCATCCCGCATTTCGCACAAATATCTACTCCTTTGTCCGCACTGTTGGCCAAAGGTAGTCCTAATAAGGTACGTTGGGAACCAGATTGCGAAAGCGCTTTGGTAACAGTTAAGAAATTATTTAGTAATGCACCTATTTTTTTATTACCGAATATACGTATTCCATTCATGCTTCAATCAGATGCCTCCAGTTACTCAATGGGTGGATGTTTGCTGCAATGTTACAAGGAAACACTCCATCCATGTTTTTATGTGTCAAGAAAACTGACTTCAGCTGAACAGAAGTATGCGACAGGTGAACGTGAACTCCTGTCGATGATCTGGTGCCTGGAGAAGCTGTCAAGATATCTCATCGGCACGCACTTTTTTATCATGACAGACCACAGCCCTCTTACGTACATAACATCTAGAACAATGCGTAACTCTAGAATAAACCGATGGTACTTGTTGATTCAAGAATTTTCGTTTACGATTCTGCCTATTGCTGGATCAGACAATAACTTAGCGGATCTTCTATCGCGCAACTTCTCTGAGAAGAAAATGAATTAACTCTTTAAATACCGTTTTGAGAAGTGCTATTATTATTGTTATAAAATTTAATGTGTGTACTTAATGAGTATGATAGTTATAAGTGGATAGTACTAATACTAATACATTCTAGAGATGTACATCTTCTCCACCACTATCACACGTGCACTATCACACGTGCCACAACTGTCACGTTTGGGAGTGAGGGGGATGATGTTGAGGATTGGTTCATGTTTACAGGCATTTGGATTTGACGTCGATCCGAATGGCTGTATCATGGAACACCTCAAACGAATAGAGATATAGACATATCGCTCCGCGACCGATGTCGATGATTGTTGCATGTGTGCAGGCATTTGAGTTTGATCGACTCGAATTGCTGCACCATGGAACATCGCAATTGAATATATATTAACGACATAAGATGCATATCTCTATGCACGACGCGTATGTCTTAGTAACGTCATTCGACTTGTGGGTTTTGATCCTAACGGCAGTGTGTTTCAGAAGTGTGGCATCGCCACTATGATATGTGTGGTATAACCACTTCAAAATGTGTGGCATTGTCCACTTAAGGGATGTGTGTGGCTGGGAAGCCAATTGAGCAGTGTATTTCGTGGATCAAACGTAAGTCGCCTCGTTACTAACGCAGTTTGTATATTTATGGCAGATTAGCCTGGCGTGGTATGCCAAAGGAACATTGTATTACTAGCAACCGTAGTAAGACTAGTACAGATGAATATTATATAGCTAGCGGCAGACGTAAGCCTAGTGTAACTAGATATTAGACGACTAGCAGTAGACGTAAGCCTAGCGTAAGAAGTATATTGCAAAACTAGCAGGATAAGTAAGTCTAGTGCAAAAGGCTATTGTTAAACTAGCGACAGGAGTAAGTCTAGTTAGCCTCTGAATTTATGCCAACAGACATTGGCCGGTAAAAGGAACTGACCGCTAACCAGAAGTCTAGATAGACATTAATGAACATGTGCTTTTAATGAAAGAACAAGGACTCTTGCAATACGTACATGAATGTGATGTGAACTATGTCTCCATGTAGTTGTGTCCGCTCATGGAATGATATTATTAATTAAAATGTTTTGAGTCGTCGAATACTGGTCTTATCAACTGACGTATTCTGAGTTGAGTTAAATACTGTTTATATTCAAATATAATGACCAGTGAGACTTAATGCCTGAACACGCTGCATCTCACACTGCTAATATTATTAATAAGACAAGAGACTAATACAGGTCAGTCAACATTCATATCTTTAATATGAAACATGTTCACCTATCAATGCATCACACGGGTTAATACAGACAATATCGATACCAACAAAGAGTATTACGGAATCCTATAAAAGTGATATAAGAACCCGAAGGACTTTGACTCTAGGAACAGAATACGCATCCAACATCTTGGTCATTCTCAATAACTAGGAGTCAGCCCTTAACACTGCCATGCTGCTGAGCGGCTCATCTTTGCGACCATCTCAATAGGTCATTCTAAGATGTTCTTCCAGGTGTTCTTTCCTGATGTTTAGCATTCCCGACCGTGGCTGCTCAAACAGTTCTTTGGCAAACTTGAAGGGCTCCCTATAGAATCTTTCCCTATCCCTTCGAGTCTTCCTTCTTTTACTGCACAACCTTTCTGCTCTACAAAGGGCATTATGTTGGCCTTTCAGGTGCTCCCAAACCTGTCGTAACCCTTCATTCTCTGTGGCAACTGCATTCTTGAACAGTTTTCGGGCATGCTTCTTCTGTTTCCTGATTTCTTCTATTTTAATTTGTCTTCTACTTTTTCGCTGTGGTTTACTTTTCCTATCCTCCCTGACTCCAAACACTTTGCGGCAGTGAAGATATGTTATGTCGCCGAAGATTTCCAGCTTCTTCTCCAAAGTTATCTGCTTCAGGTTGTTATCCAACTCTTTTGCCAGGGCTTCGTCCAGCTGTCCCCAAAGCCCGTAAGCACTGGCAGGTGGAAACTTGATGGCATCTCTCTTCCCGTCCAAGAAGTGTGTGAGATCATCATCAGGCAGATCAACTTGAATGTACTCAGCACTGTGGATTGACTCCTGGCTGCGTTCTTTTAACGTCTTACCCGTCGAGACAGAGCGTTGTTGATCTTCCCCTGATGAACTCCCACACCCCTTTTTCGTTCTGTGGATTTTCACTCCTCTCTGAGTAGAGAATTTCCTACCCCAGGTACATGGAAATTCCTGCCGTGTTCAGAGTTCGAAGTCCGTGTAACTTAACTTCTATGTCAGATGAATTTTTCCTTTGAATGCGCAATTTGGCAGATGGGTCTTGCTTATGCCAATCCAGACACAGCTGGGGTGTAAACCATCGATCTCGAAACCACCACTGAGACTTCTGGTTATACTTGTTAGCTCAACTGGTTCTCGATCATTGACCTCTGACTTATAGTGACAATTACGAACCCTCTCAGGATCTATATAAAGTCAGAAAAGACTGGCTTTGGTGGATAAAAGTGCTGCTTGGTCACCGATAGTAAAGTTCTGGCCTAAACAATCTTTTCTCTCTGGCCGCCGTCCTTCTGTCTTTATTCTGTGCAAGTGATTTTGAATTTTCCGGGGTCTCCTTTTTAAAGATTACGAGCGTGCGTCTGAGAAGACAAAATCGGTAACTCCGCTTCAATCCTGCAAAATTTTCATCTCTGAAGGAATTTATGTTAGAGGTATTCCAAACCCCGGCTTCGTGTATCGCACCTTTTCTATTTAGAGCATTTTGATTATATAGTCTTCCATTCTCAGTACGTGTTTTTTTCTATCCATATGTTGTTTTACATAATCAGTCGTGTAAGTGAATTTATATTGAATTTTGATTTAGAAAACCACAGGATTTCTCGAGGCACTGACACGTTTTCTATCAAATTTCTTAAAAACGACTCCATCCATCCCATTTTCCTTTTATCTGCCCATAGTTGAAGTTCTCCCCTGTAAAAGGAGACTGTTCTCATTCTTGTCTGTCATTTCGTTCTTCTATACGATCCCTAAGTCAAACCTATGTTTCGTACGCTTTTTATTTCCCATATAAACTACAGTAGCATTTTCGTTCGGTTTTGTGTAAACTCCTCTTCCGTGATTTGATGAACACGACACACCCCCGAAAACATATTACTGCATTGGCCTGTATACCTCTGTCCAACTTTTCCTGCCGGTCATGCATTAACTAAGCAAGGCGTAACTCGTTACAGGCATAGAATAGAAGAACTGAAAATGTACGAAAACGTATATCGATGGAAAGACCAAGACAAGTACAAATTGAAGGAAAGTTAAGAAGAAGGAGCTGGCGATGGATCGGATACACAGTAAGGAAACTTGTTTCTTGCATTACCAGGCAGTCCTCTTCTGTGTGTCATAGGACAAGGGAATTAGAAGCAGACCAAAGAACTGGATACATACATTACAATGATAAGGAAAACATGAAATGAATTTGCGCTGATGGTACGTGACAGGGATACTTGACAGGTGTTTATTGATAGCCTATGTATTTTAGGAGCTACTTACTACTTACTTAGTCTTTCCTCTTCTACAGTGAGGTGTAGAGGTTTGGAAGAGAGACCGCCATACTATTCTATCGGTGTCATCCTCCTGGCCTGGTTCCATTCTAATCCTCGGTCCTTCAGGGATTGACTTATGTTGTCCTCCCAGTGGACTCGGGGTAGTCCCGGAGGTCTGGATTCATGGCTTTTAGTTACCCATGCTTTTCGTGGTAGCCGATTATGTCCCATTCTACAGACATGGCCAGACCATATTAGTTAGGATTGTTCAACTTGGGTCTGCAGGGGTTGGGTTTATAGGCATTTACGTTTCGTATGTTTGCGGACCATGTCTCTTCTTATGACTTCAACTACTTTCCTCAGATACCTCATTATTGAGGTTTGGAGCTGGCATTTGTGGATTGTAGTCATTGTCCATGACTCGCATTCACATGTCAAGACTGGGACATAAGTTGAGCTGCATACAGCATTCTCCTGTCAATATCCTTGATTTATTGCCTGGAAACGTCTCACAGCTACCGCTCTTCGGGTATCCAACGTTTTCTTGATGCCTCCCTGTCGTATATTTTTTAAAGGGTAATTAAGATCAGTTTTTGGCCCAGCCTGAATAGGACTAGAACAGGTGATAGCTCAGTGAGAGATCAGGTAAAGAAATAGATTTTTCACAAGTGAAATGGTGAAAGGTAAAAAATATGTCTCTGGATTTGAGAGATAATCAATCCAGCTTATCGATTACGACTGCGATTTGTAGATCAGACAGTTTCCCTATAAATATATAGATATATATTCAACCACTCGCTTCTGAACACACACAGATACGTGAAACCTATAACTATGGAATTGGGATCTTTTGGGACAAGCTGACCGACACACGTAAATAAAGTTTATAGAAATTTTATTTATCATAAAGAATACAACACAATAATATCTTTGAATAT